>BLSH010164913.1:35512-54172 GCA_018402905.1 Glandirana rugosa
CCTCTACAAGGACAGCCACGACGCTCCCTGTCTAATATCAAGATTTTAGTAGAGTATGACCTCATCCCTCTCCAAGGACAGCCACGACACTCCCTGTCTTATAGCAAGATTTTAGATGATTTTAGAACGATAATCTGTCCCTCACAGCACCGACAGGAACTTTTCCCTACACCAGTATGAGATGATTTTAGAATGATAATCTGTCCCTCACAGCACCGACAGGAACTTTTCCCTACACCAGTATGAGAAGATTTTAGAACGATAATCTGTCCCTCACAGCACCGACAGGAACCTCTCCCTACAGCAGTATGAGATGATTTTAGAACGATATTCTGTCCCTCACAGCACCGACAGGAACCTCTCCCTACTCCAGTATGAGATGATTTTAGAACTATAATCTGTCCCTCGCAGCACCGACAGGAACATCTCCTACTCCAGTATGAGATGATTTTAGAACGATAATATGTCCCTCACAGCACCAACAGGAACCTGTCCCTACTGCAGCATGAGATGATTTTAGAATGATAATATGTCCCTTACAGCACCGACAGTAACCTCTCCCTACACCAGTATGAGATTATTTTAGAACGATAATCTGTCCCTCACAGCACCTACAGGAACCTCTCCCTACACCAGTATGAGATGATTTTCCAACGCTAATCTGTCCCTCACAGCACCGCCAGGAACCTGTCACTACTGCAGTATGAGATTATTTTAGAACAATAATCTGTCCCTCACAGCACCTATAAGAACCTCTCCCTACACCAGTAAGAGATGATTTTAGAACGCTAATCTATCCCTCACAGCACCGCCAGGAACCTGCCACTACAGCAGTATGAGATGATTTTAAAATGATAATCTGTCCCGCACAGTACCGACAGGAACCTCTCTCTACTCCAGTATGAGATGATTTTAGAATGATAATCTGTCCCTCACAGCACCGATAGGAACCTCTCCCTACACAAGTATGAGATGATTTTAGAACGATAATCTGTCCCTCACAGCACCTACAGGAACCTGTCCCTACTGCAGTATGAGATTATTTTAGAACGATAATCTGTCCCTCACAGCACCTATAAGAACCTCTCCCTACACCAGTATGAGATGATTTTAGAACGCTAATCTATCCCTCACAGCACCGCCAGGAACCTGCCACTACTGCAGTATGAGATGATTTTAAAATGATAATCTGTCCCTCACAGTACCGACAGGAACCTCTCTCTAGTCCAGTATGAGATGATTTTAGAATGATAATCTGTCCCTCACAGCACCGATAGGAACCTCTCCCTACACAAGTATGAGATGATTTTAGAACGATAATCTGTCCCTCACAGCACCTACAGGAACCTGTCCCTACTGCTGTATGAGATGTTTTTATAACGATAATATGTCCCTTACAGCACCGACAGTAACCTCTCCCTACACCAGTATGAGATGATTTTAGAACGAAAATCTTTCCCTCACAGCACTGACAGCAACCTCACCCTACTGCAGTATGAGATGATTTTAGAATGATAATTTGTCCCTCACAGCACCTACTGGAAACTCTCCCTACTCCAGTATGAGATTATTTTAGAACGCTAATCTTTCCCTCACAGCTCAGAAAAGGAACCTGTCCTTAGTGCAGTATGAGATGATTTTAGAACGTTAATCTATCCTTCACAGCACCGACAGGAACATGTTCCTACTTTGGTATGAGATGATTTTAGAACGTTAATCTGTCCCTCACAGCACCGACAGGAGCTTTTCCCTGTACCAGTGTGAGATGATTTTAGCACGCTAATCTGTCCCTCACAGCACCACCAGGAACCTGTCCCTACTGCATTATGAGATAATTTTAGAACAATAATCTGTCCCTCATAGCACCTACAGGAAACTCTCCCTACTTCAGTATGAGATGATTTTAGAACGCTAATCTGTCCCTCACATCACCGACAGGAACTACTCCCTACACAAGTATGAGATGATTTTAGAACGCTAATCTGTCCCTCACAGCAACGCCAGGAATCTCTCCTGACATCAGTATGAGATGATTTTAGAACGATAATCTGTCCCTCACAGCACTGACAGGAACCTCTCCCTACACCAGTATAAGATGATTTTAGAACGCTAATCTGTCCCTCACAGCAACGCCAGGAACCTCTCCTTACATCAGTATGAGATGATTTTAAAACGATAATCTGCCCCTTACAGCACCGACAGGAACCTCTCCCTACACCAGTATGAGATGATTTTAGAACGATAATCTGTCCCTGGCAGCACCGACGGGAACCTCTCCCTACTCCAGTATGAGATGATTTTAGAACAATAATCTGTCCCTCACAGCACCTACAGGAAACTCTCCCTACTCCAGTATGAGATGATTTTAGAACGATAATCTGTCCCTCACAGCACCGACAGGAACTTTTCCCTACACCAGTATGAGATGATTTTAGCACGCTAATCTGTCCCTCACAGCACAACCAGGAACCTGTCCCTACTTCATTATGAGATGATTTTAGAACAATAATCTGTCCCTCACATCACCGACAGGAACTACTCCCTACACAAGTATGAGATGATTTTAGAATGCTAATCTGTCCCTCACAGCAACGCCAGGAACCTCTCCTTACATCAGTATGAGATGATTTTAGAACGATAATCTGTCCCTCACAGCACTGACAGGAACCTCTCCCTACACCAGTATAAGATGATTTTAGAACGCTAATCTGTCCCTCACAGCAACGCCAGGAACCTCTCCTTACATCAGTATGAGATGATTTTAGAACGATAATCTGCCCCTCACAGCACCGACAGGAACCTCTCCTTACACCAGTATGAGATGATTTTAGAACGATAATCTGTCCCTGGCAGCACCGACAGGAACCTCTCCCTACTCCAGTATGAGATGATTTTAGAACAATAATCTGTCTCTCTCAGCACCGACAGGAACCTCTCCCTACACCAGTATCAGATGATTTTAGAACGCTAATCTGTCCCTCACAGCACCGACTGGAACCTTTCCTTAGTGCAGTATGAGATGATTTTAGAATGATAATCTTTCCCTCACAGCACCGACAGGAACTTGTTCCTATACCAGTATGAGATGATTTTAGAACGATAATCTGTCCCTCACAGCACCGACAGGAACTTTTCGCTACACCAGTATGAGATGATTTTGGAAAGATTATCTGTCCCTCACAGCACCGACAGGAACCTGCCCCTACTGCATTATGACATGATTTTAGAATGATCATCTGTCCCTCACAGCACCTACAGGAAACTCTCCCTACTCCAGTATGAGATGATTTTAGAACTCTAATCTGTTCCTCACATCACCGACAGGAACCTGTCCTTAGTGCAGTATGAGATGATTTTAGAACGATAATCTGTCCCTCACAGCACCGACAGCAACTTTTCCCTACACCAGTATGAGATGATTTTAGAAAGATAATCTGTCCCTCACAGCACCTACAGGAAACTCTCCCTACTCCAGTATGAGATGATTTTAGAACGATAATCTGTCCCTCACAGCACTGACAGGAACATGTCCCTACTTCAGTATGAGAAGATTTTAGAATGATAATCTGTCCCTCACAGCACCGACAGGAACTTTTCCCTACACCAGTATGAGATGATTTTAGAAAGATAATCTGTCCCTCACAGCACAAACAGGAACCTCTCCCTGCACCAGTATGAGATGATTTTAGAACGCAAATCTGTCCCTCACAGCACCACCAGGAACCTGTCCCTACTGCATTATGAGATGATTTTAGAACGATAATCTGTCCCTCTCAGCGCCAACAGGAACCTCTCCCTACTCCAGTATGAGAAGATTTTAGAACAATAATCTGTCCCTCACAGCACCGACAGGAACTACTCCCTACTGCAGCATGAGATGATTTTAGAACGATAATATGTCCCTTACAGCACCGACAGTAACCTCTCCCTACTTCAGTATGAGATGATTTTAGAATGATCATCTGTCCCTCACAGCACCGACAGGAACTTTTCCCTACACCAGTATGAGATGATTTTAGAAAGATAATCTTTCCCTCACAGCACCAACAGGAACTTTTCACTACACCAGTATGAGATGATTTAGAAAGATAATCTGTCCCTCACAGCACCGACAGGAACCTCTCCCTACACCAGTATGAGATGATTTTAGAACGCAAATCTGTCCCTCACAGCACCACCAGGAACCTGTGCCAACTGCATTATGAGATGATTTTAGAACGATAATCTGTCCCTCACAGCACCGACAGGAACCTTTCCCTACTGCAGCATGAGATGATTTTAGAACGATAATATGTCCCTTACAGCACCGACAGTAACCTCTCCCTACTTCAGTATGAGATGATTTTAGAATGATCATCTGTCCCTCACAGCACCGACAGGAACTTTTCCCTACACCAGTATGAGAAGATTTTAGAAAGATAATCTGTCCCTCACAGCACCTACAGGAACCTCTCCCTACAGCAGTATGAGATGATTTTAGAACGATATTCTGTCCCTCACAGCACCGACAGGAACCTCTCCCTACTCCAGTATGAGATGATTTTAGAACTATAATCTGTCCCTCACAGCACCGACAGGAACATCTCCTACTCCAGTATGAGATGATTTTAGAACGATAATCTGTCCCTCACAGCATCGACAGGAACCTGTCCCTACTGCAGCATGAGATGATTTTATAATGATAATGTGTCCCTTACAGCATCGACAGTAACCTCTCCCTACACCAGTATGAGATTATTTTAGAACGATAATCTGTCCCTCACAGCACCTACAGGAACCTCTCCCTACACCAGTATGAGATGATTTTCCAACGCTAATGTGTCCCTCACAGCACCGCCAGGAACCTGTCACTACTGCAGTATGAGATAATTTTTTAGATCGATAATCTGTCCCTCACAGCACCTGTAAGAACCTCTCCCTACACCAGTATGAGATGATTTTAGAACGCTAATCTGTCCCTCACAGCACCGCCAGGAACCTGCCACTACTGCAGTATGAGATGATTTTAAAATGATAATCTGTCCCTCACAGTACCGACAGGAACCTCTCTCTACTCCAGTATGAAATGATTTTAGAATGATAATCTGTCCCTCACAGCACCGATAGGAACCTTTCCCTACACAAGTATGAGATGATTTTAGAACGATAATCTGTCCCTCACAGCACCTACAGGAACCTGTCCCTACTGCAGTATGAGATGTTTTTAGAACGATAATATGTCCCTTACAGCACCGACAGTAAACTCTCCCTACACCAGTATGAGATGATTTTAGAACGAAAATCTTTCCCTCACAGCACTGACAGGAACCTCTCCCTACTGCAGTATGAGATGATTTTAGAATGATAATTTGTCCCTCACAGCACCTACTGGAAACTCTCCCTACTCCAGTATGAGATTATTTTAGAACGCTAATCTTTCCCTCACAGCTCAGAAAAGAAACCTGTCCTTAGTGCAATATGAGATGATTTTAGAACGTTAATCTGTCCTTCACAGCACCGACAGGAACATGTTCCTACTTCGGTATGAGATGATTTTAGCACGCTAATCTGTCCCTCACAGCACCACCAAGAACCTGTCCCTACTGCATTGTGAGATAATTTTAAAACAATAATCTGACCCTCACAGCACCTACAGGACACTCTCCCTACTCCAGTATGAGATGAATTTAGAACGCTAATCTGTCCCTCACATCACCGACAGGAACTACTCCCTACATCAGTATGAGATGATTTTAGAATTATAATCTGTCCCTAACAGCACTGACAGGAACCTCTCCCTACACCAGTATAAGATGATTTTAGAACGCTAATTTGTCCCTCACAGCACCAACGGGAACCTGCCCGTACTGCATTATGACATGATTTTAGAATGATCATCTGTCCCTCACAGCACCTACAGAAAACTCTCCCTACTCTAGTATGAGATGATTTTAGAACGCTAATCTGTTCCTCACAGCACCGACAGGTACCTGTCCTTAATGCAGTATGAGATGATTTTAGAAGGATAATCTGTCCCTCACAGCAACGACAGGAACATGTCCCTACTTCAGTATGAGATGATTTTAGAATGATAATCTGTCCCTCAAAGCACCAACAGGAATTTTTCCCTACACCAGTATGAGATGATTTTAGAAAGATAATCGGTCCCTCACAGCACCGACAGGAACCTCTCCCAACACCAGTATGAGATGATTTTAGAATGGTAATCTGTCCCTCACATCACCATTAGGAACCTGTCCCTACTGCATTATGAGATGATCTTAGAACGATAATCTGTCCGTCACAGCACCTACAGGAAACTCTCCCTACTCCAGTATGAGATGATTTTAGAACGATAATCTGTCCCTCACAGCACCGACAGGAACTTTTCCCTACACCAGTATGAGATGATTTTAGCACGCTAATCTGTTCCTCACAGCACAACCAGGAACCTGTCCTTACTGCATTATGAGATGATTTTAGAACAATAATCTGTCCCTCACAGCACCTACAGGAAACTCTCCCTACTCCAGTATGAGATGAATTTAGAACGCTAATCTGTCCCTCACATCACTGACAGGAACTACTCCCTACACAAGTTTGAGATGATTTTAGAACGCTAATCTGTCCCTCACAGCAACGCCAGGAATCTCTCCTTAAATCAGTATGAGATGATTTTAGAACGATAATCTGTCCCTCAAAGCACTGACAGGAACCTCTCCCTACACCAGTATAAGATGATTTTAGAACGCTAATCTGTCCCTCACAGCAACGCCAGGAACCTCTCCTTACATCAGTATGAGATGATTTTAAAACGATAATTTTCCCCTCACAGCACCGACAGGAACTTCTACCTACACCAGTATGAGATAATTTTAGAACGATAATCTGTCCCTGGCAGCACCGACAGGAACCTCTCCCTACTCCAGTATGAGATGATTTTAGAACAATAATCTGTCCCTCACAGCACCTACAGGAAACTCTCCCTACTCCAGTATGAGATGATTTTAGAACGCTAATCTATCCCTCACAGCTCAGAAAAGGAACCTGTCCTTAGTGCAGTATGAGATGATTTTAGAACGATAATCTGTCCCTCACAGCACCGACAGGAACTTTTCCCTACACCAGTATGAGATGATTTTAGAACACTAATCTGTCCCTCACAGCTCAGAAAAGGAACCTGTCCTTAGTGCAGTATGAGATGATTTTAGAACGATAATCTGTCCC
Organism: Glandirana rugosa; assembly: GCA_018402905.1. Lineage (NCBI taxonomy): Eukaryota > Metazoa > Chordata > Amphibia > Anura > Ranidae > Glandirana > Glandirana rugosa. The sequence continues at coordinate 42,719 of BLSH010164913.1, forward strand.
TCACAGCACCGACAGGAACTTTTCCCTACACCAGTATGAGATGATTTTAGCACGCTAATCTGTTCCTCACAGCACAACCAGGAACCTGTCCCTACTGCATTATGAGATGATTTTAGAAAAATAATATGTCCCTCACAGCACCTACAGGAAACTCTCCCTACTATAGTATGAGATGAATTTAGAACGCTAATCCGTCCCTCACATCACCGACAGGAACTACTCCCTACACAAGTTTGAGATGATTTTAGAACGCTAATCTGTCCTTAAAAGCAACGCCAGGAATCTCTCCTTAAATCAGTATGAGATGATTTTAGAACGATAATCTGTCCCTCAAAGCACTGACAGGAACCTCTCCCTACACCAGTATAAGATGATTTTAGAACGCTAATCTGTCCCTCACAGCAACGCCAGGAACCTCTCCTTACATCAGTATGAGATGATTTTAAAACGATAATTTTCCCTTCACAGCACCGACAGGAACTTCTACCTACACCAGTATGAGATAATTTTAGAACGATAATCTGTCCCTGGCAGCACCGACAGGAACCTCTCTCTACTCCAGTATGAGATGATTTTAGAACAATAATCTGTCCCTCACAGCACCTACAGGAAACTCTCCCTACTCCAGTATGAGATGATTTTAGAACGCTAATCTGTCCCTCACAGCTCAGAAAAGGAACCTGTCCTTAGTGCAGTATGAGATGATTTTAGAACGATAATCTGTCCCTCACAGCACCGACAGGAACTTTTCCCTACACCAGTATGAGATGATTTTAGCACGCTAATCTGTCCCTCACAGCACAACCAGGAACCTGTCCCTACTGCATTATGAGATGATTTTAGAACAATAATCTGTCCCTCACATCACCGACAGGAACTACTCCCTACACAAGTATGAGATGATTTTAGAACGCTAATCTGTCCCTCACAGCAACGCCAGGAACCTCTCCTTACATCAGTATTAGATGATTTTAGAACGATAATCTGTCCCTCAAAGCACTGACAGGAACCTTTCCCTACACCAGTATAAGATGCTTTTAGAACGCTAATCTGTCCCTCACAGCAACGCCAGGAACCTCTTCTTACATCAGTATGAGATGATTTTAGAACGATAATCTGCCCCTCACAGCACCGACAGGAACCTCTCCCTACACCAGTATGAGATGATTTTAGAACGATAATCTGTCCCTGGCAGCACCGACAGGAAACTCTCCCTACTCCAGTATGAGATGATTTGAGAACAATAATCTGTCTCTCTCAGCACCGACAGGAACCTCTCCCTACACCAGTATCAGATGATTTTAGAACGCTAATCTGTCCCTCACAGCACCGACAGGAACCTTTCCTTAGTGCAGTATGAGATGATTTTAGAACGACAATCTTTCCCTCACAGCACCGACAGGAACCTCTCCCTACACCAGTATGAGATGATTTTAGAACGATAATATGTCCCTGGCAGCACCGACAGGAAACTCTCCCTACTCCAGTATGAGATGATTTTAGAACAATAATCTGTCTCTCTCAGCACCGACAGGAACCTCTCCCTACACCAGTATCAGATGATTTTAGAACGCTAATCTGTCCCTCAAAGCAACGCCAGGAACCTCTCCTTACATCAGTATGAGATGATTTTAGAACGATAATCTGCCCCTCACAGCAATGACAGAAACCTCTCCCTACACCATTATGAGATGATTTTAGAACGATAATCTGTCCCTGGCAGCACCGACAGGAACCTCTCCCTCCTCCAGCATGAGATGATTTAAGAACAATAATCTGTCTCTCTCAGCACCGACAGGAACCTCTCCCTACACCAGTATCAGATGATTTTAGAACGCTAATCTGTCCCTCACAGCACCCACAGGAACCTGTCCTTACTGCAGTATGAGATGATTTTAGAACGATAATCTTTCCCTCACAGCACCGACAGGAACATGTTCCTATACCAGTATGAGATGATTTTAGAACAATAATCTGTCCCTCACAGCACCGACAGGAACTTTTCGCTACACCAGTATGAGATGATTTTAGATAGATTATCTGTCCCTCACAGCACCGACAGGAACCTCTCCCTACACCAGTATGAGATTATTTTAGAACGCTAATTTGTCCCTCACAGCACCACAAGGAACCTGCCCCTACTGCATTATGACATGATTTTAGAATGATCATCTGTCCCTTACAGCACCTTCAGGAAACTCTCCCTACTCCAGTATGAGATGATTTTAGAACTCTAATCTGTTCCTCACAGCACCGACAGGAACCTGTCCTTAGTGCAGTATGAGATGATTTTAGAACGATAATCTGTCCCTCACAGCAGTGACAGGAACATGTCCCTACTTCAGTATGAGATGATTTTAGAACGATAATCTGTCCCTCACAGCACCGACAGGAACTTTTCCCTACACCAGTATGAGATGATTTTAGAAAGATAATCTGTCCCTCAAAGCACCGACAGGAACTTTTCCCTACACCAGTATGAGATGGTTTTAGAAAGATAATCTGTCCCTCACAGCACCGACAGGAACCTCTCCCTACACCAGTATGAGATGATTTTAGAATGCTAATCTGTCCCTCACAGCACCACCAGGAACCTGTCCCTACTGCATTATGAGATGATTTTAGAACGATAATCTGTTCCTCCCAGCACCTACAGGAAACTCTCCCTACTCCAGTATGAGATGATTTTAGAACGCTAATTTGTCCCTCACAGCACCAACAGGAACCTCTCTCTACACCAGTATGAGATGATTTTAGAATTATAATCTGTCCCTCACAGCACTGACAGGATCCTCTCCCTACACCAGCATAAGATCATTTTAGAACGCCAATCTGTCCCTCACAGCAATGCCAGGAACCTCTCCCTACACGAGTATGAGAAGATTTTAGAACGATAATCTGTCCCTCACAGCACGGACAGGAACCTCTCCCTACAGCAATATGAGACGATTTTAGAACAATATTCTGTCCCTCACAGCACCAACAGGAACCTCTCCCTTCTCCAGTATGAGATTATTTTAGAACGTTAATCTTTCCCTCACAGCACCGATAGGAACCCGTCCTTAGTGCAGTATGAGATGATTTTAGAACGATAATCTGTCCCTCACAGCACCGACAGGAACATGTCCCTACTGCAGTATGAGATGATTTTAGAACGATAATCTTTCCCTCACAGCACTGACAGGAACTTGTTCCTATTCCAGTATGAGATTATTTTAGAACGATAATCTGTCCCTCACAGCACCGACAGGAACCTCTCCCTACACCAGTATGAGATGATTTTAGAACGCTAATTTGTCCCTCACAGCACCACCAGGAACCTGCCCCTACTGCATTATGACTTTATTTTAGAATGATCATCTGTCCCTCACAGCACCTACAGGAAACTCTCCCTACTCCAGTATGAGATAATTTTAGAACGCTAATCTGTTCCTCACAGCACCGACAGGAACCTGTCCTTAGTGCAGTATGAGATGATTTTAGAATGATAATCTGTCCCTCACAGCACCGACAGGAACTTTTCCCTACACCAGTTTGAGATGGTTTTAGAAAGATAATCTGTCCCTCACAGCACTGACAGGAACCTCTCCCTACACCAGTATAAGATGATTTTAGAACGCTAATCTGTCCCTCAAAGCAACGCCAGGAACCTCTCCTTACATCAGTATGAGATGATTTTAGAAAGATAATCGGCCCCTCACAGCAACGACAGGAACCTCTCCCTACACCAGTATGAGATGATTTTAGAACGATAATCTGTCCCTGGCAGCACCGACAGGAACCTCTCCCTACTCCAGTATGAGATGATTTTAGAATGATAATCTGTTTCTCTCAGCACCGACAGGAACCTCTCCCTACACCAGTATCAGATGATTTTAGAACGCTAATCTGTCCCTCACAGCATCCACAGGAACCTGTCCTTACTGCAGTATGAGATGATTTTAGAACGATAATCTTTCCCTCACAGCACCGACATGAACTTGTTCCTATACCAGTATGAGATGATTTTAGAACTATAATCTGTCCCTCACAGCACCGACAGGAACTTTTCGCTACACCAGTATGAGATGATTTTAGATAGATTATCTGTCCCTCACAGCACCGACAGGAACCTCTCCCTACACCAGTATGAGATGATTTTAGAACGCTAATTTGTCCCTCACAGCACCACCAGGAACCTGCCCCTACTGCATTATGACATGATTTTAGAATGATCATCTGTCCCTCACAGCACCTACAGGAAACTCTCCCTACTCCAGTATGAGATGATTTTAGAACTCTAATCTGTTCCTCACAGCACCGACAGGAACCTGTCCTTAGTGCAGTATGAGATGATGATGATTTTAGAACGATAATCTGTCCCTCACAGCAGTGACAGGAACATGTCCCTACTTCAGTGTGAGATGATTTTAGAACGATAATCTGTCCCACACAGCACCGACAGGAACTTTTCCCTACACCAGTATGAGATGATTTTAGAAAGATAATCTGTCCCTCAAAGCACCGACAGGAACTTTTCCCTACACCAGTATGAGATGGTTTTAGAAAGATAATCTGTTCCTCACAGCACCTACAGGAAACTCTCCCTACTCCAGTATGAGATGATTTTAGAACGCTAATCTGTCCCTCACAGCACCAACAGGAACCTCTCTCTACACCAGTATGAGATGATTTTAGAATGATAATCTGTCCCTCACAGCACTGACAGGATCCTCTCCCTACACCAGCATAAGATCATTTTAGAACGATAATCTGTCCCTCACAGTAATGCCAGGAACCTCTCCCTTCACGAGTATGAGAAGATTTTAGAACGATAATCTGTCCCTCACAGCACGGACAGGAACCTCTCCCTACAGCAATATGAGATGATTTTAGAACAATATTCTGTCCCTCACAGCACCGACAGGAATCTCTCCCTTCTCCAGTATGAGATGATTTTAGAACGCTAATCTGTCCCTCACAGCACTGATAGGAACCCGTCCTTAGTGCAGTATGAGATGATCTTAGAACGATAATCTGTCCCTCACAGCACCGACAGGAACATGTCCCTACTGCAGTATGAGATGATTTTAGAACGATAATCTTTCCCTCACAGCACTGACAGGAACTTGTTCCTATTCCAGTATGAGATTATTTTAGAACGATAATCTGTCCCTCACAGCACCGACAGGAACCTCTCCCTACACCAGTATGAGATGATTTTAGAACGCTAATTTGTCCCTCACAGCACCACCAGGAACCTGCCCCTACTGCATTATGACTTGATTTTAGAATGATGATCTGTCCCTCACAGCACCTACAGGAAACTCTCCCTACTCCAGTATGAGATAATTTTAGAACGCTAATCTGTTCCTCACAGCACCGACAGGAACCTGTCCTTAGTGCAGTATGAGATGATTTTAGAACGATAATCTGTCCCTCACAGCACCAACAGGAACCTCTACCTACACCAGTATGAGATGATTTTAGAACGCTAATCTGTCCCTCACTGCACCACCAGGAACCTTTCCCTACTGCATTATGAAATGATTTTAGAACGATAATCTGTCCCTCACAGCACCTACAGGAAACTCTCCCTACTCCAGTATGAGATGATTTTAGAACGCTAATCTGTCCCTCACAGCACCAACAGGAACCTCTCTCTACACCAGTATGAGATGATTTTAGAATGATAATCTGTCCCTCACAGCACTGACAGGATCCTTTCCCTACACCAGCATAAGATCATTTTAGAACGCCTCTTCTGTCCCTCACAGCAACGCCTGGAACATCTCCCTACACGAGTATGAGAAGATTTTAGAACGATAATCTGTCCCTCATAGCACTAACAGGAACCACTCCCTACAGCAATATGAGATGATTTTAGAACAATATTCTGTCCCTCACAGCACCGACAGGAACCTCTCCCTACTCCAGTATGAGATGATTTTAGAACGCTAATCTTTTCATCACAGCACCGACAGGAACCTCTCCCTTCTCCAGTATGAGATGATTTTAGAACGATAAACTTTCCCTCACAGCACCGACAGGAACTTGTTCCTATACCAGTATGAGATGCTTTTAGAACGATAATTTTTCACTCACAGCACCACCAGGAACCTGCCCCTACTGCATATGACTTGATTTTAGAATGATCATCTGTCCCTCACAGCACCTACAGGAAATTCTCCCTACTCAAGAATGAGATGATTTTAGAACGCTAATCTGTTCCTCACAGCACCGACAGGAACCTGTCCTTAGTGCAATATGAGATGATTTTAGAACGATAATGTGTCCCTCACAGCACCGACAGGAACATGTCCCTACACCAGTATGAGATGATTTTAGAAAGATAATCTTTCCCTCACAGCACTGACAGGAACCTCTCCCTACACCAGTATGAGATGATTTTAGAACGCTAATCTGTCCCTCACAGTACCACCAGGAACCTGTCCCTACTGCATTATGAGATGATTTTAGAACGATAATCTGTCCCTCACAGCACCTACAGGAAACTCTCCCTACTCCAGTATGAGATGATTTTAGAACGCTAATCTGTCCCTCACAGCACCAACAGGAACCTCTCTCTACACCAGTATGAGATGATTTTAGAATGATAATCTGTCCCTCACAGCAGTGACAGGATCCTCTACCTACACCAGCATAAAATGATTTTAGAACGCTAATCTGTCCCTCACAGCAACGCCAGGAACCTCTACCTACACGAGTATGAAAAGATTTTAGAACGATAATCTGTCCCTCACAGCACCGACAGGAACCTCTCCCTACAGCAATATGAGATGATTTTAGAACAATATTCTGTCCCTCACAGCACCGACTGGAACCTCTCCCTACTCCAGTATGAGATGATTTTAGAACTATAATCTGTCCCTCACAGCACTGACAGGAACATGTCCCTACACCAGTATGAGATGATTTTAGAACGATAATCTGTCCCTCACAGCACCGACAGGAACCTCTCCCTACTCCAGTATGAGATGATTTTAGAACGATAATCTGTCCCTCACAGCACCGACATGAATATGTCCCTACTGCAGTATGAGATGATTTTAGAACGATAATTTGCCCCTCACAGCACCGACAGAAACTTCTCCCTACACCAGTATGAGATGATTTCAGAACGATAATCTGTCCCTTACAGCACCGACAGGAACCTCTCCCTACATTAGTATGAGATGATTTTAGAATGCTAATCTGTCCCTCACAGCACCACCAGGAACCTGTCCCTACTGCAGTATGAGATGATTTTAGAATGATAATCTGTCCCTCACAGCACTGACAGGAACCTCTCCCTACACCAGTATGAGATGATTTAAAACGCTAATCTGTCCCTCACAGCAACGCAGGAACCTCTCCCTACACCAGTATGAGATGATTTTAGAACACTAATCTGTCCCTCGCAGCACCACCAGGAACCTGTCCCTACTGCATTACGAGATGATTTTAGAACGATAATCTGTCCCTCACAGCACCTACAGGAAACTCTCCCTACTCCACTATGAGATGATTTTAGAACGCTAATCTGTCCCTCACAGCACCGACAGGAAACTCTCCCTACACCAGTTTGAGATGATTTTAGAATGATAATCTGTCCCTCACAGCACTGACATGAACCTCTCCCTACACCAGTATGAGATGATTTAAAACGCTAATCTGTCCCTCACAGCAACGCAGGAACCTCTCCCTACACCAGTATGAGATGATTTTAGAACGCTAATCTGTCCCTCACAGCACCACCAGGAACCTGTCCCTACTGCATTACGAGATGATTTTAGAACGATAATCTGTCCCTCACAGCACCTACAGGAAACTCTCCCTACTCCAGTATGAGATGATTTTAGAACGCTAATCTGTCCCTCACAGCACCGACAGGAAACTCTCCCTACACCAGTTTGAGATGATTTTACAATGATAATCTGTCCCTCACAGCACTGACAGGAACCTCTCCCTACACCAGTATGAGATGATTTAAAACGCTAATCTGTCCCTCACAGCAACGCCAGTAACCTCTCCCTACACCGGTATGAGATGATTTTAGAACGCTAATCTGTCCCTCACAGCACCGCCAGGAACCTCTCCCTACACCAGTATGAGATGATTTTAGAATGATAATCTGTCCCTCACAGCACCTACAGGAACCTGTCCCTACACCAGTATGAGACGATTTTAGAACGCTAATCTGTCCCTCACAGCACCACCAGGAACCTGTCCCTACTGCATTACGAGATGATTTTAGAACGATAATCTGTCCCTCACAGCACCTACAGGAAACTCTCCCTACTCCAGTACGAGATGATTTTAGAACGCTAATCTGTCCCTCACAGCACCGACAGGAAACTCTCCCTACACCAGTTTGAGATGATTTTAGAATGATAATCTGTCCCTCACAGCACTGACAGGAACCTCTCCCTACACCAGTATGAGATTATTTAAAACGCTAATCTGTCCCTCACAGCAACGCCAGTAACCTCTCCCTACACCAGTATGAGATGATTTTAGAACGCTAATCTGTCCCTCACAGCACCGCCAGGAACCTCTCCCTACACCAGTATGAGATGATTTTAGAATGATAATCTGTCCCTCACAGCACCTACAGGAACCTGTCCCTACTGCAGTATGAGATGATTTTAGAATGATAATCTGTCCCTCACAGCACCGACAGGAATCTCTCCTTACACCAGTATGAGATGATTTTAGAATGATAATCTGTCACTCACAGTGCTGACAGGAACCTTTCCCTACACCAGTATGAGATGATTTTAGAACACTAATCTGTCCCTCACAGCACCGCCAGGAACCTGTCCCTACTGCAGTATGAGATGATTTTAGAATGATAATCTGTTCCTCTCAGCACCGACAGGAACCTCTCCCTACTTCAGTATGAGATGATTTTAAAATGCTAATCTGTCCCTCACAGCACCGGCAGGAACCTCTCCCTACACCAGTATGAGATGATTTTAGAATGATAATCTCTCCCTCACAGCACCGACAGGAACCTCTCCCTACACCAGTATGAGATGATTTTAGAACGCTAATCTTTCCCTCACAGCACCAGGAACCTGTCCCTAATGCAGTATCAGATGATATTAGAACGCTAATCTTTCCCTCACAGCACCATGAACCTGTACCTAATGCAGTATCAAATGTTATTAGAACGCTAATCTTTCCCTCACCTAGATAGGAACCTGTACCTAAAGCAGTATGAAATTATATTAGAACGCTATTCTTTCCCTCATAGCACCAGGAATCTGTTCCTAATGCAGTTACAGTAAATATTAGAATGCTAATCTTTCCCTCACAGCGCCAGGAACCTGTACCTAATGCAGTATCAGATGATATTAGAATGCTAATCTTTCCCTCACAGCACCGCCAGGAACCTGTCTCTAATGCAGGATGAGATGATATTAGAACGCTAATCTTTCCCTTACAGCAATAGGAACCTTTACCTACTCCAGTATCAGATGGTTTTAGAACGCTAATCTTACCCTCACAGCACCGCCAGGAACCTGTCTCTAATGCAGGATGAGTTGATATTAGAACGCTAATCTTTCCCTCACAGCACCAGGAAACTGTACCTACTCCAGAATCAGATGATTTTAGAACGCTAATCTTTCCCTCACAGCACCGCCAGGAACCTGTCTCTAATGCAGGATGAGATGATATTAGAACTCTAATCTTTTCCACACAGCGGCGGCAGCATCCTCTACCTACTCCAGTAAAAGACGATGTGACACGTGGCACTATGTGACTCCAGCTCATATAAAGGCTTGGTCACATGATGCACTGGCCAATCACAGCCATGCCATTAGTAGGCATGGCTGTGATGGCTTCTAAGGGCAAACAAGTGAAACGCTTGTTGATTGGCTGCCCTGCAGCTATTCAACAGGCGCCAAAAATAGTCTGGGTCACATGATGCACTGGCCAATCACAGCCATGCCATTAGTAGGCATGGCTGTGATGGCTTCTAAGGGCAAACGAGTGAAACGCTTGTTGATTGGCTACCCTGCAGCTATACAACAGGCGCCAAAAAATACCCGAATACCGAACCCGATCCCAGACTTTTTTTGAAATGTCCGGGATCGGGTTTCAGGCACAGACATCCAAAGTCCGGTACGGACCCCAACTTTACAGTCCGTGTTCGTTCAACTCTAGTCTTCAATCCTTGTAGTATTATATTGTTAAGTAATGGTTCTTCGGTTGAGAGGTCTGTAGTCAATACACATTCTTAAAATTCCTTGCTTCTTTCGCTCCACTACTATTGGAGAAGCATAAGGACTTCTGGATTCCTGAATCACTCCAGTCCTTTTCAATTCAGCCAACTGCTTCCTAAAATCTTCCAAATCACTGAGAGGAATCCTCTGGGCCCTTTATCTGAATGGCTTCTCTTCTTGTAAACATATTTATTGATGAGCACTCTTAGCACATCCTACATCGAATTCATCATTTGCAAAGATTTTCTCCCACCGCCACATTTGGGACTTCATTCTTTCTTTCCATGCAGGAGGTTAACCAGCAGCACAGTCTTCCATCTCCTTCTTTAAACCTGGCAGGCTCTTTCCTTTCTGTTCTTCAGCAGGTATCAACGGAGTGGCAGCACTCACTTGGTCCACAGACATTCTTGCCTTCAATGTCAAAGGGTGATTGGAAACATTTTGCAGTCTAATCAACACTCTCTTCTTATTCCTCAGTAAAGCTTTGGTGGGTACAATTTCAGGGACCATGACTAGAGTTGAGCGAACCCGGACTGTAAAGTTCGGGTCCGTACCGAACTTTGGGGTGTCCGGGACCCGGACCCGGACTTTTCAAAAAAAGTCCGGGTTCGGGTCCGGGGTTCTGGTAATTTTAATGAAAAATCTTAAAAATGCTGTAAAAAAGTCCAGGAAGGTCCTAGAAGTCTGCAAAAGGAAGGAAAATGGGGGTAAGGGTGGGACAAGTGCCCTACAAAGAAATGGGGACATTGAAATAACTTTAAATATTAAAAAAAAAATAAAAACATAAAAAATGCAAAAATGGAGATCATCTTCAAAATGGGTCTGAAAAGTATTAATTAACATTAGAGGCCATAGTACTGTTCTAAAATCATCTTCAAACTGTGTCAAAAAAGTATAAATAAGCCGGGAGTACCCATATCACTGTTCTGCAAAACGTGTGTGTCACTTTAAATGAAACCGGGAATCATTGCACATCTGTTCTGCACAATTTTTTAACTACCTCCCATCCGCGCTATAGCCGAATGACGGCTACAGCGCGGCTCTAAAATGCCGGGAGGACGTCAATAGACGTCCTCCCATTCGGCTCGTGCTGGGCGCGCTCCCGCTGTCCACCGGAGACCCGCGATCTCCGTACAGACAGGAGGAACGGGGAACCGCCGAAGTAAACACGGCGGTTCCCCGTTCTGTGAGGGGGGCATGCCAGATCTACTGATCCCTGTCACAGAACGGGGAACCGCCGTGT
>BLSH010164914.1:8809-31878 GCA_018402905.1 Glandirana rugosa
AGTGAACGAGTAAACGTGAAAAATGGGTCAAAGAAACCCATTAAATATGACAAATGTGCCTTGTAACGTGAATTGGATAAAAAACGTGTACTTAGTGTATAAATACAGTAAATAAGAAATAATCACATATGCGAAAACATTAAAAATAAAGGAAAATTTAAAGTATAAATACGATGATATAAATAAAGGGATACACCCCAAGGTACACTCAAGGAAGTTGTTAAAGATAGTGATAAAAACAAGAATTGGTGAAGGAATGACCCGTGAATTTGGGGGGAGGACGGGCCTGGTTAAAAGTCAAAAGTCGCGACAGCGAGAAACCAACGTCGCACGACCGCGCAATTGTCATTCAAAGAGCGACAGCGCTGAAAACTGAAAATTGGTCCGGGCAGGAGGGGGGTTTAAGTGCCCAGTAAGGAAGTGGTTAAGAACAAAAATAGTGATAGAAATTGTTGAAGGAACTCACATGGAACCCCACATAGGGAAATAAATATAGTAGCATAAATATGAAATTTAAAAGGAAATAAAAATTACAAAAGCGTATACACTAATAAAGAATAAATGACATAAATATGTGATTCATGTGCAAAAAATAGGTTAAGTGCAATGTTCCGTGTAAACAGTATAAATTACCCAAAGAAACTGGGTAAAAAGTGCAAATGAGCAAGTGAGGTACACAATTCACAAAAAGTCTCTAATGTGAAGAAGCAAAAAGTCTCTATTGTGCAAAACAACAGTCTCCAAGTGCTGTAATCAAAGTGCTATATTCTGTGTCATTAACAGGTCTTCACACTGTGACCCTGGTGGACTGGTATCCAAGAGGTACACTTTGCTGTAATACTGGTTTCTCACTCCACACTGTGTATATTATGGTGCGTCAGGTGTTCCCCTTCATGCACTGCAAACGTGAGGCCAGTAGACATCCTATGACGAAACGCGTCGGTCTGAGCTCTAGCGTCACACGCCACTTCCGGTTTCGGGCCGTGGACTGCAGAGGACATGGCGGATATCCTGTTCGACTAAGACTGCCTAATTTACCTTGCTGACATGTAAGTGTTTACTATTTTTAAACAATAAAACCAAACAATACTGCGCAAAGTATTGTCTCTCCTTACATGGTACTTTGTGGAGACTATAACGGAGGAGGTGGAGTCTAGGATGTTTCCCTATGCCTGTATGTAATCTCAGCGGTGGAGTACTACTAGCCCTGTGATACTACTAAGCGTGCACCCCTTCAGTGGGGAACGCTTTCCGGTGAGTGGCCTCACGTTTGCAGTGCATGAAGGGGAACACCTGATGCACCAGTCATTCATTCACCAATCATTATGCCCTTTGTTTTGTGAGCGTACCCTATGGCTATCCCCATACCTACCTTACCACTCTCTAGTACTAGACTTCCACACTTGACATATATTATGAGAATTTTATATACCATGGCATATACATATTGGATGTGTATATCGCACTGTCTTGGGATGCTGAATTTGGGTGCTATTGCTCTTTTCCTGCCTCTTCATTACATAGGTCCACTTTGATACTTTTATATATAATGTTTTTGATCCTTTGTGGACTTCAATGCTTCAAGTTTATGGGGAAATCTACCAGTTTTTGTCACCAACAAAGAATATGTTTCTATTTTGCTTGCCACCCTGTGTAGAGAAGCCTGAATGGTGTAGAAATCACCTTTGGGTGACAGGTTAGGAGTTTATTTGGGCAGTGCAAAAAGCCTGGAAGTTGTGTTTGTCATAGAGGTGCCTGTCGATGTACAGGTATAGATCTATTCATGGACTGTACTGCGTAAGTTGAAAAAAGATCCTAATACCACAATAAATCTTATTAATGAAGTGTTTATTAGAACACGAGAGATGAGTTTCATATCTACCAGTCATTTCTTAGAAAAACACAATGTAAATTTAGACTCTTGGTCTGCTAATGCAAGGGTGCAATATGCAACAAAGGATTAGTGACGCAAAGTTTTAGATTCTATCTCTACTGAAAATGCTGTGGTCAATCGCTTAGGACTGTTTTTATGCTACATAAACAAGCTTTGCTTACCCCTGTCTTTTTTGTATTGTATGAAGTTTAAGTGCATACAGAAATCACTTCAGAGTACAGTTGTATTTGTCACCATAGGCAACGCCTTGGAACTTGTAAAGAGATTAAATTATTTTGCATGTTATTATGCTAATACACCTATTTCCTCCTCAGAAGTTTGTTCAAATTGATACCTACATACCTTGCAGGCTACAAAGTCTCTTGGAGCTGATGTTATATAAGATTTGCCAAGTCAGCATTTGTTAGATTTACCCCATCAAGTATTTTAGGCTTCTGCCTTTTTCTCTATGGATGTTACAGTTTGAATTATCTTTAAAAAAATAAAATATAAATGCATTGATATTCCACTGTCTAACACATATTACATCCCTCGATCTGGGCAAATGCCTTGTGGATTATAACTACATATGTGAACTGAAGTTCTATATTACATCAGGTTGTACTTGGAGAATAACAATCTTTATGCAATTGAAATACCATTTATATTTTGATTTGCAAGCCTTTTTTTATTATTATTTTTTGTGTTATTGTGGTTTTCTCACTCTGGTTCTGTGTTCTGTATTAATCAGGGGAGATCCAGTTGGCACATTTTTAATTATATGTGAACATAATAAAACATTTTGTGTATATTTGTTAGACCACATTCCCTAAAATGTCTTCACTCAGAAATCTTTTTATTCAGTAAAACAATACTGCCAGATACCTGCCTTATGAATTTATTCAAAAACATTTTCATGGATGTGTGCTTCAGTTGAAGCTCCAGTTTATGGATTCTGTTTATACATATATATTTTTATATAGTCCAGGCTATGTTGACTATTTATGACATTTTCTTTTTTGAGCATACTTTGTTTTCTGTCAGCTTCTGTTTTTTTGTAGACTTGTTTCCAGCTGTGATGTTAGCCTTAAGTTTTTCATGTGCTCTGACTGCAGCATATGGAGATCTTGTGCCATAGATCTTATACATTTTTTTTTTTCAATATAAGGTTTGCTATCTTTTTCTCCTCATCCTTTTTTGGATCTAGCCATTTTCTGCTTTGCACATGATTGAGTGTTCCTAAAATTTGCTTATCTGGGATAGCACTTTTTGATGACTTCAGCTGTCATCCCTTGCTGCGATTTTCTGTAAACGCAATTATGTTATCTCCTTATTGTCCTTCTCAATAACTTACCTGTAGATCTTGATTCTGTTGCTTCATGCCTTTCTTGCCATCCTTGGTTGACATATTTTTTCATCCTAGTATCACCTTCTGATTCTACATGACAATCAGGAATTCCTAAATACTTTCTAGCTTTAAATAAGCAGCAGTTCTTAAAGCACGCATCCACACTTACAGAACTCTTGGGGCATATGACTTTACCTCTTGACCAGAGGCTTCATTACAATGTTGATCCCATGTATATTTTATTACATATTCATTGCCACATGCTCTCAATAAGAATGGTCAGCACAGCTGCCACTGTAATTTTTTGCCTTTAAATCACATGGTCTCTAGTTAAAACATTGTTGTGATGCTAGAAGGTAGAGTTCTCTTGAGTGTGTTACGTTGACTTGTTCTTGTGTCATATCTTCAATAAGAAGTAAGCTAAAAATGCAATTTCAGTGTGCACACTTGCTTTGGTTGACTAGCATTTAAATATTCTAATATTTTCAACTCATATGTCACAAACCAGCTTTAAAAACATCTTAAAATGATGGTGTTAAGACAGAATAAGGGATTGAAATCTAAAATTAAATGACTATATAACACTGAGTATCCCAAGAAGACTATTCTATTCTCTAGTAAGGGTATACAGATATTTAAAAACAGTGCAGTTGATTTGCTAAATGAGTGGTTACTGTTCACCTAGTAGCATAAAAGTTCACTGAGCTTTGTTAACAAGGTAAAGCTGGATTCATTTGGAATACCCAATCATATACAAAAGAAATATATATATATATATTTTTGCATGTAGTTGCATGATTAATGTGAATACAGCTGTAATAGGTTTATTAATTTTTGCCCTTTAACTGTCCCAGCAGTGCCATTACTCCAGTTGATTTCCGGATAGTTAAAATCCCCCATTATTATCACTGTCCCAGCCCTTGCAGCTCTTTCCATCTGTGCAAGGAGTCGAGTCTCCACCTCCTCTTTAACACTGGTAGGTTTATAACAAACTCCAATGATAACCTTTATAGTGTGCACACCCATATGCAGATCTACCCATAATGCTTCAGACTCATCACACTCTCCATCAACTAGGTCCTCATTCACACTCACTTTGAGATCACTTCTCACATAGAGACAGACACCACCACCCTTCCATTTTACCCTGTCTCTCCAAAAGAGAGCATAGCCAGGAATATTAATAGCCCAGTCATGTGAAGAATGAAGCCAAGATTCAGCAATACCAATTAAATCATAGTTCTCCTCATGAACCACAGCTTCCAACTCACCTATTTTGCTTGGCAGACTTCTGGCATTGGTGAACAAACACTTCACCAATTCACTGTCACATTGTGCACATGTATGCTGCATATTTTTTATTTTAGTACAAACAGTACCGTTTCCAACGGTTGGTTGTAACATTGGGACCTTCATATCATCTTCCATAGCCCTTCCTCCATCTTTCCCCATTCCACCCACCAATAGGGGCTGACCCCTGTCTGACCTGTCTACCCGATTATAATCTAATTCACCCTCCCCCCTCAATCCTAGTTTAAATACTCCTCCAGATTTCCCATAAACCTCTCCCCTAGCACAACAGTCCCCCTTCCATTTAGGTGCAAACCATCTTTAGCATATAGGTTGTACCCCAATGAAAAGTGCTCTAAAAACCCAAAGCCCTCCTCCTTACACCAGGTCTTTAGCCATGCATTCAGGGCTCTAATCTCCCCCTGCTGTTCCTGTGTTGCGCATGGCACAGGCAATATTTCGGAGAATATTGCTTTAGAGGTTCTTCCCTTCAACTTGCAACATAATTCTTTAAATTAGCTGGCTGAGGTGCATGTGCATGTGTGTCTGTGCCCGAGGGGGGAGACGCTCTTGGAGGTCCGTGGACTAGGTATTTGTCCATGAGAGGATGTGAGGGGCTTCCTGCAATCAAGTGGTTGGGTCACTCACCCCCAGCAGGTTTTCTGCGCTGATGTGTCGGAGCCGCTGTTTCACCTCCTTTCAAATGAGGCGCCGGAACCGGAAGTCCAGTTCTTGCTTTCATCAAGAGTACCTCTTACGGTGTGAAGGCACCACTGACACCCAAAAAACTATTCTTCAGCACCTGTTTAACAGCTGCATCAAATTATTTTTTTTTTACAACAAGGCAAAAACTTGCTTTCATCAAGAGTACCTCAATAGGGTTATGGTGTGAAGGCGCCACCGACACCCAAAGCCCAATTTTTCTGCACCCGTTAATTCTTTCCAAAGTCTGTGGAAGAGACACCAGAATTTAACCAAAAAATCTTTAATCTTGTTCCCAGTGCACTACATTGTGGCCTTGTCATACAGACTGGCTCCCCAAGCCGTTGCTTGCAAAATAAAGGAAGCTTACAGGGAAAATTTCATTTTTTTCGGGTTTATAAATGCAATTATTGCTGCAGCAGTTTTTCTAAACTGTACAGACGTGCCACTTTACAGGTAGGCTAAGGGGACCCCCCCAGGCACTATATTGAAAGGAATTTTTAATTTTAATGCTTTCACTTTAAGCATCAATAAATCACTGCTCATTTAAAAATGAAATTTTTTACAAACTTTTTTCATTGATACATATCCCCCAGGGCAGTACCTGGACCCCCCATGACCATTGTATGCCCAATTACTTGCATATAAGCCTTCAAAATTGTAATAGGAGTCTTAAAACCTGTAATTAACATCTGAAATGTCCTGTTATTAGTGCTGTTGTATCTGGGAAATGTGTGATAGCAAGATTGAAGGTTTTGTACAATGCACATGTATGCAACTATGGAGCAACAGCTCCAGGATGGATACCGCTGCAACAGATGTGAGCAGGTTGCCCTTCTGGAAGCTTGCATTAGAGATCTGGAGGAGCAAATTGCAACACTGGGCAGAACTGACAACCTTGAAAGGGGTCCTCTGCTCACTGAGCAGGTGGCTAGTAGGGTTAATGGGGAGGGTGGAGGGGTAAGTCAGGATTATAATGTAGGTAGATGTGTTAATACAGTTATGGAGAGTGGTAGGGGCTCGCAGAAAAGGAAGGCCAGCCCTGGGTTTGAGCACTCTAACAGATTTGCAAAGTTGAGTGAAGATGTAGAGAACTCAGAGGTGGCAGCCCTAGATGTCACTGCTCCCCCTAACAGCCGGGAGAGCAGCCCATCTAGTAGGGGTGGTAGGGGTAGTGCAGGTAGGCCTAGACAGTTGGTGGTAATTCAGGATTCTATAATTAGAAGGACTGATAGAATAATTTGTCGCCAAGATCACCTCAACTGAATGATTTGCTGTCTCCCTGGTGCCAGGCTTCTGTATATGGTGGACCGGGTTGATAAATTACTGGGAGGGGCTGGACATTACCCAGTTGTCTTGGTCCACGTTGGAACCAATGACAGAATGTGTGGAAGGTGGAGTCTCCTTAACCACTTAGCCACCGGAGCCCTTTTTTACATTTGTTGGTTACAAGTTAAAAACTGTTTTTTTTTTTGCTAGAAAATTACTTAGAACCCCCAAACATTATACATTTTTTTTTTCAAACATCCTAGAGAATAAAATGGCAATCATTGTAATACTTTTTTTCACACGGTATTTGCGCAGCGGTCTTTCAAGCGCGATGTTTTTGGAAAAATTTCACTTTTTTGAGTTAAAAAATAAGACAACAGTAAAGTTAGCCTAATGTTTTTGTATATTGTGAAAGAGGATGTTACGCCAAGTAAATAGATACCATACATATTATGGTTGAAAATTGTGCACACTCGTGGAATGGTGACAAACTCTGGTACTTAAAAATCTCCATAGGTGATGCTTTAAAAAAATTGTAAAGATTACCATATTAGAGATGCAGAGGAGGTCTTTTGCTAGCATTATTGATGACACTCTGGCGATTGCGGTGATACCTCACATGTGTGGTTTGAACACCGCTTTCATATGCGGGCGCGACTTACGTATGCGTTTTCTTTGCTGCGCGAGCTTGCAGGGACAGTGGCGCTTTAAAAAATATTTTTACTATTTATTTTATTTATATATTGTTTTTAACACTGTTCCTTTAAAAAAAATTGGAACACTTTTATTGCTATCACAAGGAATGCAAACATCCCTTGTGATAGTAATAGGCGGTCATGGGTACTCTTTATAGAGGGCTGGGGTGGACCCCCCACCCCCCCTTTACACTCCACAGTATTTAGATCACCAAAAACGGCGATTTTGAATACTGTCATTTTTTTAAAAACCGTTGGCCGCCGAGTAAACCGGAAGTGACATTGTGATGTCATTTCTGGAATTTGACGAAGGAGACCCTATCGGAGCTGATTCCGGCTTCTATTGGGTCTCTTTCTAGCCGGGGGATGTGCCGGATAAGTGCTCCAGTCTCCCAGTGGGACGGGAGGCCGGAGAAGAGAGGTGGAAATTGGCAGGAGGAGGGATGTTCCCTCCCGCCCCCTGGGATAACGACCGAGTGGCTCACAATGTGCAGCACCTGAAACTACGGATACTGGAAGCCTGTGCTAGCATTTCTCCTGCGGTGTTGCTATCAGTGTGTGAAGAGTGGGAGAAGAGGGTTGCATTGACAATCCAACACAATGGGCAGCACATTGAACACATTTTATAAGTGGTCAGAAACTTGTAAATAACTCATGAAAGAATAAAGTTATGTTAAAACCAAGCACACCATTGTTTTTCTTGTGAAATTCCCAATCAGTTTGATGTGTCACATGACCCTCTTCCTATTGAAAAAAAAAAGTTGGATTCAAAATGGCCGACTTCAAAATGGCCGCCATGGTCACCACCCATCTTGAAAAGTTTCCCCCCTCACATATACTAATGTGCCACAAACAAGAAGTTAATGTCACCAACCATTCCCATTTTATTAAGTTGTATCCATATAAATGGCCCACCCTGTAGATGCCTGGTCATGCAGGTTGTGCTCAGGTTTAGAGCATTTATGCTTCGCTTCAGGCTCTTATTGCACAGCGTGCAAACCACTCGTGTTTTATCATCAGCACATTGTCTGAAGAACTGCCACGCCGGGGAACGCCTTTGGTGTGCTAAGTCCCTGGGTGCGGTGGGTAGTAGCAGGTGTACTGTCTAGGGGATTGTCGCTCCGCTTTTGCAACCTGCTTCCTCTTTTGCTGTGCTGGTGCCTCTGTGCGACCACCACCTCTTCCTCCAAACTGCACACGTCAGTCGCATAACCTTCATTCCATGTGGGGTCTAGGACCTCATCATCCTCCTCCACATCATCTTCTACCCACCCTTCACCACTGCCCTCCTTGTCAGTCTGCACACTGTTGAAAGCCGCAGCAGTTGGCACCTGTGTTTTGTCATCATCAGAGACGTGCTGCGCTGGTTTTTCCATGTCCTCATCCTGCAACAGAAGTGGTTGGGCATCGGTGCACTCAATGTCTTCCACTTCTGGGGCAGGGCTATGTGGATGGCCCACGGAAAGGACACCAGGAAAGTCATCAAAAGCATAAGAGACTGTTGCATGACTTGGGGCTCAGACTGCTTGGTTGATTTACAAGGGGCTGAGGTGAAAGACAGATGGCTATGGGGTTCAGGTGCCAACTCTGAGCTTTCATCAAGGGGCCGGGTAGGAGACAATGTGAAGGTACAGGAGGCATTGTCAGCCACCCAATCTACTATGGCCTGTACTTGTTCTGGCCTCACCATTTGTTGAGTGGCATTCGGGCCTGCCATATAACGTTGAAGGTTCTGTGGGCTACTTGCACCTGAAGAAGGCGTTTCACTTGTGCGTGTAGCTGGCACAAATCGACCATGTCCTCTCCTTGCAACAGGAACTTCACCAACACCAGCAGCACCAGCAGGACCACGACCACGTCCCTTATTTGACGCTCTCCTCATTCTGGCCGCAAATGTACTATGTAGCACTATTTATAAATACAAATAAATTCTTCTTTTTTTTTGGAAAACAGCAACGTAGACGCACTTTTTATTTTTGTGCAAGAAATGCACTGCTCACACCAGCAGCAGGAACCTCTCCCTACACCAGTTTGATATGATTTCAGAACAATAATCTGTCCCTCACAGGAGCAGCAGGAACCTCTCCCTGTAGCACTATGATAAGATGATTTTAGAACAATAATCTGTCCCTCACAGGAGCAGCAGGAACCTCTCCCTATAGCAATATGTGATGATTATAGAACAATAATCTGCCCCTCACAGCACCAGCAGGAACCTCTCCCTTTAGCAGTATGTGATGATTTTAGAACAATAATCTGCCCCTCACAGGAGCAGCAGGAGCCTCTCCCTGTAGCACTATTATTAGATGATTTTAGAACAATAATCTGTCCCTCACAGGAGCAGCAGGAACCTCTCCCTCTAGCAGTATGTGATTATTTTAGAACAATAATCTGCCTCTCAAGCACCAGCAGGAACCTCTCCCTATAGCAGTAGGAGATGATTTTAGAAAAACAACCTGTCCCTCGCAGCAACAGCAGGAACCTCTCCCTTAAGCAGTAGGAGATGATTTTAGAACAATAATCTGTCCCTCACAGCGCCAGCAGGAACCTCTCCCTCTCGCAGTATGTGATGATTTTAGAACAATAATCTGTCCCTCACAGCACCAGCAGGAACCTCTCCCTATAGCAGTAGGAGATGATTTTAGAACAATAATCTGTCCCTCACAGCACCAGCAGGAACCTCTCCCTATAGCACTAGGAGATGATATTAGAACAATAATCTGTCCCTCACATCACCAGCAGGAACCTCTCCCTATAGCACTAGGAGATGATTTTAGAACAATAATCTGTCCTTTACAGCACCAGCAGGAACCTCTCCCTATAGCACTAGGAGATGATTTTAGAACAATAATCTGTCCCTCACAGCACTAGTAAACTGTACCTAGTCCAGTATCAGATGGTTTTAGAATGCTAAGCTTTTCCCTCACAGCACCGCAGGAACCTGTCTGTAATGGAGGATATGATGATATTAGATTGGTAATCTATCCCCTACAGCACCAATAAACTGTACCTAGTCCAGTATCAGATGGTTTTAGAACGCTAAGCTTTCCCCTCACAGCACCACCACAAACCTGTCTGTAATGGAGGATGAGATGATATTAGATCGGTAATCTATCCCTCACAGCACTAGTAAACTGTACCTAGTCAAGTATCAGATGGTTTTAGAACGCTAAGCTTTCCCCTCACAGCACCGCCAGGAACCTGTCTGTAATGCAGGATGAGATATTAGATCGGTAATCTTTCCCTCACATCGCCGACAACATGCTCTCCCTACACTAGCCTGAGACGATGTGACACGCGGCATACATGACTCCAGCTCATATAGAGGCTGGGTCACATTATGCACTAGCCTATCACAGCCATACCATTAGTAGGCATGGCTGTGATGGCTTTTAAGGGCAAACGAGTGAACGCTTGTTGATTGGCTGCCCTGCAACTATTCAACAGGCGCCAAAAATAGTCTGGGTCACATGATGAACTGGCCAGTCACAGCCATGCCATTAGTAGGTATGGCTGTGATGGCTTCTAAGGGCAAACAAGTAAAACGCTTATCACAATCCTGTAAATCAGTCCCAAAGAACGGAATCACAAGTATCAGCGCCCTGGATAAAAGTGTGTGTCTCCACAGTTTAGGCACAGAAATGCATAATGTTGAGATATACAAAGAACAGAAATAATAAGTAGCTGCTACTTTAAATCAACAATACTCAAATTGTAACCTGATAATCAATGTGAACTGTGACTAGCAAATTGCAAGCAGCGCTACACAGTCTTTCAAAATTGTAGTCTCCTCTGACAACTGAGTGATAAGTCCATCCACTCTAGATAGAGAATGCTGAGGTCCTGGCCACCACCACACCACGTGCAGGGATAATAGGAGGAAGACCCCCCAATGTGGAAAAACTCACCAGATATCAATAGATAGCCCGCATTCAGGTCTTAAAGGTGTTCACCTCTCCTTCAATCGACACCACTTGGATCATAAATAAGCATAAAATCGAACTGACACCCAATCAGTTAATTATCAGCGGTCAGGCTTTCAAGGTAATTCCAATCATCACTTCCTCCAAAACTCCACCTCTTATATCCTCGGTATGTGTGTGGTCAGATTGGCCGTTTCTCAGAGATTACGGAACAGATCATTAATCCTCTTTAGGTGCAAAGGAAGCTCTGCTTGAAGTGTGTTTCTTCATGGCGCGGCTGCTTGTTAGTGCACGTCAGATAATTCTCTGGAGTTCAGTTAGTAGTGGGAAAAGTTGGGAGCCAGGCAGAAGGAAGGACAATCCAATAACAGTCCGAGTCAGCAAACCAAGGTAGTGATCCAAGGGGTATTCCAGAAGACAATGTCAGGGACAGGCAGGGTCGGCAACAATGGTCAGCGTAATCCAAAGAAGAATTCCAAAAAGCGTAGTCGGAAGCAAACAGAAGTCAGCAACAGGAAGAACAATATGATACACCATCAAACAGGAAGTAGAACCTTATACTAGGGCCTAGGACCTCAGCATTCTCTATCTAGAGTGGATGGACTTATCACTCAGTTGTCAGAGAAGTAAAACGCTTGTTGATTGGCGGCCCTGCAGCTATAGTAAAGGCACGCAAAATTTGCGAATACCGAACCTGAACCCGGATTTTTTTTCAAATGTTTGGGTTCGGATTTGGGGCACGGACACCCCAAAGTCCGGTACGGACCTGAACTTTACAGTCCGGGTTCGCTCAACTCTACTTACCAACTCCCTCACCCAGGGAGCATGGAAATAATTCTTCCCGGCAGCATCTCTAACTTGAGTCTACTCCCCGGATGGGTGAGGTATCACTATCTGCGATACTTCTGGTTTATTGTTGACAGTCTTATCTATGTCTCGAAATGTTGCTAACGCATACCAGCTCAATATTATATTTACCTCTCTCTGTAACTGTATTTCAACAGTTTTTCAATTCTGTTTAGATGAGCACAAACTGCACAACCTTATCGAGGTATAGCCTAACTTTCCATCAACAAAACCCACCGGGATGGGGAATGGTTCCACAAACCTACTAACCAAGGCCCTCCAGAGGTGACGGCTTACTCACCTTCCTCCAGGCAAGTTAACTAGCAACCCTTTGTAATGCTGTTCAGTGGTGTGAGATACATATGAGGAAAAAAGAGAAGTCCAGACTTCACTGGGTATGTTTTACTTTTTCCAATGTTTTAGGTCTATGGTACTACTGTTGTTTAGTTGCAATCTACCTTGCAAGACCTACATCCCAACAACCCCCCACCCACCTTTCCCATCACCCCCCTCAACGCCCCTCACATATATACCTAATCGCACCTACAAACACAATGTCCCAACTCATGTCAACCAAATCCGTTTAAAATCTTCACTTTTCTAAAAATAACTTCATGGAATGTGAAGAGACTCAGATTACCAAATAAATGCATGCCCATTCTACGCCAGCTAAAATGCCTCAAGACTGACATAGCAGTACTCCAACAGACACATCAAGATAGTGCTGATTTTTTTTCGCATGCGCAAACTGTGGGTGGGGCAGGTGATTGGTTCTCCGGCAAAGAAAGGGAAAGCGGGAGTCCTAATTCTATTAAATATAAATCTCCCGTGCGAGATTCTCTCCTCTTACCCCGACAAGGATGGGTGACTTCTCACAATTAGACTTAAATCTCATAATAGAGAATGGACCCTGACTACGGTCTATGATCCTAATTCACCTACAAAAACTTTCTTTCAAACTCTTACTGCCCACATAGCACCACACATCCACTTACCGCACGCCATAGCGGGAGACTTTAATTCGGCCATTAATCTCTTGGAGGACAGGATAGCAGACCTCGCACACACTCGACCAACAGCACCCAATACCCCCACCTTACTAGCCCAATGGGCTGCAAGTCTCAACCTGTCAGACTTTTGGAGACTTCACTTCCCAGAAGGCAGAGACTTTTCTTTCTTTTCCCACCCACACAATTCACAATCTAGAATAGACTATATGTTCCTCAACTCCAAGATCCTGTCTAAGATAGTAGTTACTAGACTAGCCCCAATTATGCCCTCTCTTATACACCCGGAACAGGCGGGCTTCACACAGGGAAGATCGGCCACTACTAATATCAGGAAGGTCCTTACGGTACTTGAAATGGCTAGGACGAGTTCTGTCGGAGATCTGGCCATTATAACGATTGACGCAGAAAAGGCGTTCGATAACGTCAGTTTCCGTGGCTGTCCTTGGCATTGTCCTCATTTGGATTCGCAGGACCCTTCTGCCATCTAATAGAGGTCATGTACTCGAACCCTTCTGCCAATGTAGTTGCTACATCTCCTACTATACGTTTATACAAGGGAATGAGACAGGGTTGTCCCCTCTTTCCCCTCCTATTCAACCTAGAAATAGAACCTTTATCCCCATATTTAATGGCTCACCCCAAGCTTAACGGGGTACAGATAGAAAAACATGAATTGAGAATTGCACTATTTGTAGACGACATTCTCATTTTCTCGTCAAACCCCTCAAAAGAAATGATACACATTCGCAAGACTTTAAACCTATTTTGCCTTTATTCAGGCCTAGGAATAAATTTTGCTAAGAGTGAAATACTCCCACTCTTTCATTCCCGCACCCCCACATGGGCATCATCGTCGATTTTCATAATAGCAAAGTCATATATTACATATCTGGGCATTAAAATAGGGAAGACCCCATCCTCTCTCTATCATTTAAACATTACCCCTATAATACAGAAAATAATACAAGAATTAGGCCACTGTGCAAACCTCCCTCTGTCCCTCATGGGAAGATGCCATTTATATAAAATGGAAGGGCCGCAAATCCCGCATTGCACTCCATAAACTTTTTCTTCCTAAATCCGAAGGGGGGACCAATTTACCTGACACCAGACTATACAATTCATCCTGCCTATCCCCTATTTCCTCAAGCACAACACCACCCGGCATTTACATCCTGGATTAAAAAGGGTCTATGTAACTTTAGCCAACTTTTTGACACTACAACGGGCTCCCCCATCACCACAAAGCTTGAAGGATACAACTTACCCAACCATCACCATTTATATATATGACAAGCAATCAGCTTTGTGACAGGTACTCGTCCTTCTGAATATCTCACTTTTAAATCCTCACTCCTAGATGTCTTTGTATCTCAGGGTACTCACAAAATCTCAGACATTTTTAAACCATTAAGACCTACAATTGCTTCTACCCTACCCAAATCCAAACATTCCTCATGGAACAAAGACTTGCAATCACCAGAGGCATGTACCACCATCTTGCTGTAATACAAATCCACATGCTCATTCATAAAAAATGAATTCTGGAGAGGACAGCAGTTCAAAATACTTCTCTGAGCTTATGTTCCTCACATTTCCTCCACTCGATATCCGGATAGTTCAAACTGCCTCCTCTGCAAGACCTCCAGACCCTCTCTGCTTCACAAACTTTGGGAATGCCCTGCAATAGCAGATTTCTGGACACATACAAAGCAATTCATCAAAACAATCATCGGGCTTGATCCTCACAGGATCATATAGCCACTCGTATTAGGCAATCTAGACATCCTCCTCCCATACCTATCGAAGCAACAATCCAACGAATAAAACCTGGATAGCAACCTGCTACATGTCAGCAAGGAGAGCAATACTGCGGAACTGGATATCCACCAATACTCCCTTTATTAAGGATGTTATTAAGGACCTAATCAAACTGCTCAAGCTCGAAAAGATATACTCCGTCATTTCAAACCTACATGACAAGAAGCAATACCTATGCAAATGGTCCCTCTTCCTGGACACTCCCATCAATTATACTAGACTGAAGAGATCACCCATTCTACCTGGCACAACCTCTTCTTCCGTCCTCCTCCCCTATCACCACTACCATTGTTTGTACAAAGTCTTCTCCCCCCTCTCAATCAATTCATTCAATCCTGAATGGCTTATGACACAAAGAGTCTGCTCAGCAAAATATGTTCTGCAATCCCTATTATACTACCACTAAGTTCCATGTTCCTATCGTTTTCCCGCAATTACCATTCTTATGCATCTATATTATTACCCCGCTTGTTATACAATATGTGAAATGTTGGTTATGATCTTATGTATGCCTAGGGCTGCTCTTTCCCCCATTCCCTCTCCCTAACCCCCCTCCCCTTCTTCTTGTTTCTATTAACAGTTATCCAACACATTATTCTCTGCAAATGTACTTTTGTAACTACAGTCTCTTATACCTTGTAAATTTATTAACATAATATTCGATAAATTGTTATTCCAAAAAAAAAAAAGAAAAATTGGTCTTTGGGTGTCAGTGGCACCTTCACACCTTAACTTTATAAAAGGTACTCTTGATGAAAGCAAGAATTGGCCTTGCTGTCAAAAATTGCAATGATATGCCCCTGTCAAACAAGTGCAGAAAAATTGGTCTTTGGGTGTTAATTGTGCTCATGACACCTACACCAAAAACATTCTTCCAGATGAAATCAACACCAACAACGGTAGGCAGCCTAGAAGTCCTGCAGAGATTCCACATCCCAAAAATACTTAATCGGTGACATTGACATCAGGGGCTTCATAGCTGTTGGTAATCCAGGACTGATTCATTTTTGATAAGTCAGAAGGTCTATGGAGTCTGTGGACAGACACGTTCTATGATCAGTAACAAAACTTCCAGCAGCACTGAATGCCCGTTCGGAAAGCATGCTGGATGCAGGGCAGCCAAGCAGCTCAAGAGCATACTGAGCAAGTTCTGGCCAGTGGTCTATTCTCATGACCCAGTAAGCCAGTGGATAGTTGACTGGAAAGCTCTCCAACTCTGTTTTTGCCCCTAGAAAATTGTCCACTATTTGATGCAGACGCTGCTGATGGGATGTGGAAAAAAATGGAAAAATGCATCAGTTAGGCGGCCGCCTTCTCCACCGCTCCTCTCTTGAACAACAGAAGCCTCAAAACTATGTTTTCCCTGACACTGTAACCTACCAGAGTTGGGAAAAGCATTTGATAAACTCCTCTTTAAGGTGTCCTCAAGAGATTTCATCTTCTGCACTCTCTGTGGGGACGGGATGAGTTCGGAAACTTGACCCTTATACCGGTGGTCAAGAAGGATTGCCAACCAATAGTGATCCTTTTCCTTTAAGCCACTTATTCTTGGGTCCTTTCGCAGGCTTTGAAGCATGAGGGAACCCATGCACCGCAAATTTGCGGAGGCATGAGAAGCAGACTCCTCAGGGTCACTGAGGATTACAGTATCTACAACTACCTCCTCCCAGCCATGTACTACTCCCAAGGGTTCTGGGAATGGAAAACCATTGCTTGCTGTTTGACATATATCTTCCTCTGCTTCAATGCCTCTGAAAATGCCAGAATCCTCCTCCTCCTCTCTCTCCTCTTGTGTGTTCTGTGACATAGGAAAGATGGTGTCTGCATAAAGTGGGCCTGGAGAGGAAAGGAAGTCCTCCTTGTCCTCCCGCTGGTCTGCCTCCAGTGCCCTGTCCATAATGCCACGCAGAGTCTGCTCCAGCAGGAACACAACAGGGATTGTGTCACTGATGCATACATTGTCATGGCTCACCATCCTTGTGGCCTCCTCAAATGGTGACAGTACAGTGCATGCATCCTTAATGTGCAGCCATTGGCATGGGAAAAAAAAGCCTAGCCGGCCTGAGCCTGTTGTTGCACCATATTCACACAGGTACTTGTTGATGGCCCTCTGCTGCATGTGCAGCTGCTGCAGCATTGCCAAAGTCAACTTACACCTGGTGGGCATGTCACAAATCAGGCGGTGCACTGGCTGTGTATGATCGCCCAACTGTGCACTGGCTGTGTATGATCGCCTGAAATGGCTACAGACTCTTCTGGCCTGCTTTATCAGATCTTCCAACTCTGGGAACCTATTAAAGAAATGCTGCACCACCAAACTGAGGACATGTGCCAGGCATGGCACATGTGTCAACTTTCCCTGTCTAAGGGTGGACAGGAGGTGTGTGTCATTATCGCACACCACCATTCCTGGCTCCAGCTGGCATGATGTGAACCGCCTCTGAGCCTGTCCCTGCAGAGCTGCAAGAATCTTTGCTCTGGTGTGGTTCCTGTTCCCTAGACACACCAGCTGAAGCACTGCATGGCACCTTTTAGCCTGACTCATTGAATAGCCCTTTGAACGCATAGGCGGTACTTGAGGTTCATAGGACAATTCAGCAGAGGAGGGCATGGAGGAGGGGGTAGAACTGACAAATCTCGCATCACCAGCTGTATGGAGATGTGTGAGCTCAACAAGCTGCAGCACTGAGCCCTGTCCTGCATCCTTCCAAATTGCAAGCAGAGTTACCCTGTGAACTGTGAACAAAATATATTGTCCCTGACCATGCTTACTGGACCACGTGTCAGCTTGCTGGACCATGTGGACTTTGCAGCTGATTGCCTTGCCCAGCGATGCCACAACATTGCCTTCCACGTGATGGTAGAGAGATGGAATGACCTTACGTGAAAAGAAATAGTGACTAGGAACCTGCCATTGTGAGACAGCACATTCTGCAAATTCACGGAAAGGGGGCAGAATCCACCAGGTGGAAAGGCAGAAGTTGGAGGGCCAGCAGCTTTGACAAGCTTGCATTTAGACACCGGTCATGTGGGTGGCAAGGACTGTATTTTTTTCCATTACGGCAGATAGGGCAGAGAAAATTGCCGGCTATAGTCTACAGCTGGTGGTGTGCTGCTGGCAGATGTGCTGCAAGGACCTGGAACACCCTGAGCTATACCATCATCCCTGTCAGTAAAGGCTCCTGAGAGGTTATGAGGTAAAGCAGGGGCAGACTGAGGTGAGTAAGGAGGAGGAAGGACAGATCTGCGCCCCTTTTGTGTGGCTTTTAGGTGCTCTTGCTAACAGGCTGAGTGGTGGGAGTTTAAATGCCTTGTCAAGCATGTGGTACCCAAATGGCTGGTGTTTTTGCCACGTTTGATGCGCTTGAGACAAACTTTGTAAATAGCAATAGTGCGATTGGCTGCACATGTACTAAGAAAGGCCCAGACAACTGAGCTGTGGGAAGTGGGCTGGAAGATAACAACTCCACAATGTGATGGAATAGGGTGGCTGCTCTCTGGTGTTCAATGATGGCTGCCTCATTGGGGTTGTGCCTCACCCTCACTTTCCTCCTCTGCTCTATCTGGCACCCAAGTTGCCTCAGTGAGCTCACCATCCTCATCTCCTCCTTCCTCATTACCACTGGAGACAACTTGGCAATATGCTGTGGCTGGGGGAACATGAATGCCAATTTGTGTACCAGTGTTCTCCCCTCTCTCTAGGCTCATGTTCCTGCCTTCCTCAACCTCAGAATTAACATCTGAATTGAGTAATGGCTGTGATTGTTAAGGGGCAAGTGGCTGACACTGTGTTCAAATTACTCCACTGACTCCTCAATGCCTCATGCTGGGAATATGGCAGGAATAGCTGTGGACAAGAAGGCAGGTTTATCCACTGTGGCAGCTGCAGGGGACTATGTACAATTCTCTGCTTGTGGGGACGGAGGATGAGGAGGATGAGGACGGTTTAGCAAGCCAGTCCACCACCTCCTCTGCATGCTGTGGCTGGATAGCATGGGGGACATCACTAAACTGAGGAAATTATGCCTTGCCTGAAGACCGACTACGTCCACCTTTGCCTGTGGACACATACGCTGCTGGATCCCTTACAGTACCATGGAAACGTCTGTCTCTCCTTGTTGTCCTCCCAGACACCAGACATGATGGGGGGGTGCTTATTAACCAAATGTAATAAAGATGTGTAAATGTGTATGTGGATGCACATTAACTACTTCCCGCCCGCAGGCCATCATGTGACGTCCTTGACTTTGAGTGGCGATATCTTCAGCTACAGGCACCATTCAGATACCATTTTTTTAGAGCCAGCGATGCTCTGCAAGAGAAAAGTGGCCTTAGGGGCAGATGCACCGCAAGATCCCTTTTATCGGTGGTGGTAGAGGTGCCCCCGCCACTTTCCTGTCATCTCCGCCACTTACCGGCTGAGATGATCAGGCCTGTTCCCCCCCTGCACAGGAAGCCGAGTGAGCGAAATATGCCTCCCACTCGGCTCCATAACATTGCAAGGCAGAAGCGA
This sequence comes from Glandirana rugosa, assembly GCA_018402905.1. NCBI lineage: Eukaryota > Metazoa > Chordata > Amphibia > Anura > Ranidae > Glandirana > Glandirana rugosa. Next base: position 28,100 of record BLSH010164914.1, read on the forward strand.
CGTCACAAGTCACTTCCGCCCATAGCTCTTAAAGGGGACATTTCTTTTTTTGAACTGTCCTTTTTTTTAAATTTTTTTTTGCATTTAACTGTAAGTATGAAATTTGAGGTCTTTTTGACCCTAGATCTCATGTTTAAGAGGTCCTGGCATGTTTTCTTTTATTACAAGGAATGTTTACATTTCTTGTAATAGGAATAAATGTGATCATGTTTTCTTTAAAAGGACAGTGTAAAATTAAAAAATAAAAAGTAAAATAAATAAGAAAAAAAGTAAAACTCCCCATCCCCGCGAGCTCGCGCGCAGAAGCGAGCGCATACAGAAGTCATGTCCACATATGAAAACGATATTCAAACCACACATGTGAGGTATCGCCGCAAACGTTAGAGCAAAAGCAATAATTCTAGCACTCCTCTGTAACTCAAAACAGGTAACCTGTAGAAATTTTTAAGCAATGCCAATGGAAATTATTAGGTTGCAAAGTTTGTTGCCATTCCGCGAGCGGGTGCAATTTTAAAGAATTACATGTTGGGTATCAATCTACTTGGCGTAACATTATCTTTCACAATATGGAAAAAATTGGGCTAACTACTTTTGTCTTATTTTTTCACTCAAAAAAGTGAATTTTTTTAAATAGTAAGACCGCTGCGCAAATATGGTGTGACATAAAGTTTTGCAACGACTACCATTTAATTTGGGGGTTTGGGGGGTTTAAGTAATTTTATAGCAAAAATACCTGGTTTTAACTTGTAAACACCAAGTCCAAAAAACAGGTCCGGTATTGAAGTGGTTAATCAATGGAAAGTGGAGCTTGGTGCACTTTTATTTGAGTACTCACTACACAGACACACTCCACGGATACACTACAATATACTGCGTCAAACATGCAGTAACGCACAGAACTATATGGTGTTAAAATTGCAGTAATGCAATGAAATATGGCATTAAACTTGCAGCAACACACAGAACTATATGGCATTAAACTTGCAGTAACGCAATGAAATACATGGCATTAAACTTGCAGTAACACATAGAATTATATGGCGTCAAACTTGCAGTAACGCAATGAAATATATGGCATGAAACTTGCAGTAACGTAATGAAATATATGGCGTTAGACTTACAGTAAAGCAATGATATATATGGTGTTAAACTTGCAGTAACGCACAGAACTATATAGCGTTAAACTTGCAATGACCCACAAAATGATATGGCGTTAATCTTGCAGTAATGCAATGAACTGTACAGCATTAAACTTGCAGTATCACAATTAAATATAAGGCGTAAAACTTGCAGTAATGCACAGAACTATATAGCGTTAAACTTGCAGTAATGCACAGAACTATATGGTGTTATACTTGCAGTAATGCACAGAACTATATCGCATTAAACTTGCAGTAATGCAATGAAATATATGGTGTTAAACTTGCAGTAACCCAATGAAATATATGGTGTTAAACTTGCAGTAATGCAATGAAATTATATGGCGTTAAACTTGCAGTAACGCAATGATATATATGGTGTTAAACTTGCAGTAACGTACAGAACTATACGACGTTAAACTTGCAATAACCCACAAAATGATATGGCATTAATCTCGCAGTAATGCAATGAACTATACAGTATTAAACTTGCAGTATCACAAAGAAATATATGGCATTGAACTTGCAGTAACACAATGAAATATATGGTGGGAGTTTAAATGCCTTGTCAAGCATGTGGTACCCAAATGGCTGGTGTTTTTGCCACGTTTGATGCGCTTGAGACAAACTTTGTAAATAGCAATAGTGCGATTGGCTGCACATGTACTAAGAAAGGCCCAGACAACTGAGCTGTGGGAAGTGGGCTGGAAGATAACAACTCCACAATGTGATGGAATAGGGTGGCTGCTCTCTGGTGTTCAATGATGGCTGCCTCATTGGGGTTGTGCCTCACCCTCACTTTCCTCCTCTGCTCTATCTGGCACCCAAGTCGCCTCAGTGAGCTCATCATCCTCATCTCCTCCTTCCTCATTACCACTGGAGACAACTTGGCAATATGCTGTGGCTGGGGGAACATGAATGCCAATTTGTGTACCAGTGTTCTCCCCTCTCTCTAGGCTCATGTTCCTGCCTTCCTCAACCTCAGAATTAACATCTGAATTGAGTAATGGCTGTGATTGTTAAGGGGCAAGTGGCTGACACTGTGTTCAAATTACTCCACTGACTCCTCAATGCCTCATGCTGGGAATATGGCAGGAATAGCTGTGGACAAGAAGGCAGGTTTATCCACTGTGGCAGCTGCAGGGGACTATGTACAATTCTCTGCTTGTGGGGACGGAGGATGAGGAGCATGAGGACGGTTTAGCAAGCCAGTCCACCACCTCCTCTGCATTCTGTGGCTGGATAGCATGGGCGACATCACTAAACTGAGGAAATTATGCCTTGCCTGAAGACCGACTACGTCCACCTTTGCCTGTGGACACATACGCTGCTGGATCCCTTACAGTGCCATGGAAACGTCGGTCTCTCCTTGTTGTCCTCCCAGACACCAGACATGATGGGGGGGGTGCTTATTAACCAAATGTAATAAAGATGTGTAAATGTGTATGTGGATGCACATTAACTACTTCCCGCCCGCAGGCCATCATGTGACGTCCTTGACTTTGAGTGGCGATATCTTCAGCTACAGGCACCATTCAGATACCATTTTTTTAGAGCCAGCGATGCTCTGCAAGATAAAAGTGGCCTTAGGGGCAGATGCACCGCAAGATCCCTTTTATCGGTGGTGGTAGAGGTGCCCCCGCCACTTTCCCGTCATCTCCGCCACTTACCGGCTGAGATGATCAGGCCTGTTCCCCCCCTGCACAGGAAGCCGAGTGAGCGAAAGATGCCTCCCACTCGGCTCCATAACATTGCAAGGCAGAAGCGACGTCACAAGTCACTTCCGCCCATAGCTCTTAAAGGGGACATTTCTTTTTTTGAACTGTCCTTTTTTTAAAAAAATTTTTTGCATTTAACTGTAAGTATGAAATTTGAGGTCTTTTTGACCCTAGATCTCATGTTTAAGAGGTCCTGGCATGTTTTCTTTTATTACAAGGAATGTTTACATTTCTTGTAATAGGAATAAATGTGATCATGTTTTCTTTAAAAGGACAGTGTAAAATTAAAAAATAAAAAGTAAAATAAATAAGAAAAAAAAGTAAAACTCCCCATCCCCGCGAGCTCGCGCGCAGAAGCGAGCGCATACAGAAGTCATGTCCACATATGAAAACGATATTCAAACCACACATGTGAGGTATCGCCACAAACGTTAGAGCAAAAGCAATAATTCTAGCACTCCTCTGTAACTCAAAACTGGTAACCTGTAGAAATTTTTAAGCAATGCCAATGGAAATTATTAGGTTGCAAAGTTTGTTGCCATTCCGCGAGCGGGTGCAATTTTAAAGAATTACATGTTGGGTATCAATCTACTTGGCGTAACATTATCTTTCACAATATGGAAAAAATTGGGCTAACTACTTTTGTCTTATTTTTTCACTCAAAAAAGTGAATTTTTTTAAATAGTAAGACCGCTGCGCAAATATGGTGTGACATAAAGTTTTGCAACGACTACCATTTAATTTGGGGGTTTGGGGGGTTTAAGTAATTTTATAGCAAAAATACCTGGTTTTAACTTGTAAACACCAAGTCCAAAAAACAGGTCCGGTATTGAAGTGGTTAATCAATGGAAAGTGGAGCTTGGTGCACTTTTATTTGAGTACTCACTACACAGACACACTCCACGGATACACTACAATATAC
>BLSH010164914.1:31888-43719 GCA_018402905.1 Glandirana rugosa
ATAAGGTACCCAGTGACGTATGAATTGGAGGGACCGCCATATTTATATAATAAATGTCATTCTTTCTGCCTGGAAACATGACAATGTCCATAGCAACCAAAAAATGTCCCTTTGCGTCAAAAGTGTTTTTTGATCAGCTAGAAAACACCGATGGTAAATAAGAATCATTTGCAGAATTGAGTGATACTGATTTTTGGGGAAATTTATCATCAGAAACTGAAAGTGACGACAGCGACAATTCTGCAACTGAGCAAATTTCTGCGTTTTTGGTTTGATTACATTATTGAATAAATGCAAAATAATTGTACCGCTTTCAGCACCAAAAATCAGACATAATCATACCGCCAGGGATTACTAACCATTGCAGGCCTATAGTACATAACGCCATATCTCCATGCAGAAAACCATTACCCCTTTCAGCAATAAATTCCAGACTCCGTCATACCGCCAGGGAGGTTAAGTATGCAGTGACCCATGGAATATATGGCGTTAAACTTGCAGTAATGCACAGAAGTATATGGTGATAAACTTGCAGTAATGCACAGAACTATATAACTTTAAACTTGCAGTAACGCACAGAATTATATGGCGATAAACTTACAGTAATGCAATGAAATATACAGTGTTAAATGGTCACTCCACTGACACTATCTTAACTGTCCCTAGATGCACACTAATGTAAAGATGAATGGTGGTCAATACACTACAATCATGCTATTCAAACTGTCCCTACTCTAGATACACACTATTGTAAAGATGAATGACTTGTCACTACACTAACACTAACTGAACTGTCCCTAGCTGCACACTAATGCAAAAATGAATGATGGTCGTCACTACACTCACACTGACTATCCCTTGATTGACACTAAACTAATATTCTACACTAACAATAGAATCACAATAGCACATTATAGCACAGTAACTGTCTAGTAGCACAGAACAGAGACCTGTTCTATCTCTCTCCACGCTGATATCCCACTGAAAATGGGCGCTATTGGAAGAAGGACTAAGAGCAATGAGCCATGATTGGATAGAGTCTTCATGACAGTTTCGCGGGCCGAACAAATGGTCACATGCCCTAATAATTCAGTTGTTTGGTGAACAGCCAATGTTCGGCTTGAACTCATGCTCGGGCTGAACTGTTCGCCCATTCCTACTGCTGATGAGAAAAGGTATTTAGCAGTTTATATTTACTAAAATAATTGCATTTCCATGTTCTGTGTACCGTGGGAGACCAAATACAAAGAATACAGGGCCCTGGGTTTAGTAACACTTTAAGATTTCTAAATTATTTGGTTTACACTGGACATCTCATTAAACTGATGGAGGTGTAAACAAAAACTAGATCTAAGGCATACTGTATACACCATGTGCCAGTTACCAATCCTTCATCATGATAGAGCTGTTTTGGGCACTCCGCATGCCAAATTCTGGAGGCATAATCAAACCTCTGAATGAGCTGAAGCTTAAATGTATTCATGTAAGTTTGAAAACACTGTAGCTCTCAAGTTTGTATACAGAGCTGTATTCACTATAACCAATCCAGTTTTGAAAAACTCTGCAGAATCAAATACACTACTAAAGCCAAGTGAAAATTATGAGTGCTAGTACACCTGAAAGTCCCTTGAAAGGTGTACTTCAGTGTAAATAAAATACAATATGCAATCAGAAAGCAAAGTTTGAATACATCTAATAAGCATGCGACTTATTGTGGACTAATGCACAAAATGAGTCTATTTTGAAAGTGTCACAAGTGCAAAAGAGAGAATCATTTTGCAACCGTTAGATAAATAGTATTATTGTGGTGAAAAGTGGTGAAAAAAAATAAGTCAAAAGAGTGTCTACTGAAAAAGCGATGACCCAAGCTGAACTTCTGTACAACTTGACTCCTACCCCAAATAATTATCAAAACTGGCTTGCAAACTCTTTCTACTGCAACAAAGTAAGAAAAATATGCTTTATATCAACAAATATTCAGGCTGATTGCTGAAGAGAGCAGCACAAGGAAATTGGGAGGGACACGATAGGGGCCTTGAATTTACTGGGGTTCAGTTGACCAGACAAGGAGCGAAACTGAACTAAAATTTGCCGAAGACTTGGTAGAGAAATTACAGGATTGCTAATTCTCAGGAGAACATTGTCATTCAACTTGTAGTCACGGTGCATAATTGTTAAACCCATGATATCCAGTGAGAATCATATGAGTCGTGCCAGAGGCTCAATGGCTAAAGCAAATAAAAGGGGTGATAATGGGCAGCCTTTTCTGGTACCCCGTAATATAAAAAAACAGAGGGGATATGAATCCTGAGTACTTAAAGCGGAGGTCCGCCTGGAAAAAAAAATTAAAAGTCAGCAGCTACAGATACTGTAGCTGCTGACTTTTAATAATAGGACACTGTCCTTGAGTCCAGAGATGTCGGCACCCGCCGCCGATGTTCGGATCGGGGGTCGGGTGCAGCCGCGTCCATTGCCGGTAAGGGAACTTGGACGTGTAGCATTACAGCATCAAGCTGGGCACCTTACTGCGCATACGCGAGGCTCTGCTGCGATCTGCTATTGGCCAGGCGGCCAGTAGCAGAGTGAGGAGGGAGGAAGGAGCCGGGCTGCTGACGACCCAAGCTCCCGGATGTGTGGAAAAGGACACCTGTAAAAAAGTAAAGAGTAAAAAACTCTTGGATGTATATCTCAATAAGTACAACATACAAGGATATGGGTACTGACAAGAGTATACCTACACAGGTTGAACTGGATGGACTGTTGTCTTTTTTCAGCCTTAACTACTATATGCAACTATGTCTAAAGACAGGTGTCCTCTTCCCCTTCCCCCCCGAAAGGTGCCAAATGTTACACCTGAGGGGGAGGAGTCCAACCAGCGGAAGTTCCACTTTTGGATGGAACTCCGCTTTAACAAAAGCCTTAGGTGTATTGTAAAGTTTCCGAATCCACATACAAAATTTCAGGCCAAAGCCCCATCTATTCAAGTTAAAAAAAAAGGTACAGCTAGGATAGAGAATCAAAATTTTTCTGGATATCCAAAGAGAGAAACATAAGTGTTTGCGCGGGACAATTTACAGATATTATCATTAGCTTGCCATATGGGCATAAAGTGCACTTGATCTTGGTGAATGAGGCCCCCAATGCCTCGGTTTAGCCTCATCACCAATATTTTTCTAAGTAGATTTACATCAACATCAATAAGTGATATTGGACCAGTTTGCGTTGTCTGTACCTGGTTTTAGAATCATGGAGATTAAGACTAAAAGGGGTCAGGGTTCAAAATCGCTGGTCAATAAGGTTTTTGAAGGCATACCTTAGCAGAGGAACCAGGATATCCAGAAAGCTTCTGTAGTAAGCCGCCAGGGACCAGACGTAGTTTTAACTGTTTCATCTCAAAAACACCTCCATCACCATTAATGGAGATTTTAATGAATTACAGAGCTCATCTGGGATACTGTCTACCAGTATAGGTCTGCCAACACTTACTTGCTACCTGCTTGTCTTGTCACCTGGCTCATCCCCGAAGAAGCACCAGGTACCTACCTACGCAGATCACCAGGCAAGCTAAAGCAGGCACTCATACCTTGCCTTGCTCTTGCGGCCACTGTCTCACTACCCGTATCCCCTGAGCTGGAGCTTTAAGAGATGCCTACCTCTTTACATCAGGCTCTACCACCAGGACTATGAGAAACTATTTCTGTACTTTTTTGGGACTTTGGTATTAAGACACGCAGAGGGAGAGAAGAGAGAGCTTGATAGCCACCATATATCGTGGGCAGCTTACTGATACTAGGTAGAACCCAAGAAATAAATGTAAAACAGTTGTACGTAATTTGTTAAAAAATACTGAAAAGGGAGACCATGTACCCAAAATGTGTAACATCCACAGCAACCCACTTAGCTTCTCCAGGTGCATGCAGCTCCTCTGTGTGACTGTGAGTTCTTCTCCCATCTCTAGCAGTTGTCAGGGCTTCTGATTGCCCAGTGAATTAAATTCAAAATACTAATAATAATATACAAGGCCATTCACAACTCTGCCCTGAAGTACATCACAAATCTTGTCTCAAACTATCACCCGAATCATCCTCTCCACTCCTCCCAAGACTTCCTGCTCTCTAGCTCCCTTGTCTCTTTCTCCCACACTCCTCTCCAGGACTTCTTCAGAGCCTCTCCCATCCTTTGAAACTCTCCTCCTTAATCTGTCTGGCTAACCCCCAACTCTGGCCAACTTTAGACAATCCCTGAAAACTCATCTCTTCAGGGAAGCCTATCCCGCCTCTACCAAACAAATTATTTCTCTAACTTATGCACGCATTTGCAAATTTGTGCATCTAAACCCCTGTTTTTAAACACATACTGTTAGACAGGTTAATCTGGCTGGTCCCAGGCTGGTCGGTAAGCAGAGCTTGGTATCTGCCTTGGATTTATCCTTGGCCCCTTTTTTTGTGTTTGTTGCCCTCCAATGCTCCTTACTGCAAGGGCCAGTTATAGGTGAGGGCAGTGATCATTGTTTAGTACACTTGTTTTTAGTCAGGCAATGCATTGACATCTTTGCTGCCATTGTGCTATATGCTGGGTGTTCAATGTGCCCCTGCAACTTTAAGCAGGGGTGGGGCCCCCTCCAGTCCATCTGCCTTCACTTATCTTATAAAAATGCATGTGCTCCCACAGTGGAGTCTCTTACAAGTCAGAGGTAGGTACTCAGATCACAGGGTGCCTTGGCGGGGCCTGTAGTTTACGCACACATTTGCGAATTTGTACAACTAAACCCCTGTTTTAAAATGCATACTGCTAAACAGGTTAAACTGGTTGGTCGCAGGCTGGTCAGTAAGTAGAGCTTTGTATCTGCCTTGGATTTATCCTTGGCCACTTTTTTGATGTTTGTTGCCCTCCAATGCTCCTTACTGCAAGGGCCAGTTATAGGTGAGGGCAGTGGTCATTGTTTGGTATGCTTGTTTTTTGGTCAGGCAACGCATTGACATCTTTGCTGTAATTGTGCTATATGCTGGGTGTTCAATGTGCCCCTGCACCTTTAAGGAGGGGTGGGGCCCCCTCCAGTCCCTCTGCTTTCACCATCTTATAAAAATGCATGTGCTCCCACTGTGAAGTCTCTTACAAGTCAGAGATAAGTATTACAGATCATAGGCTGCCTTGGCAGGGCCTGTATCTTATGCACCCATGTGCAAATTTGTGCAACTAAACCCCTGTTTTTAAATGCATACTGTTAGACAGGTTAATCTGGTTGGTCGCAGACTGGTCAGTAAGTAGAGCTTGGTATCTGCCTTGGATTTATCCTTGGCACCTTTTTTTTATGTTTGTTGCCCTCCAATGCTCCTTACTGCAAGGGCCAGTTATAGGTGAGGTCAGTGGTCATTGTTTGGTACGCTTGTTTTTTTTTTTGGTCAGGCAACGCATTGACATCTTTGCTGCCATTGTGCTATATGCTGGGCATTCAATGTGCCCCTGCACCTTTAAGGAGGGGTGGGGCCCCCATCCAGTCCATCTGCCTTCACCTACATTATAAAAATGCATGTGCTCCCACTGTGGAGTCTCTTACAAGTCAGAGGTAGGTACTACAAGATCACAGGGTGCCTTGGCGGGGCCTGTAGCTTAAGCACACATTTGGAAATTTGTGTAACTAAATCCCTGTTTTTAAACACATACTGTTAAACAGGTTAAACTGTTGATCGCAGGCTGGTTGGTAAGTAGAACTTTGTATCTTCCTTGGATTTATCCTTGGCCCCTTTTTTGATGCTTGTTGCCCTCCAATGCTCCTTACTGCAAGGACCAATTATAGGTGAGGGCAGTGGTCATTGTTTGGTACGCTCGTTTTTTGGTCAGGCAACGCATTGACATCTTTGCTGTCATTGTGCTATATGCTGGGTGTTCAATGTGCCCCTGCACCTTTAAGGAGGGGTGGGGCCCCATCCAGTCCATCTGCTTTCACCTATCTTATAAAAATGCATGTGCTCCCACTGTGGAGCCTCTTACAAGTCAGAGATAGGTATTACAGATCACAGGCTGCCTTGGCAGGGCCTGTATCTTATGCACCCATGTGCAAATTTGTGCAACTAAACCCCTGTTCTTAAATGCATACTGTTAGACAGGTTAATCTGGTTTGTCTCAGACTGGTGGGTAACTAGAGCTTGGCATCTGCCTTGGATTTATCCTTGGCCCCTTTTTTTGATGGCCACAATAAAAGGCCCCTCTAAAATGTGCAGCATTATCACACAGCACAATGCCACAGATGTCGCAAGTTTTGAGGGAGCATGCAGTTGGTATGCTGACTGCAGGAATGTCCACCAGAGCTGTTGCCCTTGAATTGAATGTTCATTTCTCTACCATAAGCCATCTCCAAAGGTGTTTCAGAGAATTTGACAGTGCATCCAACCGGCCTCACAACCGCAGACCACGTGTAACTACACCGGCCCAGGACCTTTACATCCAACATCTTCACCTCCAAGATCGTCTGAGACCAGCCACCCAGACAGCTACTGCAACAATTGGTTTGCATAATCAAAGAATTTCTGTACAAACTGTCAGAAACCATCTCAGGGAAGCTCATCTGCATGCTCGTCATCCTCATCAGGGTCTCGACTTTACTGCAGTTCGTCATCGTAACTGACTTGAGTGGGTAAATGCTCACATTCGAGGGCATCTGGCATTTTGGAGGTGTTCTCTTCACAGATGAATCCCGGTTTTCACTGTACAGGATAACAGGATAGATGGCAGACAGTGTTTATGGCGTCGTGTGGGTGAGTGGTTTGCTGATGTCAACGTTGTGGATCGAGTGGCCCATGGTGACGGTGGGGTATTGGTATGGGCAGGCATATGCTATAGACAACGAACACAGGTGCATTTTATTGTTGGCATTTTGAATGCACAGAGATACCATTATGAGATCCTGAGGACTATTGTTCTGCCATTCATCCAATACCATCACCTCATGTCGCAGCATGATAATGCATGGCCCCATGTTGCAAGGATCTGTACACAATTCCTGGAAGCTGAAAACATCCCAGTTCTTGCATGGCCAGCATACTCACCGGACATGTCACCCATTGAGCACGTTTGGGATGCTCTGGATTGGCGTATATGACAGTGTGTTCCAGTTCCTGCCAATATCCAGCAACTTCGCACAGCCATTGAAGAGGAATGGATCAACATTCCACAGGCCACAATCAACAACCTGATCAACTCTATGTGAAGGAGATGTGCTACACTACATGAGGTAAATGGTGGTCACACCAGATACTGACTGGTTTTTGGGCCCCCTCCCCCCCAAATACAGTAAAACTGCACATTTTAGAGTGGCCTTTTATTGTGGCCAGCCTAAGGCACACCTGTACAAGAATCATGCTGTCTAATCAGCATCTTGATATGGATTATCTTGGCAAAGGAGAAGAGCTCACTAACACAGATTTAGACAGATTTGTGAACAATATTTGAGAGAAATAGGCCGTTTGTGTATATAGAAAAAGGCATAGATCTTTGATTTCAACTCATGATTAATAGGGGCAAACACAAAAGTGTTGCATTTATAATTTTGCTTAGTGTATATCTGTATCAAATAATGTGATTTATTATAAAGGGGCAAAGAAGTACTATATTGTGCTTGTATTTTACGTTTTTGACACCACTAGGCGACACAGACAGAAGCTACAGTGTTTGAATACTGAAGTCTACTAAAGTTTTATTCATACTGTTGAATGTTCTTGCATGTTATTTTCATAAAGTGCTTCTCCTAATTACAGTTCTTTCTTTTTCTAAAGTTGACCATACTCCTCAGACATCAGAGATCATGAAAAGTCTGTAATGAGATGTCAAAAACACAGCATCCTTAAAAATACATCACCTTCTTGATAAATTCATGGTTAAGAACAGGAATGTGTCACGGAACCAACGAATGAGAAAGTTAGGACTAGGAAAAAATATTACATGATAACTATAATTTATTAGAACTATGCAATCGAACTAATGCAAAAATTAAGCAAAAGCTTTCAGACTTATTTAAAGGTTTGATTGTTCATTATTTCTGGGGTAATGGAACACTCAGGTTTAAAGATGAACTTTGGCTGTTTTTTTAAAAAAATAAAAGGAAGTTTCTGATATTTAAGAAACAAATATTTACCAGCCCCAAGAGTCCAGAGCTGTGTTCACCAGAGCTGATTCTTCACTGGGGTTTGAATCCCTGGCACTGCCATCGTGGATTTGGGAGCTGACTGTTTCAGAGCCAACTCTCCACTGTGCATTGGTGAGATCTGGAATATGTCTTGGAAGAGTGTGTGAGAAAACTGAGGTCTAGAGAAAAAGTATTACAGGATGACCATTTTTTTTTTTACTAGAATTATACAGGTAAACTAATGCGGACATTAACCAAAGGCTTACAGACTTATTTAAAGGTTTGATAATCCAATCTTTCTGGGGTAAAGATACAGCAGCTACAAAAACTGCTGACATTTAACCACTTGCCGACCACCCACTACCGCCTAGCGGCGGCAAAGTGGTTCGATATCGCAAACCGCCGTCACCTGACAGTGGCTTCGAGATCGCGGATCACGGATTGCTCACTGTGTTCCGGGGGAGCCAGGGAGCTGGTAGGGTGGACTCGATGTTTGCCGGCTACACGCGATGGATCCCCCGCAGTGACAGAACGGAGGTCCGTATATGTAAACACACGGATCTCCTTTCTGACAGGGGGAAGGAATGTGATCGCAAGCTCCCTGTATATGGGAGCCACGATCACTCTCCACCCCCACTCAGCCCAGCCCCCATACAGTTAGTAACCCACACAGGCAACACAGTCAACCCTTAGAGCGCCCCCTGCAGGTTAACCCCTTCCCTGCCAGTGGCATTTGCACAGTAATCAGTGCATTTTCATAGCACTGATCGCTGTATAAATGTCATTCTTCCCAAAAAAGTGTCAAAATGGTCCAACATGTCTGCCGCAATATCGCAGTCCCGCTAAAAATCGCTGATCGCCGCCATTACTAGTAAAAAATATATAAAAAATGAAAATCCCATAAATTAATTCTTACCATTCATAAATGGGGCAACTTTTGCCCAAACCAGTTAATATACACAGATTGCGATTTTGTTTTTACCAAAAATATGAAGAAGAATATAAATCAGCCAAAACACATGAAAAGTTTTTTTTAATATATTTTTTTTTGAATATGTATTATAGCAAAAAGTAAGAAATATTGTTTTTTTCGCAAAATTGTCACTTTTTTTGTTTATAGCAGTGATCAGAAATGATGCAGAGGTGATCAAATACCACCAAAAGAAAGCTCTATTTGTGGGGAAAAAAAGGACGCACATTTTGTTTGGGTACAACATCGCACGACCGCACGATTGTCAGTTAAAGCGACAGAGTGCCGAATAGCAAAGAGTGCTCTGGTCCTAAAGGGAGAAATCCTTCCGGGGCTGAAGTGGTTAAAAAACGAATCCAGCCCATCTTGGATCTTGAAGATGGCTTTAATTTCCTGCTGCTTCACCACCAGCTCCCCACTGTGCATGCACAAGATCAGAGTGGACCCTCAGCCTCCTAGGACATGTGACTTGTCCAAGGAGGCTGCAAGCAGGCAGGGGGTAGGCCAAACCGACAAAATTGTTTCCAAGGCGAGAATTGCTGAAGATGGAGTGGATCAGTGGTGGTTGGTGCTCGATTTTTTTGTCAGCTTGTCAGATGCTTATGAAACATATGCAGGAATCTCATTATTTGTTGTGGAGGTGGTGAAAAAACCTCCCAGCTGCCCACCTCCCCCAGTCCGCAGCCACTACCCCCCCCCCCCGTTGCTTGGTCAATTACCCGGCACCAGTGGCATGGGCGGCTTCCCCCCTGCTTCTCCTCCTCGGTGGCTTTGCAGCCAGGTTGGGCGGCTTCCCCCTTGCTTCTCCTCCTTCGTAGCTTTGTGGGCAGCTTGGGCAGCTTCCTCCCTGATTCTCCTATTGGCCAATATGGTCACTTGTCCTCTTGGTCAATCGGGTCTTAAGACTCGCTTCCTGATTGGCCAGGAGGAGAAGCAGGAAGACAATAGCGAATATTGATTTGCTATTGTCACACAAGTGGGTGGACTGGGGGTGCAGTGTTCTGCACCTCGATTCCACCCTTTTTGAAGCCAGTTGGAGCCTCCGGCTCTAATCATGTGCTTAAAAAAACAAACAAACAACACAAATCCCATTGAAATCCATGCGTCCAGCACCCTGCATGGAGATTAGGGGTTGGGGGTATAGAGATTAGGGGCGACACCCCTGCGTCCCTTATGGAGTGGCCGCCACTGGAGTGGGTACCTGTCAGAAAACAGGTGCCCAGTCCACAAAAAAAGAAAAGAACCAGATATGCTGGGTGGGAGAGAAGTGAATGAGCGATACCTTTACTCTTCAGTGAAAGTCCACTTAGAGGATGTATAAGCAGACCTCAGACAGCAGGAATTTTAAAACTGATACACAACCAGGTTGCTGATAAAAGGTTGATGGTAGTGAACTAAACTAAACAGAAAATAAATCTCAGTTTGTCAAACGGTAACTAACCATATGCAGGAATCTCACTATATGTTGATAAGCTAAACACAGAGAACTCCAAAACACACAGAGCACTGTCAGAGTAGTGATTGGACACTGTCATCATGACTTTATCCAATCATGGCTCATTTCCGCCCCACAGTATAAAAGTATTCTTTCAATGGCAGCAATTTTCAGTCTGATTTTGGCGTGGAGAGAGATAGAACGGGCTCTGTTCAGTGCTATTAGTTAGTGTGCTATACTGTGCTATTGTGCTTCAATTGTCAGTGTAAAATATTAGTTTAGTGTCAGTCTAGGGATAGTGTGAGTGTAGTGAGGAGGACCATCATTCAGCTTTGCATAGTGTGCAGCTAGAGTAGGGACAGCTCAGATAGTTGCAGTGTAGTGTAGTGAGACCGTGCTACTAATCTTTACATTAGCGTATAGCTAGAGTAGGGACAGTTCAGATAGCATCAGTGTAGTTACAGTTGAACACCGTCTATTTTATTGCGTTACTGCAAGTTTAATGCCATTTACTTCAATGTGCGTTACTGCCAGTTTAATGCCATATAGTTTTGTGCGTTACTGCAAGTTTAACGCCATTTAATTCTGTGTGCGTTACTGCAAGTTTAACGCCATTTACTTCAATGTGCGTTACTGCCAGTTTAACGCCATATAGTTTTGTGCGTTACTGCAAGTGTAACGCCATTTACTTCTGTGTGCGTTACTGCAAGTTTAACGCCATTTACTTCTGTGTGCGTTACTGCAAGTTTAACGCATTATATTGCAGTATATTATAGTGTATCCATGGAGTGTGTCTGTGTAGTGTGAGTACTCAAGTTAAAGTGCACCAAACACCACTTTACATTGATTAGAGTGCATCTACGTACTGATTGCCACGTCTTCTTTACATTTGCTAATAAGCACCGCCCCCTCCCTCCCAATAATGTCTGGCAGGACAACAAGGAGAGGCAGACGTTCCCTTGGCACTGTAAGGGGGCCAGCAACAAATGTGTCCACAGGCAAAGGTGGACATGGTGGTCAGTCCTCAGGCAGGGCATCATTTTTTCTGTTTCGTGAGTTTGCCCATGCTATCCAGCCACAGCATGCAGAGGAGGTGGTGGACTGGCTTACTAAACCTTCTTCATCTTCCTCATCCTCTGTCATGCAAGCAGAGACAAGTATGCAGTCTCCTGCACTTGCCAGAGTGAATAAACCTGCCTCCTTGTCCACATCTATTCCTGCCATAGCCCCAGCATCAGCCATGGAGGAGTCAGCTGAGTTATTTGACCACAGCGTCAGCCACTTGCTCCTTGATGATGCCCAGC
>BLSH010164914.1:83218-99287 GCA_018402905.1 Glandirana rugosa
TTGAGTTGTTATATGTTGTTAATGGTGGATTATGTGAAGATCAGTGATACCTACATCTTAGAGACATGTCATTGTAGGGAGTGTTCCTACCTAACCGACGTACAGTGTCTAAGAATAGTAGGAGTGGTTTGGTGTTTATGTGACGACTCCTACAATGTGTCGAGTAGTTTAAGTAGGAGTGTGTGTTGATAAAGTGAAAGTTGTTACTGTAGATAGAGGTCACATACCAATGACGATACCCTTCATTTTACCGTGGGGTTATACGTTTGAATAAATACCGACTGGACCTCCTTTTTAAGGACTTGTCGTATGTTGTATTTGGTATGTCTATAATAGCAATACAACTACTATAGGCCTGTCATCCCTGATGTATACTGTAGTGTCTAGGAAGTTGTGTATGAAATAATCCATTTTTAGTTTGATAGATGGGTGAAAGGCGTTGATCAATGAGCCAAACTTTTTAAATTTCCTTCACCTTCAGTCCATATCATAAAGATATCATCAACATAACGATAATATCTGTATGGTTTATGTTGTATGCTGTTCAGGAATTTTTCCTCCAGGTCAGCCATAAATAAGTTTGCATATTGGGGTGCCATTTTACTTCCCATAGCAGTAACCATACACTGGAGATAGATGTCATTGTTGAAAGTGAAATAGTTGTGTGTGAGGATGAATTTGATGAGCTGTGTAACATCCTCAGCAGTGTATTTGTGGTTTGGTGAGGATGATAAGAATCTGTGACATGCAGCCAATCCATCCTTGTGATACATCCATAGTGACTAGAAGTGTATTAGGTGGTAATTGTTGTATATTGTTGAGTTTGTTAAGAAAATCTGTGGTGTCTTGCAGGAAACTTGCAGTGTTCATGACTAACGGGTTTAACATATTTTCAACAAGGCCTGAGATATGTTCAGTAAGTGTATTCATACCTGTTATGATGGGTGTGCCTGGATTTCTTGGTTTATGAATCTTGGGTAGCATGTAGAAGTCTTCAATTTCTGGGTTATTCTGAATCGCATTAATAACTTCTGAATGTAGGTGACTTGGCATTGTTTTAATGAGACCTTTTAATTGCTTAGTAAAATCCTCGGATCATAGACCAGTTTTTTGTAGTAAGTAGTATTAGCCAGCTGCCTATGGCCCTCTTGTACATATTTGTCTGTCCCATCACGACTGCTCCTCCTTTATCTGCTAATTTGATGGTTATGGCCTGATTATTGCGCAGATTGTATACAGCTCTTCGCTCCAATGGTGAAAGGTTGTATAATATTTTCTTTTGCTGGGTGGATATCAGGGATGTGACTTGCAGCCTGAAGCTGTCAATATAGGTGTCCAATTTGGGGCTGCGTCCTTGTGGAGGTAGGAAGTTGCTGTTCTTTTTCTTTTTGTCGCCTCCTATTGTCCCTGGATTGCTTTATTTACTGTGAAAGTATTCTTTGAGCCTTAGTCTCCTGAAGAATTCCTCCATATCTGACCACACCTGTAAATTATCCAAATTGGTGGTTGGGCAGAATGTGAGGCCTTTGGAGAGAACTGTTACTTCTGGTGCGAAAAGTTCACGATTTGACAAATTTATGATTCCAGGTTCCTCTGTTATATCCACATTTTCAGACTGGTCAGTATTTACACAAGGGATACCTGGGGACTTGGGATTGTGTTCCATGTTGCTGATAGCAGGAGTTATGGAAGTAGTGTTTGTGTTATGTTGTTTAGGTTGTATCCAAAAGGTCTGTTCTTGGTGTAGCTTTTGGAATTTTTTTTTGCTTCCTGTTCATGGCAAGTTTTTGTAGTTGTCTTTGTAAGGTTTCAATTTCATTCTTAATTTGGTTGATGCTTGTTGGGTCCAGTGATGTTGAGGTTTCAAACACCAACTGCTTTTGTTTCCTGATTGCTTCCTTTTTACCATACAGTTTATGAATGAGGTTGTTCCTTAATCTTTCGCTGGTACGTCTGCAGAGTCCTTCTGCATAAGGAGTGTTCAGTGTATTTGCACAAGGATTTTTAATCCAGAGACCTTGTGGTATGAGATTCCTCTTTTTGCATCTTGAGAGAAAGAAAATGTCGCTGTTCACCTGTAGAGTTGAGCGGACACCTGGATGTTCGGGGTTCGGCCGAACTTCGCGAAAAAGTTTGAGTTCAGCATCAAACTTGACCCGAACTTGACCCCGGACCCCGAACCCCATTGAAGTCAATGGTGACCCAAACTTTTGGCTTTAAAAAAGTAATGGAAAGGGCTAGAGGGCTGCAAAAGGAAGCAAATTGGGGGTAAGAGTAGGGCGAGTGCCCTTCAAACAAATGTGGATAGGGAAATAACTAAAAATCACATAAAAAAATGGAGGAGGTGGATGTGGAGTGGGCGTTGAGGAGGCCGTGACCGTGGCGGTGTAGGTGGTGGAAGTGGCGGTGGAGGAAGAGGAGATAGCCAACACTGTTTTTTGTTTGTTTTTTCTGATTGGGGTAGCCCCCAAAATATTGAGACGTATTTAAAAAAAAAGCAGTATACCAATGGCTGTGTGAGGCCAGTCTAAATGACTATTCTGCATAAGGTACAGACAAGTCTTGTGGGATCCATGCCTGGTTCATTTTAATAAACATTAGTTGTCCATGTTGGCTGTGAACAGGTGGCTGTGCGTGTCTGTGATAACGCCCCCTGCCGTGCTAAACACACATTCAGACAATACACTGGCTGCAACTCCAAGGCATAAAGGGCAAGCTCAGGCCACGTGCCCAATTTGGAGACCCAGAAGTTGAATGGGGCAGACCCATCCGTCAGTATGTGTAGGTGTGTGCACACACACTGCTCCACCATGTTGCTAAAATGCTGCCTCCTGCTAAGACATTGCCTATCATCTGGTGGTGCTGTTTGTTGTTGCGTGCTGCTGACAAAGCTTTTCCACATTTCGGCCATGCTGACCCTGCCTTCTGAGGTGCTGGCGGTGCCACAGCTGCGTTGGCGAACTCTTCCTCCTCCTCTGCCTTCGCCTTGTGCTTCCACTAAGCCCCCGGGGTCATTTGGGAATGCCCTCAGCAGCCCTTCCAGTGAGGGAATTAAGGACGGCATGTTGTCCTTGTAACGGGGATCCAGCAGGGTGGCCACCCAGTAATTAGCACAAGTTAAAATGTGGGCAACTCGGCTGTCGTTGAGCAGGCACTGCAGCATGTAGTCGCTCATGTGTGCCAGGCTGCCCAGAGGCAAAGACAAGCTGTCCTCTGTGGAAGGTGTATCATCTGTGTCCTCCGTATCCCCCCAGCCACGCTCCAGTGATGCCCACGAGCTGCGTTGGGTGCCACCTTGCTGTGAACACGGTTCCTCCTCCTCACCATCCTTATCCTCCTCATACTCCAGAACTGTGCCCTGGCTTGAAATTTTTTTATCTGACCTATGCTGGTGCAGGAACCCACCCTCCGAGCCATTTGTGAATGACTGGCCTGATAACCGTGGAAATGACCACTCTTCCTCCTGTGCCACATCCTCTTCCATCATCACCCGAAGTGTTTTTTCAAGGAGACATAGAAGAGGGATAGTAACGCTGAGAACAGCGTCATCGGCACTGGCCATGTTGGTGGAGTACTCTAAACTCCGCAATATGGTACACAGGTCTCACATTGAGGCCCACTCATTGGTGGTGAAGTGGTGCTGTTCCGCAGAGCGACTGACCCGTGCGTGCTGCAGCTGAAACTCCACTATTGGTTGCTGCTGCTCGCACAGTCTCTCCAGCATGTGCAAGGTAGCGTTCCACCTTGTGGGCATGTCGCATAGGAGACAGTGAGCCGGAAGGCCGAAGTTCCGCTGCAGCGCAGACAGGCGAGCAGCAACAGGGTGAGAACACCGAAAGTGCGCACAGACGGCCCGCACTTTCTGCAGCAGCTCTGACATATCCGGGTAGTTTTTTAGAAATTTTTGCACCACCAAATTCAGCACATGCGCCAGGCAAGGGATGTGCGTCAAACCTGTTAGGCACAGAGCTGTTGCGAGATTTCGCCCATTATCTCACACCACCAGGCCGGGCTTGAGGCTCAGTGGCAACAATCACTCATCGGTCTGTTGTTAAATGCCCATCCACAGCTCCTGTGCAGTGTGGGGTTTATCCCCCAAACATATCAGTTTTAAAAGAGTCTGCTGTCATTTCCCTCTCGATGTGCTGAAGTTGGTGGTGAAGGTGTTTAGCTGACCGGATGAGGAGGTGGTAGAGGAAGAGGAAGCGGAGTAGGAGGAGGAGGCAAAGAGAAATGCCCTGCAATCCTCGGTGGTGGAAGGACATGTGCCAAATGGCTAGCTGCCTCAGGCCCACCCGCCACTACATTTGCCCAGTGTGCAGTTAGTGAGATATAGCGTCCCTGCCCGTGATTACTGGTCCACGTATCAATGGTTATATGGACCTTGCCACAGATGGCGTTGCGCAGTGCACACTTGATCTTGTCCCTGACTTGTTTGTGCAGGGAAGGGATGGCTCGCCTGGAAAAGTAGTGGCGGCTGGGAACCATGTACTGTGGGACAGACACCGCTATCAGGTTTTTAAAACTGTCCGTGTCCACCAGACGTAATGACAGCATTTCAAAGGCCAGGAATTTTGAAACGCTGGCATTCAGGGCCAGGGATCGCGGGTGGGTAGGGGGATATTTCCTCTTTCTCTCCAGTGTTTGGGAGATGGACAACTGTAAGCTTCCATGGGACCATGTGGAAATGCTGGGGGACAGTGGCAGACATGGTGGCATTGCTGTCACATCGTCTGTTTGCTGGGTGATAGGTGACACTGGCACTGTAGAGGTGGAGGAAGAGGTCAAGGCAGCAGCAGAAGAGGAAGCAGGAGGAGGCTGAGACCTTTCTATGATTTTGAGGCGCTTATTCCACTGCAGCTCGTGCTTTGCATGTAGATGCCTAGTCATGCAGGTTGTGCTCAGGTTTAGAACATGTATGCCTCGCTTCAGGCTCTGATTGCACAGCGTGCAAACCACTCGTGTCTTGTCATCAGCACATTGTCTGAGGAACGCCTTTGAGCTGCCTTTGGTGTGCTAGGTCCCTGGGTGCGGTGGGTAGCAGCAGGCGTACTGTCTAGGGGACGGTCGCTCCACTTTTGCAACCTGCTTCCTCTTTTGCTGTGCTGGTGCCTCTGTGCGACCACCACCTCTTCCTCCAAACTGCACACGTCACTCAAATGACCTTCATTCCATGTGGGGTCTAGGACCTCATCATCCTCCACATCATCTTCCACCCACCCTTCACCACTGCCCTCCTTGTCAGTCTGCACACTGCAGTTGGCACCTGTGTTTCGACATCATCAGAGACGTGCTGCGGTGGTGTTTCCATGTCCTCATCCTGCACCAGAAGTGGTTGGGCATCGGTGCACTCAATGTCTTCCAATTCTGGGGCAGGGCTATGTGGATGGCCCACAGAAAGCACACCAGCAGGAGAGTCATCAAAAAGCATAAGAGACTGCTGCATGACTTGGTGTTCAGACTGCTTGGCTGATTTACAAGGGGCTGAGGAGAAAGACAGATGGCCATCATGGGGTTCAGGTGCCAACTCTGAGCTTTCATCAAGGGACCAGGTGGGAGACAATGTGAAGGAAATGGAGGCATTGTCAGCCACCCAATCTACTATCGCCTGTACTTGTTCTGGCCTCATCATTCATTGAGTGGCATTCGGGTCTACCATATAACGTTGAAGGTTCTGTTGGCTACTCATACCTGAGGACAGTGTTTCACTTGTGCGTGTAGCTGGCACAAATCGACCACATCCTATCCTTGCAACAGGAGCTTCACCAACACCACCAACACCAGCAGCACCATGACCACGTCCCTCATTTGATGCTCTCCTCATTCTGGACGCAAATGTACTATGTAGCACTATTTGTTAATAATAAAAAAAATAACAATAAATTATTATTCTTTTTTTTTCAAACCAGCAATGTAGATGCACTTTTTATTTTTGTGCAAGAAATGCACGGATGGCCGCAAATGTAGCATTTAGAATATTTTTTTTTTAAACCAGCAATGTAGACGCAGTTTTTATTTTTGTGCAAGAAGTGCACGGCAAGGTGCAAATGTACTATGTAGCACTATTTATTAATACTAAAAAAAGGAATAATAAATTATTATTCTTTTTTTTTTTAAAACAGCAACATAGACGCACTTTTTATTTTTGTACAAGAAATGCACCGCTCACACCAGAAGCAGGAACCTCTCCCTACACCAGTATGAGATGATTTTAGAAAGCTAATCTGTCCCTCACAGCACTGACAGATAACTGTCCCTACTGCAGTATGAGATGGTTTTAGAACATTAATCTGTCCCTCAAAGCACCGACAGGAACCTGTCACTACTACAGTATGAGATGATTTTGGAACGATAATCTGTCCCTAACAGCACCGACAGGAAACTCTCCATAAACCAGTATGAGATGATTTTAGAACGATAATCTGTCACTCACAGCACCGACAGGAACCTCTGCCTACACCAGTATTTGATGATTTTAGAACGATAATCTGTCCCTCACAGCACCGACAGGAACCTCTCCCTACACCAGTATGAGATGATTTTAGAACGATAATCTGTCCCTCACAGCACTGACAGGAACCTCTCCCTACACCACTAAGAGATGATTTTAGAATGATAATCTGTCCCTCACAGCACCGACAGGAACCTGTCCCTAATGCAGTATGAGATGATTTTAGAATGATAATCTGTCCCTCACAGCACCGAAAGGAACCTCTCCCTACACCAGTTTGAGATGATTTTAGAACCATAATCTGTCCCTCACAATACCGAAAGGAACCTCTCCCTACACCAGTTTGAGATGATTTTAGAACCATAATCTGTCCCTCACAATACCGACAGGAACCTCTCCCTACACCAGTATGAGATGATTTTAGAACGATATTCTGTCCTTCACAGCACCGACAGGAACATCTCCCTACACCAGCATGAGATAATGTTAGAAAGATAATACGTCCCTCACAGCACCAACAGGAACCTGTTCCTACTGCAGTATGTGATGATTTTAGAACGATAATCTTTCCCTCATAGCACCGTCAGTAACCTCTCCCTACACCAGCATGAGATCATTTTAGAACGATAATCTGTCCCTCACAGCACCGACAGTAACCTCTCCCTACTCCACTATGAGATGATTTTAGAACGATAATATGTCCTTCACAGCACCGAAAGGAACCTGTCCCAACTGCAGTATTAGATGATTTTAGAACCATAATCTGTCCCTCAAAGCACCGACAGGAACGTCTCCTTTCACCAGTATGAGATGATTTTAGAACGATAATCTGTCCCTCACAGCATTAACAGGAACCTCTCCCTACACCAGTATGAGATGATTTTAGAATGATTATCAGACCCTCACAGCACCGACATTAACCTCTCCCTACACAAGTATGCAATGATTTTAGAACGATAATATGTCCCTCAAAGCACCAACAGGAACCTGTCCCTACTGCAATATGTGATGATTTTAGAACGATAATCTGTCCCTCACAGCACCAACAGGAACCTCTCCCTACACCAGTATGAGATGATTTTAGAACGATTATAAGTCCCTCACAGCACCGACAGGAACCTGTCACTACCTCAATATGAGATAATTTTAGAACGATAATCTGTCACTCAAAGCACAAACAGAAACCTCTCCCTACACCAGTATGGGATGATTTTAGAACGATAATCTGTCCCTCACAGCAACGACAGGAACCTCTCCCTACACCAGTATGAGACGATTTTAGAACGATAATCTGTCCCTCACAGCACTGACAGGAACCTCTCCCTACTAAGAGATGATTTTAGAACGATAATATGTCGCTCACAGCACTGACAGGAACCTGTCCATACTGCAGTATGAGATGATTTTAGAAACATAATCTATCCCTCACAACACCGACAGGGAACCTCTCTCTACACCAGTATGAGATGATTTTAGAACGATAATCTGTCCCTCACAGCACCGACAGGTACCTCTCCCTACTCCACTATGGGATTATTTTAGAACAATAATCTGTCCCTCACAGCACCGACAGGAACCTCTCCCTACACCAGTATGTGATATTTTAGAACGATAATCTGTCCCTCACAGCACTGACAGGAACCTCTCGCTACTCCACTAAGAGATGATTTTAGAACGATAATATGTCCCTCAAAGCACCGACAGGAACCTGTCCATACTGCAGGTTGAGATGATTTTAGAACGATAATCTGTCCTTCACAGCACTGACAGGAACCTGTCCATACTGCAGCATGAGATGATTTTAGAACGAAAATCTGTCCCTCACAGCACTGACAGTAACCTCTCCCTACTCCACTATGAGATGATTTTAGAACGATAATATGTCCTTCACAGCACCAAAAGGAACCTGTCCCTATTGCAGTATGAGATGATTTTAGAACGATAATCTGTCTCTCACAGCACCGACAAGAACCTCTCCCTAATCCAGTATGAGATGATTTTAGAACGATAATCTTTCCCTCACAGCACCGACAGGAACCTCTCCCTACAACACTATGAGATGATTTTAGAACGATAATATGTCCCTCAAAGCAATGACATTAACCTTTCCCTGCTGCAGTATGAGATGATTTTAGAACGATAATCTGTCCCTCACAGCACCAACAGGAACCTCACCCTACACCAGTATGAGATGATTTTAGAACGATAATCTGTCCCTCCCAGCACCGACAGGAACCTCTTCCTACACCAGTTTGAGATGATGTTAAAATGATAATCTGTCCCTCAAAGCACTGACAAGAACCTCTCCCTACTTCAGTATGAGATGATTTTAGATCGATAATCTGTCTCTCACAGGACTGACAGGAATCTCTCCCTACACAAGAATGAAATGATTTTAGAACGTTAATCTGTCCCTCACAGCACCGACAGGAACCTCTCCCAACTGCAGTATGAGATGATTTTAAAATGATAATCTGTCCCTCACAGCACCGAAATTAACCTCTCCTTACTCCAGTATGAGATGATTTTAGAACAATAATCTTTCCCTCACAGCACCGACAGGAACCTCTCCCTACTCCAGTATGAGATGATTTTAGAACGATAATCTGTCCCTCACAGCACCGACAGGAACCTCTCCCTACTGCAGTATGAATTGATTTTAGAAAGATAATCTGTCCCTCACAGCACCGACCAGAGCTTCTCCCTATTCCAGTATTAGTTGATTTTAGAATGATAATCTGTACCTCACAGCACCGACAGAAACCTCTCCCTACACCACTATGATTCGATTTTAAAACGATAATTTGTCCCTCACAGCACCGACAGGAACCTTTCCCTACTGCAGTATGAGATGATTTTAGAACGATAATCTGTTCCTCACAGCGCCGACAGGAACCTCTCCCTACTCTACTATGAGATGATTTTAGAACGATGATATGTCCCTCACAGCACTGACAGGAACTTGTCTCTACTGCAGTATGAAATGATTTTAGAACGATAATCTGTCCCTCACAGCCCCGAAAGGAACCTCTCCCTACACCAGTATTTGATGATTTTAAAACGACAATTTGTCCCTCGCAGCACGGAAAGGAACCTCTCACTACACCAGTATGAGAGGATTTTAAAACGATAATCTGTCCCTCACAGCACCGACAGGAACCGCTCACTACTGCAGTATGAGATGATTTTAGAACGATAATCTGTCGCTCACAGCACCGACAAGAACCTCTCCCTACTCCAGCATGAGATGATTTTAGAACGATAATCTGTCCCTCACAGCACCGACAGGAACCTCTCCCTACACCACTATGAAATGATTTTAGAACGATAATATGTCCCTCACAGCAATGACAGGAACCTTTCCCTGCTGCAGTATGAGATGATTTTAGAACGATAATCTGTCCCTCACAGCACCAACAGGAACCTCACCCTACACCACTATGAGATGATTTTAGAACGATAATCTGTCCCTCCCAGCACCAACAGGAACCCCTTCCTACACCAGTTTGAGATGATGTTAAAACGATAATCTGTCCCTCAAAGCACCGACAGGAACCTCTCCCTACTCCAGTATGAGATGATTTTAGATCGATAATCTGTCTCTCACAGCACTGACAGGAATCTCTACCTACACCAGTACGAAAAGTTTTTAGAACAATAATCTGTCCCTCACAGCACCGACATGAACCTCTCCTTACTCCAGTACGAGATGATTTTAGAACGATAATATGTCCCTCACAGCACCGACAGGAACATGTCCCTACTGCAGTATGAGATGATTTTATAATGATAATCTGTCCCTAACAGCACTGACAGGAACCTCTCCCTTTTCCAGTATGAGATGATTTTAGAACAAAAATCTGTCTCTCACAGCACTGACAGGAATCTCTCCCTACACCAGTATGAGATGATTTTAGAACGATAACCTGTCCCTCATAGCAACGACATGAACCTCTCCCTACACCAGTATGAGATGAATTTAAAATGATAATCTGTCCCTCACAGCACCGACAGGAACCTGTCCCTAATGCAGTATGAGGTGATTTTAGAACGATAATCTGTCCCTCACAGCACCAACAGGAACCGTTCCCTACTCAACTATGAGATGATTTAAGAACGATAATATGTCTCTCACAGCACCAACAGGAACCTCTCCCTACTGCAGTATGAGATGATTTTAGAACGATAATCTGTCCCTCACAGCACCGAAAGGAACCTCTCCCTATACCAGTATTTGATGATTTTAGAACGATAATCTGTCCCTCACAGCACCGACAGGAACCTCTCCCTTATGCAGTATGAGATGATATTAGAACGATAATCTGTCCCTCACAGCACCGACAGGAACCTCTTCCTACACCAGTATGAGAGGATTTTAGAACGATAATCTGTCCCTCACAGCACTGACAGGAACCTCTCCCTACACCAGTATGAGATGATTTTAGAACGATAATCTGTCCCTCACAGCACCGACAGGAACCTGTCCCTACTCCAGTATGAGATGATTTTAGAACAATAATCTTTCCCTCACAGC
This sequence comes from Glandirana rugosa, assembly GCA_018402905.1. Taxonomy (NCBI): domain Eukaryota; kingdom Metazoa; phylum Chordata; class Amphibia; order Anura; family Ranidae; genus Glandirana; species Glandirana rugosa. The sequence continues at coordinate 94,204 of BLSH010164914.1, forward strand.
ACCGACAGGAACCTCTCTCTACTCCAGTATGATATGATTTTAGAACAATAATCTGTCCCTCACAGCACCAACAGGAACCGTTCCCTACTCAACTATGAGATGATTTAAGAACGATAATATGTCTCTCACAGCACCAACAGGAACCTCTCCCTACTGCAGTATGAGATGATTTTAGAACGATAATCTGTCCCTCACAGCACCGAAAGGAACCTCTCCCTATACCAGTATTTGATGATTTTAGAACGATAATCTGTCCCTCACAGCACCGACAGGAACCTCTCCCTTATGCAGTATGAGATGATATTAGAACGATAATCTGTCCCTCACAGCACTAACAAGAACCTCTCCCTACTCCAGTATGAGATGATTTTAGAACGATAATCTGTCCCTCACAGCACCTACAGGGACCTCTCCCTACACCAGTATGAGAGGATTTTAGAACGATAATCTGTTCCTCACAGCACCGACAGGAACCGCTCCCTACTCAACTATGAGATGATTTAAGAACGATAATATGTCCCTCACAGCACCGACAGGAACTTCTCCCTACTGCAGTATGAGATGATTTTAGAACGATAATCTGTACTTCACAGCACCGAAAGGAACCTCTCCCTACACCAGTATTTGATGATTTTAGAACGATAATCTGTCCCTCACAGCACCGACAGGGACCGCTCCCTACACCAGTATGAGAGGATTTTAGAACGATAATCTGTCCCTCACAGCACCGACAGGAACCTCTCCCTTATGCAGTATGAGATGAATTTAGAATCATAAACTGTCCCTCACAGCATCGACAGGAACCTCTCCCTACTCCAGTATGAGATGATTTTAGAATGAAAATCTGTCTCTCACAGCATTGACAGGAATCTCTCCCTACACCAGTATGAGATGATTTTAGAATGATAATCTGTCCTCGTAGCACCGACAGGAACCTCTCCCTACACCAGTATGAGATGAATTTAAAATGATAATCTGTCCCTCACAGCACCGACAGGAACCTGTCCCTACTCAACTATGAGATGATTTTAGAACGATAATATGACCCTCACAGCACCGACAGGAACTTGTCCCTACTGCAGTATGAGATGATTTTAGAACGATAATTTGTCCCTCACAGCACCAAAAGGAACCTCTCTCTACACCAGTATTTGATGATTTTAGAACGATAATCTGTCCCTCACAGCACCGACAGGAACCTCTTCCTACACCAGTATGAGAGGATTTTAGAACGATAATCTGTCCCTCACAGCACTGACAGGAACCTCTCCCTACACCAGTATGAGATGATTTTAGAACGATAATCTGTCCCTCACGGCACCGACAAGAACCTCTCCCTTCTCCAGTATGAGATGATTTTAGAACGATAATCTGTCCCTCACAGCACCGACAGGAACCTCTCCCTACACCACTATGAGATGATTTTAGAACGATAATATGTCCCTCACAGCAATGACAGGAACCTTTCCATGCTGCAGTATGAAATGACTTTAGAACGATAATCTGTCCCTCACAGCACCTATAGGAACCTCACCCTACTCCAGTATGAGATGATTTTAGAACAATAATATGTCCCTCCCAGCACCGACAGGAACCTCTTCCTACACCAGTATGAGATGATTTTAGAACGATAATCTGTCTCTCACAGCACCGACAGGAACCTGTCCCTACTCCAGTATGAGATGATTTTAGAACAATAATCTTTCCCTCACAGCACCGACAGGAACCTCTCTCTACTCCAGTATGATATGATTTTAGAACAATAATCTGTCCCTCACAGCACCAACAGGAACCTCTCCCTACACCAGTATGAGATGATTTTAGAATGATAATCTGTCCCTCACACAACAACATGAACCTCTCCCTACTCCAGTATGAGATGATTTTAGAATCATAATCTGTCCCTCACATCACCGACAGGAACCTCTCCCTACACCAGTATGAGATGATTTTAGAACAATAATCTGTCCCTCACAGCACTGACAGGAACCTCTCCCTAATCCACTATGAGATGATTTTAGAACAATAATATGTCCCTCACAGCACCGACAGGAACATGTCCCTATTGCAGTATGAGATGATTTTAGAACGATAATCTGTCCCTCACAGCACCGACAGGAACCTCTCCCTACTCCAGTATGAGATGATTTTAGAACGATAATCTGTCTCTCACGGCACCGACAGGTACCTCTCTCTACTCCAGTATGATATGATTTTAGAACAATAATCTGTCCCTCACAGCACCGACAGGAACCTCTCCCTACACCAGTATGAGAGGATTTTAGAACGATAATCTGTCCCTCACGGCACCGACAAGAACCTCTCCCTTCTCCAGTATGAGATGATTTTAGAACGATAATCTGTCCCTCACAGCACCGACAGGAACCTCTCCCTACACCACTATGAGATGATTTTAGAACGATAATATGTCCCTCACAGCAATGACAGGAACCTTTCCATGCTGCAGTATGAAATGACTTTAGAACGATAATCTGTCCCTCACAGCACCTATAGGAACCTCACCCTACTCCAGTATGAGATGATTTTATAACAATAATATGTCCCTCCCAGCACCGACAGGAACCTCTTCCTACACCAGTATGAGATGATTTTAGAACGATAATCTGTCTCTCACAGCACCGACAGGAACCTGTCCCTACACCAGTATGAGATGATTTTAGAATGATAATCTGTCCCTCACAACACCCACAGGAACCTCTCTCTACACCAGTATGAGATGATTTTAAAACAATAATCTGTCCCTCACAGCACCGACGGGAACCTGTACCTACTGCAGTATGAGATGATTTTAGAATGATAATCTGTCCCTCACAGCACCGACAGGAACCTCTCCCTACTCCAGTATGAGATGATTTTAGAACGATAATCTGTCCCTCACAGTACCAACAGGAACCTCACCCTACACCAGTATGAGATGATTTTAGAACGATAATCTGTTCTTCCCAGCACCAACAGGAACCTCTTCCTACATCAGTATGAGATGATTTTAGAATGATAATCTGTCCCTCACAGCACTGACAGGAACCTCTCCCTACTCCGCTATGAGATGATTTTAGAACGATAATCTGTCAATCACAGCACCGACAGGAACCTCTCCCAACTCCAGTATGAGATGATTTTAGAATGATAAACTGTCTCTCACAGCACTGACAGGAATCTCTCCCTACACCAGTATGAAATGATTTTAGAACGATAATCTGTCCCTCACAGCACCGACAGGAAACTCTCCCTACTCATGTATGAGATGATTTTAAAACGATAATTTATTCCCTCACAGCACCGACAGGAACCTCTCCCTACTGCAGTATGAGATGATCTTAGAACTATAATCTGTCGCTCACAGCACCAACAAGAACCTCTCCCTACACCACTATGAGATGATTTTAGAACGATAATATGTCCCTCACAGCAATGACATCAATCTTTCCCTGCTGCAGTGTGAGATGATTTTAGAACGATAATCTGTCCCTCACAGCACCAACAGGAACCTGACCCTACACCAGTATGAGATGATTTTAGAACGATAATCATTTCCTCCCTGCACCGACAGGAACCTCTTCCTACACCAGTATGAGATGATTTTAGAACAATAATCTGTCCCTCACTGCACTAACAGGAACATCTTACTACTCCACTATGAGATTATTTTAGAACGATAATCTGTCCCTCACAGCACCGACAGGAACCTCTCCCTACTCCAGTATGAGAGGATTTTAGAAAGATAATCTGTCTCTCACAGCACTGACAGAAATCTCTCCCTACACCAGTATGAGATGATTTTAGAACGATAATCTGTCCCTCACACATTGACATGAACCTCTCCCTACTCCAGTATGAGATGATTTTAGAATCATAATCTGTCCCTCACAGCACCGACAGGAACCTCACCCTACACCAGTATGAGATGATTTTAGAATGATAATCTGTCCCTCACAGCACCGACAGGAACCTCTTCCTACAACAGTATGAGATGATTTTAGAACAATAATCTGTCCCTCACAGCACTCACAGGAACCCCTCCCTACACCAGTATGAGATGATTTTAGAACGATAATATGTCCCTCACAGCACCGACAGGAACTTGTCCCTAATGCAGTATGAGATGATTTTAGAATGATAATCTGTCCCTCACAGCACCGAAAGGAACCTCTCCCTAAACCAGTATTTGATGATTTTAGAACGATAATCTGTCCCCCAAAACACCGACAGGAACCTCTCCCTACACCAGTATGATATGATTTTAAAACAATAATCTGTCCCTCACAGCACCGACAGGAACCTGTCCCTACACCAGTATGAGATGATTTTAGAACGATAATATGTCCCTCACAGCACCGACAGGAACTTGTCCCTAATGCAGTATGAGATGATTTTAGAACGATAATCTGTCCCTCACAGAACCGACAGGAACCTCTCTCTCTCTACTTCAGTATGAGATGATTATAGAACAATAATCTGTCCCTCACAGCACTGACAGGAACCTCTCCCTACACCAGTATGAGACGATTTTAGAATTTTAATCTGTCCTTCACAGCACCGACATGAACCTCTCCCTACTCCAGCATGAGATGATTTTAGAATCATAATGTGTCCTTCACAGCACCGACAGGAACCTCTCCCTACACCAGTATGAGAAGATTTTAGAACGATAATCTGTCCCTCACAGCACCGACAGGAACCTCTCCCTACACCAGTATGCGAGGATTTTAGAAGGCTAATCTGTCCCTCACACACCAACATGAAGCTCTCCCTACTCCAGTATGAGATGATTTTAGAATCATAATCTGTCCCTCACATCACCGACAGGAACCTCTCCCTACACCAGTATGAGAGGATTTTAGAACGATAATCTGTCTCTCACAGCACTGACAGGAATCTCTCCCTACACCAGTATGAGATGATTTTAGAATGATAATCTGTCCCTCACAACACCCACAGGAACCTCTCCCTACTCCACTATGAGATGATTTTAGAACGATAATGTGTCCCTCACAGCACCGACAGGAACTTGTCCCTACTGCAGTATGAGATGATTTTAGAACGATAATCTGTCCCTCACAGCA
>BLSH010164914.1:114037-124501 GCA_018402905.1 Glandirana rugosa
CTTTTATTTCTCTTTTGATGAATGAGACCTTATACAATACTTATTCAGTACTTCTTGTGTTAAAGACAGTAGATAGATAGTCGATAAAGAGAAAGATTGTGTAATGATGTGAGTACGGTCTTTGTTATTAGTCACATGTACCTTTGATAGGGTCCTACACACGTAGTAAGTAATTGGCGAACGGCTGCCGACTAGCCGTTAACTGCCGCTGTTACACCGAGACATTGCGCTTAGCGGCAGTATGCTGCCGCCGGCGCTATGTCTCGGTGACACTCGCGCGCGCGGCGGCCTCCGCGCGCGCGCGCGACACAGAGCGGAGGTCCGTGTTTACATACACGGACCTCCGCTCATTCGCTCTGGGGGGGGGCATCGCGGGTGGCCGGCGGCAATCGAAGCCGCCGCACCCGCTCCCTGGACCTCCCCGGACACAGTGAGCGCGCGCGCGCGCCTCCGGCGGCGCGCGCGCTCACAGTGGCTCTGTATCGCGGCCGCCGTCGTATGACGGCGATTCGCGTTACAGAGCCACATTGTCGCCGTCAATTGCCGATCAGCCGTCGGCAAGCGGTTAATGAATGATGCACACATCCTGGGATAGTTTCCATGTACACTGATTATTGTTTCTGGCATGAGTGTAGTAATGTGTTAGAAAGAGAAATAGCTGATAGATAGATGACAGAAATTGTGTTCTTCATGACTTATTCATAACATATTCCAGAGTAAGTAGTTTTCTCTTTATTTTCCACTATACTTTAAAAATTCAGACACGGAGTCGCGGCCCGGCTCTGCCCCCTTTCTCTCCTCATTGGCTGACTGACTTTGATTGACAGCAGCAGCAGACAATGGCGCCAAGCAATGAGGAGGGGAGTCCTGGGCATCCAAGAAACTCCTGCAACATCACTGCATCTAGATGGACCTCAGGTAAGGATTGTGGGGGGGGGAGCTGAGGGGGCTGCTGCACACAGAAGGCTTTCTATCTTAATGCATAGAATGAATTAAGATAAAAGCCTTCTGCCTTTACAATCACTTTAATACAACAAATTTAAATTCAAAATTAATTTAACTTGGAAATGGGAAGTCAAAGCTTAAAGCATATCACTGAGTAATATATTCCATAATACCCCAACACTAGAGCTGTACACCACTGTGTAAATAAGGGCTTATGTACCACTGCAAAAAAAGCCAGATCAAATATACGGAACTTTATGAATATTGTGAACTCTATAAAAATATATGAAGAACACCTTGTTGCTCATTACAAAATGGGTGATCTTGTCAAAACACTGCAAGAAAATAGCAAATGACTGTAAATTAAGGGAATACAGATAATATCATGCCAATAAACAATGCATTTGATATTTCACATGTTTGTAGACAGGCTCTATAGATGCACAGACAGATGAATTCTATATACAGTATCTCACAAAAGTGAGAACACCCCTAACATTTTTGTAAACATTTTAGTATATCTTTTTATGTGACAACACTGAAGAAATGACACTTTGCTACATTGTAACGTAGTGAGTGTACAGCTTGTACAACAGTGTAAATTTGCTGTCCCCTCAAAATAACTCAACACACAGCCATTAATGTCTAAACCACTGGCAACAAAAGTGAGTACAGCCCTAAGTGAAAATGTTCAAATTGGGCCCAAAGTGTCAATATTTTGTGTGCCCACCAATATGTTCCAGCACTGCTTTAACCCTCTTGGGCATGGAGTTCACCAGAGCTTCACAGGTTGCCACTGGAGTCCTCTTCCACTCCTCCATGATGACATCACAGAGCTGGTGGATGTTAGAGACCTTGCGCTCATCCACCTTCCATTTGAGGATACCCCACAGATGCTCAATAGGGTTTAGGTCTGGAGTCATGCTTTGCCAGTCCTTCACCTTTACCCTCAGCCTCTTTAGCAATGAAGTGGTCGTCTTGGAGGAGTGTTTGGGGTTGTTATCATGTTGTAATACTGCCCTCCGGCCCAGTCTCTGAAGGGAGGGATCATGCTCTGCTTCAGTATGTCACAGTACATGTTGGCATTCATAGTTCCCTCAATGAACTGTAGCTCCCCAGTGCGGCAGCACTCATGCAGCCCTAGACCATGACACTCCCACCACCATGCTTGACTGTAGGCAAGACACACTTGTCTTTGTACTCCTCCCCTGGTTGCCGCCACACATGCTTGAGACCATCTGAACCAAATACGTTTATCTTGGTCTCAGCAGACCACAGAACATGGTTCCAGTAATCCATATCCTTAGTCTGCTTGTCTTCAGCAAACCATTTGTAGGCTTTCTTATGCATCATCTTTAGAAGAGGCTTCCTTCCGGCAGGACAACCATGCAGACCAATTCGATGCATTGTGCGGCGTATGGTCTGAGCACTGACAGGCTGATCCCCCACCCTTCAACCTCTGCAGCAATGCTGGCAGTACTCATACGTCTATTTCCCAAAGACAACTTCTGGATATGACGCTGAGCACCTGCACTCAACTTCTTTGGTCGCTGTTCAGGGCTGTTTTGAGTTGAACCTGTCCTGTTAAACTACTGTATGGTCTTGGCCACCATGCTGCAGCTCAGTTTCAGGTTCTTGGCAATTATCTTCTAGCCTAGGCCATCTTTATGTAGAGCAACTTTTTTTTTAGATCCTTAGAGAGTTGTTTGCCATGAGATGCCATCTTAAACTTCCAGTGACCAGTATGAGAGAGTGAGAGCGATAACACCAAATTGAACACACCTGCTCCCCATTCACACCTGAGATCACTAATGAGTCACATAACACCGGGGAGAGAAAATGGCTAATTGAGCCCAATTTGGACATTTTCACTTAGGTGTGTACTCACAGCAAATTTACACTATTATAGAAGCTGTACACTCACTACTTTACATTGTAGCAAAGTGTCATTTCTTCAGTGCTGTCACATGAAAAGATCTAATAAAATATTTACAAAAATGTGAGGGGTTTACTCACTTTTGTGAGATACTGTGAGATACTGTGTATATATATATATATATATATATATATATATATATAGTATTTCAGACAGAACTAAACCCTCTTATTCTTTGTGGGCAGGGAAGCTGCCATCTTAGCTTCTGTTTAATCTGCAGTTGCCTTGGTACTGTACATGTGATCAGCTATGAAACAAGCCAATTGATTAATTAACCATTTGCTTGAGAGCTATTTGTGGGTTTAATCATAACATTTTATGGGTTTAATCGTAACATTAGTCTTCTTGATTACTGGTGACATAGAATCCTGCAACTAAGTTAAAATTTACTATTGAGTTGAGTAGGACTGTACAGTAGTGCAATACAGTAGTAAATATAATAATAATATAATATTGTCTTGCCTCTTTAAGGTATATCTGTATTTTATCACCCAGTGAAATATTTAAAGCCATTTTGTAATAATGTATCTATATATATTTTTTATTAATCTGCTAGATCCATCAAAGTGGGTAGAAATCTATTTAAGACAACAACATTTTTATGGGAAAAAACTTTTAATCCAGCCATACTTCTAGAATGCCAAAACCCAGGAGTAAAGCTGGTGTTTACAAAAGAAGAAACAATTATACAAATTAAGCAAATATTGCAAAAGAAAACTTTAAAGCATTTAGGGCTATCATTTTACTGGAGGAATATATTTTTTCAGCTACCCCTTTTCCCAGAAACCTATTTCTGTTATTTAACCTATAGCACATCCAATTATTCCATCAACTTGCTATCAGCCCTGATTTCATTATTTATTCAATGAAGTGTCAAAACAAGTCTGCCTCTGCATATAGCCAAACGTCCTTCCTCCCTGAACTTCTGCTAGTAAGGGAAAAAGCTGCTGTAAGCAGATTATTGCTCCAAAACATTTACACATATTAGTTTGGTTGCATCTGACAGTATCAGCGATATGGCAAATTCACATAATGCATACACTTGTATTAATGAGATCTGCTTAGGGTTGCTTACAGAGCACTGTCCATGAATATGTTATGCATATGTTTTCATGCGGTCAGGCTATAGCATCTGATTGATTTTGGCCCCAATACGCTTTTTGCAAACATCTTAAATGAATGCAGTTTTGCTTAATTGGGAGATTTAAGACCGATACCACCTTGCTTAATGCTTGATACAGAAATCCCAAGGAAATTAAAAGAATCTTTAAAAACCAAAACGTGCCTGTTTCTCTTGTTTTATTTTTATCTTAACACAATCCTAACCCGATGAACTGACCTACATAGCTTTCTACCTCAAAGTTAATATACCTTACCCGCCTTGTGTTTTTCTTTTTGGAGGGTTGTTGAGGGGAGAAGCTTCCAATTAAAACAAAAATAAGCCGCTTTAATGGTCTTTAAATTGACAAGTGAACAATGATTTTAGTATTGGTATCTGTCAAAGGTCCTAGAAAATCCTCAGTTGATAAGGCCCAATGCTTCCAATTAGGAACAGTGCAGGTCTGCAGCCAATAATGATTTCTAGGTCCCCACAGAACCACAGCAGACACTTATTGCAAATTACTGACAAAAAGCTCTACTGTATTGATGAGAGAAAGTACAGGAGGCTTTTTCTGTCCCCTTTAGGTATAGATAATAATGAGAAATACTGAAGTTTTGACTTAGCCCTCTTTTTCTTTCCCTCCCTCCTCTCTTAAAGCCTTGCTTCATTGATGAGTGAGAAAAACCTCCAACCGCCCACTAGTTTAAGTATCTGAGACATTTCTTCCTATATTTGTTACATGAAGGCCACTAATTTGATGTCAAGCTCAGATATGTTTCTCATCAATAATATCCTACAATTGCCTTATACCACTGACATTGTGCAAATCAATCATTGCTGAGATAACTGACACACCATAAACATGATGTGTATCTTTATCTAGCCTGACAAATATAAAAATAATGAAGACAATTACAGGGGAGCCTTTGAAAAATACATACACCGGCTTGCATGAAAACCTGAGCAGAATCTGCACCCACACGGTAACAGTTACAAGTCAAAATAAAATAATCTGTCCGTTTTGATGTAACAGATCTCAAAGTAGGAAACGTGCTTCTGATAAATAGGTAAACATGAAAATGTACCTTGGAACAAGAAGTTAGTGCTGAAAATGTGCAACATTGACATCACTTTGTCTGCTTTTGTGGGTGCTCAAAAATGGCAGCTTTGTATATGTATGTAAATTGTGGTTGCTTGATAGATGGATAGAATTGTAATTAAACTTTCTTTGAAGTGAGGATGTTTTCTGTACACCAAGATATTTTTTTTCATTATCTACTTTTATTAGGTCAATATAAATTTTGGACCCAAGGGTCCTCTTTGTGAAGCAACTGGGATGTCATAACTTATTGTGGCTTAATAAAAGTAGAAATTGGAATGTTGTCTTGCTGTATAAATATCATCCTTGCTTTCATATGCAGAATGGCACTATGCATCTATGTTGCCCCAGCACCCAAAATCAAATAGGTCAATCACCTCAAAGACTGTGGCTTGGAATCTTCTGTTAAATTGTGTGGGACATATTCATAAATGTAACAAAGGCATGTAAGCCAAATCACACTTGTCTATTTCCCTACAGCAAGGGACAAGCATTTTACTGCTTGAAAATATATTCAAATTAATTTCTTTGCTACCAGTTTATGTCCATGTGCTTAAAGCTGTAGTAAACTGCCATTTTTTTTTTAAACCTGCAAGGCAAAGTTATAATGTGCTAGTATGCATCACATACTAGCACATTATGTTAAACATACCTTAAAACAAAACCCTCCAGAGGCACGCAGTAACCACTGACAGGGCTTCCATCTTCACCCAGTCTTCCTTCTGGGTTGGCAGGCTATGGTCCTTTGATTAAATGAGCATGGCGTACGTTTATTTAAGATATTTACTTTACCTATAGGTAAGTCTTTCTATAGGCTTACCAATAGGTAAAAATCATCCATGGGAGTGTACTCACACTTTAAGCTGCATTCAGTACATTTTCAAAATATAGGACATACTGAATTTTTGTGAATGTACACAGATTAAGCAAGCTCATTGAAATAAGTGGTAATTACAGAAAAACAAAGTTATCAAGCAACCAAGCCATTGTTAAACCATCCAGTGATTGGTACCACCCTTTTCCAAAGAGATAGGCAACCAATCCTTTCTGCCCATGTGCTGTCTTGCATGACTTCAGTGATTGGCCATCTCCACTTTCTTCCAGGCCTTCAGGAGAAGATACTTCAATATCAACTCTCTGAGGGTACTTATCGCATTCAACACTGGATGATTTTGTGAAAGCTTTAACGTATGTTTGACCCCCCACCTCTTCTCTTTTGACAAGCGATACAGTTACAACATTTCCTTTTACAACTATGCGGTAAACAGCACACAATGGCCCTGCTTACTCAGTTTAAATAACTGCGTCTAGATTCCAAACTGCTGCAACATGGCCTGTCCCATTTGTATCGGCTGTTATCTAACCCACTGGATGCATTCACCCTGATGTTTCTTACCAAGTGGGAAGAGGACCTAAGTGTTACATTTACAGCAAAACAAAAAGATAGAATCCTCCAGATGACTCCAGGATGCCCTCCATCTCAAGCTCCAAACAGGAAATGGGATACAAAATGATAGCCAGTTGGTACAGGCTCATCCACCTTACAAACCGCTCGTCGTCTGCTACCCCTCTCTGCCAATCCCTCCATTGGCTGCCACTCAACCAACTAATTGAATTCAAGATACTAAAAGTAACTTACAAAGCCATCCACAACCTGGCCCCAGCTACATCACTAACCTGGTCTCAAAATACCAATCAAATCGTCCTCTACTCTCCTCTCAAGACCTCCTGATCTCTAGCTTCCTTGTCACCTCATCCCATGCTCACCTCCAGGACATCTTTCAAGCCTCTCCCATCCTCTGGAATGCTCTACCCCAATCTGTCCAACTATTGCCTACTTTGTCTACTTTCAGGCGATCCCTGAGAACTCATCTCTTCAGGGAAGCCTATCTGGCCCCCCCTAACAACTGTACATTTATTTTCTCCATCAGCACATCCCCCACAGTTATTACCTCTTGTATCTCTTGACCCTCTCTTTTAGATTGTATACTCTAATAAGCAGGGCCCTCTGATTCCTACTGTACTAAAGTGTATTGTATTTGTACTGTCTACCCTCAAGTTATAAAATGCTACGTAAACTGTTGGCGCAATATAAATCCTGTATAATTATAATAATAATTATACAGGGTTTCTATATTGATACATAGACTCTTTCCAAACTGCTCATCAATGTGCTGAAGAGGGAGGGCTTGTTACTCCACATTTTTTGTTCCTGCTCAAAAATTCAACATGTTTGGGAATAGGTCAAGCAGATTATATGCAGATTGATAAATATACAGCTACCGAATGACCCAGCTGCATTCCTTCGCCATCTAGCTTCAGATGCTCTTTACTTATATGATGTCAAATCAGGTATTCCATTATATTAGAAACAGACCACAATTCCACTCACTAGTCTATGGGTTGCCTACAGTATATTGAGGAAACACATAGGATGGAGGAACTTGTAGCCTTAGCCAACAACAATGAGGCACAATGCCACAAACAATGGTTCTATTGGACCAACATTACCTTACCCACGGATTACCAGTCTTTAATATGCTCTGACTAGGAGTTTGACCTTTATTGAGCTACCTGACTTGTCGGCTCTATGTGAAGGACTGAGCACAGCATCTCTCCCAATGCCCTTTCATCATCCTCCCCCTTTTTTTTATTCTTCCCTTTCTTTTCTTTGTCTGGGAGCGTTTCCTCCCATCCTGCTTGTCTTCTTATTCCTACCTTTAAAGTGGTCAGAACCACAGAAATATTGTGCATTCCTAGCGTGGAATGCCAATTCCTGCAGGGTTAGATATAACTGATGTCTAGCTTTGTACTACCTCAACACTAAGGCTGTTTAAGTCTTCTGCACTGGCTGTTTGTGATACCGCAAGTACATTTGTACATACTAATTTCTGTGTATGATCACAAAACCTTAAATAAAGAATTAAAAAAAGTAAGTAGATTGATGATTCACTGGCGCTGTTGTGGGGAATCCCACGCTAACACCAATAGGGGTACTTCTAAATGATGATAGTTCAGGCGGCAGCCATCCCCAGAGTGTGTCCAGAACTCTGCAGTGAAAAAAGAGAAGGAAGGGAGGCACACCTAAGTGTAGTATAAAACGTATTTAATTCACACGCATAAAAGCACACTTACAGGAAGCGTAGTATAAAAGGCATGCCCGTCATGGTAAGCAATGTCCAGCGGGCTTGCATCTGCAGGTGGAGGTCCAGTCCAGGGGGAGTGGGGGATCCGGGCTGTATCCAAGGGGCTGCCTAAGGTCTGCAGGGGGGCTGCCAGCCAGCGACCTGGGCAAACACAGTGGAACGAGGCTCCGGCCTCCGAGATTGGAAATGCGTCAGCGGAAGGGACCCGCAGAACTGGAAGGTAAACAAGGCTACGCGCTCGGAGCACCAACAGCTCCTTCTAATGGCCTGGATCCAGGCTGTGTTTGCCCAAGTCGCTGGCTGGCAGCCCCCCTGCAGACCTTAGGCAGCCCCTTGGATACAGCCCGGATCCCCCACTCCCCCTAGACTGGACCTCCACCTGCAGATGCAAGCCCGCAGGAAATTGCTCACCATGACGGACATGCCTTTTATACTACGCTTCCTGTAAGTGTGCTTTTATGCATGTGAATTAAATACTTTTTATACTACACTTAGGTGCACCTCCCTTCCTTCTCTCTTTTCTCAATTAAAAAAAAAGTAGCATGTAGTTTTGTACATTTCTACTACATCTGCACCATGGAAAATCCTTATTCTAAATCAAAGTATAAAACATAATATACATCATATGTAGAAGTGTAAAGATGTGCCTTAACGGTGGCCTTGCTTATAATAACCAATCCAATATTAGCTTTCATCCTTTTCGGCTGTTGTAGAAGAATGAAGGCTGTGGATTGGCTGGTTGCCATTTGTTTTGCTAACTTTGTTTTTTTTTTTAAGCCCCACTGTAGTCAGTTTCTTGGGTTAAAAACACCAGTTGTAAATTCACAAGTATTACATTTAAAGACCAGCTCACAGCCTCAATAAGAATGCACTTAATGGATTAATGGGCTTCTCCACCCAGCTGAAGATTTATTTTGCCTCTAGCTAAGTAGTCAGTTGAAATAGGTCCCTTGACAACTGTCTCCATCTTCTTCTCTATGCTATTTTGCTCACTGAAATAGTCAGTCCTGAGAATAGTTAGCAAATAGGACAGGAGTTCCCTCACTTTTACTATGGAAAAAACTTTCAAGGGAGCACTTAAGATTTTTACAGGCTATAGTTTAGGAAAAATATGGCTAGTGTGAAAAACATTTTATATAGCTATAATCAGTCAAAATTCAGCTCACCGGCATTGTGCTCTTGGTTTCTTGACTTGAATGTCCTTAAAGCGCATTAATAATACCTTGGGTCTCTGCTGGAATATTATAGAATATTGTAGAGAGCTTTCTGGACTATATCTACTGTGTTACATGTTGCTTATTGGGTAGAGGCACCTTTCAATTCAAACAATTTCCTTGTTTGGTGGGACATGCTCTTCTTACTGAGCAGACAGATAGCATGATCAGCATGTACAAGTATATAAGTGGTCCATATAGTGAACTTGGCGTTGAGTTATTTACTTTAAGGTCATCACAAAGGACAAGGGGGCACTCTTTACGTCTAGAGGAAAAAAGATTTCATCTACAAATACGGAAAGGTTTCTTCACAGTAAGAGCTGTGAAAATGTGGAATAGACTCCCTCCAGAGGTGGTTTTGGCCAGCACGGTTGATTGCTTTAAAAAAGGCCTGGATTCTTTCCTTAATGTAAATAATATAACTGGGTACTAACATTTTTAGGTAAAGTTGATCCAGGGTGAATCTGATTGCCTCTCGGGGAATCAGGAAGGAATTTTTTCTCAGCTATAGCAAATTGGATCATGCTTTGCTGGGGTTTTTTGCCTTCCACTGGATCAACTGTGGGTGAAGGATTGTATATGGGATTATTTGGTTATATATATACAGTCCTGCTCACCATTATTGACACCCCTTCATGTTTTGCATAACTGAGTGAATGTCTTCAGAAATAAATGGAAATGTACCAAATTTATATCAGCAGGATCTTTTAATTGGAGGTCCAAAGTAATTTAACAAAGACAATTGTTATTTCAACATAGATATTGTAATTATAAAGAAAAAACAGAAAACCAGCATGTGCACTAATATTGGCACCCCTCCTTAATATTTGGTTGCACACCCTTTGGCAGCGATGACAGCCTCCAAACGTTTCTTATATCCATCGATAAGCTTCTTGCACTTCTCCGGTGGCATTTTCTCCCACACTTCCTTTGCAATATGCTCAAGCTCTTGAACATTTGCAGGGTTCCTTTCTCCAATGGCAGTTTTCAGCTCCCCCCAAAGATTTTCAATTGGATTGAGA
>BLSH010164914.1:152396-207685 GCA_018402905.1 Glandirana rugosa
GTGTGTAACGTGGCCGTGAAAAGTATATATCTCTATGTTCGGGTGGGTTACATAGTCATTAATGATTAAAGAGGAGGAAGATAAATGTTAAAATATAATAACGACGACATCGGGTACACGTGTTCACACAAGCTCATAACTACTATTTTATTTCATTACTATTGTTATTACTATTATTATTATCGTTACTACAATTTTATTTTTATTATCGTTTATTACAATTTTATTTAGTGACATTTAGTGTCAAAAACGGTCGAAGAATTAGAGACAACAACGACGACATCGGGTATACACATCATTGCTATTATTATTATCATTATTGTTATCATTACTTTATTTTATCATCAATACTCGAACACACTTGTGCACATGGGCTACAGCAGCAATAATATAAAATTGTAAATAGAAGGAGGAGAAATTAGTAATTACTGATACATTGGGTGGGCTTGTATCTCTATATATGAAAAGTGCCGGTGCAATGTGTGCTATGAGTTTCCTTTGGTCTAAAACCGTTCAATTATACAGTCCATTTAAGATCTTGTATGCAAATATGTATGCACTATAAGGAGCACCTGTGAGCACTATAATAAGCACTTTGAAAAAACAGCAACTGTAAAGTAACCCAAGGAGCATGTGACTGCAGCACTGTGACTCCAGCTTATAAAGAGGCTGGGTCACATGATGCACTGGCCAATCACAGCCATGCCATTAGTAGGCATGGCTGTGATGGCTTCTAAGGGCAAACCAGTGAAACACTTGTTGATTGGCTGCCCTGCAGCTTCTCAACACGTGGAGTAAAATAGCAGAACCCCGGACCGAACCCGAACGATTTTTGAAATGTCCGGGTCCGGGTCCGTGCCCCGGACACCCGAAAGTTCGGTACGGACCCGAACGTTACAGTCCGGGTTCGCTCAACACTAGTCAGTACAAATACCCCCACAATGATCCCTGTTCGAAAAGTAGACAGTCAGAGGTATTTAGTAAGAGGCATGGTGAGTTTTTTGAAGTCATAATTTTTTACCAAAAAACACCTTAAGGTTTACTAGGGGCATGAATTGTGCATCTAATCTTCTGACTATGTAGTACACTTTTGTGGGCCCTGAGGCACCAGGACAATGGAAACACCCACAAAATGACCACATTTTAGAAAGCAAACACTCCAAGGTATTTTTAAAATTTAAAATTTTTTCATAAGGAGTATTTTGAAAATGTCATTTTTTTTGTCACAAGTTTTTGAAAAATGTGGAAGGAAAATAAAAAATACATTTTTTTAACACAAGTTTATCAGTTTCTAATATACAGCACGGACATACTTAGAATTACACCCCAAAACACATTCTGCTACTCCTCCTGAGTATAGGAATATCTCATATGTTAAGCTGATCATAGAAGGATAGAATTTTAAATGTAAATTCTTTCGAAAAAGTCTTAGGAAAATTCATACAAAAATTCTCAGAACATTCTTCAAACATTGATGAATATAAGAGGGTGTGTGGTAAGGCGCTGCTAAAGTGAAAAAGGAGAAAGAAAGATGGCTGCTGCCCCCACAGAACCTGAGGAATATCCCCGGAGTAAGGAAAAAGCAGAATATAGTGGGTATGGCGCTGCCAACAGAAGTAAATATCAGGAAATTGCTAATTGCAAATGGTGGCCCTATTTTTATAGTGATGTGCACATGCGAGGTGTGGTGGGTGAACTTTACAAAAGTGTAAGTGAAATGTGCGAATGTGAATGCAAAATGTTATAAATCGAAACAGGTGTACAATACAAAAAAACAAAAAAACATTGATTGGTGCAGGGATGCAATAAATCTTCTAGTCCACAGGGATAAGCTGATAGATTCTTAGAAAGAGCAAAGATTGTGTAACTTGCCACTATGCTGGTAGCAATAGTGAAATAACTGGCGTGTGAAAAAACAAACAATCATAAAAGACAATAGTGATAATCAATAATGCCCAGTGAACCAATCCCTACTGGCTGCAGTGACAGAAAGGGCTTCATTTTTTGCAATGCCCTTGCTATAAAGTTACATGTTGGCAGTAGTATGAAACATAATGTATAGGCAGTCCATAGAGAAGGGGACAGAAGCAGTCCACACGTGAAGGGGGTGAGAAAGTGGAGCAGGTAAAGCGGCTTGGTCCGGATGTACCGGAGTATTTGCATGTAATAAGAAAGACTCATTAGTGCAGGGTATCACAGGCAGATTGCGGCAGATAGAAGCAAACACTCACATTTCCCGTATGAGAAGTCAGGCATAGAAGCAGAAGGTTCCATGCGTCCCACCGAGTAGCAAACCGGAAGTGCATATGATGCTCTCTGGCTCCGGCTTACGCGTTTTGTCATAGAGACGTCATCGGAGGCGCCGCCGATGACGTCTCTATGACGAAACGAGTAAGGCGGAGCCAGAGAGCGTCATACGCACTTCCAGTTCACCACTCGGTGGAACGCACAACATGTGGTTGATGTAACATCCCATTACTTGTACTTGGCCTTTCATCTGGGTGTACTGCATTGATGATGCTTGTCGCTTTACAGGGATGTATTGCACTGCTTGTGGTTGACTACTACTGTTCACAAAATGCCTTATTCTTTTTTGCAGTTACCATTTCCTTCTCTGAATCAGTTACTGAACCACTGCTCTCCGTGGATTAATATTCAGAATCTGACAATAAGAGTTCCCTTCTACTCTCCTGTTAATTTTTTAAAAATACATTTGCAAAAGGCAGATGACAAGGCAATCCCTATAAAGAGGGTAGTGCCGGTACATGAACAGGTATAGTGCATTACATAGTTCAGCCTCAAGGTGTCGTAAAGTTGCAAAGCAAAATAAGAAAAACAACAATCAAAAGAAACTGTACATATTAGGCAGCAGCAGGTTCTGGTAAAAAGGAGAATAAAACCTGCGGTATAAAAATTAGCAGAGTGAAACCAGCTAAACTCCAATTTTCGTACTGGTGTTATCACCAACAGCCTATTAGAACTAGACTCAGCCTCTGCTAAGAAGGCTAGTGGTTTACCAAAAGCCAGAAGTAGACTATTATCATGTGCTAACAGAAATAAAAGATCGTTATTGAGAAGAGAAAAGGAGAAGAAAGAAAAGGGGATCCCTCAAGCAGGGAAAGACCAGCATAATTTCCTCAGGGAAAGGGTGAACACCAGTGGCCAGAGACCAAACGACTAATGGATAAGAATAAGTCACCATGGCATAAGTACCATTTCATTGAAGTCCAAGGATAAACAATGCTTAATCCAAGGTTGCCAGATTCTGTCAAACTGTCTAACTTTATCCTCATGGATGGCTTAAATTTTTGCATGAATCAAAGCCAAATTAATTCTATGTTTAGCTTCGGTTACATGTAAGGACAAGGAATTCCAGGTCCTGTCTATCATTTGTTTGGCAGCTGTTAGGAGGGGCACAATTAGTTTAAATTGGCTATGCATCAAGGTCTGGTTGTATGGGTAATTCTAATATTTCCAATGCAATGCAAATATGGCCTTCCAGAGGTCTTGTACCACTGGACAATCCCACCATATATGCATGTGGGTGCCCGGGACCGCACAACCGCGAAAACAGTTGCACGAGTAGCCAGGAACATATTTTGTGAATTCGAGCCGGGACCAAATGCCATCTGGCTAAAACCTTGTAATTAGCTTCCACCTCCACCACATTGTGCGAGGAGGACTTAGTTTGCGACCAAATCTAAGACCATTCTACTATATTAAAGTTGCGTCCCATATCACACTCCCATTTAGCCACATAAGATGGGGGACCTACATCAGGTTTGACCACCACCTGACTATAGAGGATCAAAATAAGACCTCTAATATGTGGGTCACAAGTTCCCTGCTACTTTCATCTTTCATACTCAGAATCTGGAATACTTCCTCACTTGTGTACATTTTTTTGGACATGGTGTTTGGGTTCTGATGAAACTGCACTGTTGACACTGGTATAGCGGTGATTAGGACACTGGTGCTGGTGTATACTGGTCTGGCGTCACTGCAATCAGAGACACTGGCTCTGCTGACACCAGTGTGACAGTAATCAGGATACTGGTGCAGATGTATAGCAGGCTGGCCTCACTGTAATCAGGGACACTGGCTCTGTTGACATTGGTAATAGTATGGCACTGATCAGAACACAGGTGCTGGTGTACACTTGGTCTGGTGTCCCTGCATTTGGAGACACTGGCTGGCAGAACTGGTTTGGTAACATTGACTGGTGTCGCTATTGATAAGGTACAGTGTAACCAGTGCTGTTCCTGGCAGCTCTGGAGACACTTGGACATGTGACAGCTGGCTGGCTACAGTTTGCTTAAACTACACACTGTCGGGCAGCGAACAATGACAATGTAAACTGGCTTCACTTTCCCTTGTGTGTAGACAGGCTGTGTAACACTCATGGTACCAGTAACAGCCATCTCTGTGTGAGGAGAGAAAGCCGATGGCTGCACCATGCAGCCTATGTTTACATTTTGCAATGCTGTGCTTGGGCACAGCATGGCACAGGACTAATTTCACTGGATCACAATGATCACTGGGCTTTCAGGTGCTTTCTCTAGGAGCCATGCATGAGCCACCAATTGGGGAGGTACTTCAAAAGCTTACGTCCAGCCATTTATATACAGTACATGGACAGATGGGAAGTAGTTAAGGAAGTTCAAAATCAATATGTGCACCAGCAGGATATCCAAAAGAAAACAATGTTATAGGGGGATTGAGATTAACAATACATTTTGTGTTAATGTTGGCAGACTTCATTGTATATGTAATTTTTCCCCCCTTGACCATAATTCTACTTTAGAATTACTCTGTGAACTACTTTATTGAATAAGCCTGTTTATTTGATAAGCATTCAGCTTTGTCAGCATTGTGGTTTAATATTGAGAAGAACAGAGGCAACCTAGAAGATTCTGAGTTATACAGCTTGTACAAAATTAATGCACTTATATAGCCTAAGAAAGACTCTAGCTGATATCCAGTTTTAATAGAATGGTTGTTCTGCTGGAAGTATTTGTAGGCAGGTGTGAGCCCCCTTAGGCTGCTCTTCCTCAATTCGATTCTTTTTTTGTTTTTTTTAAACACAAAAGCTTGGGTTTGAGCCAGATTATGACCAATATCTTATAATACACATTACTTAGCTTGAGTCACTTCTCTTGAATGTAGTTAAACAAAATGTATGGAACAAATGTCTTTAAAGATAAATTAAACTCTCCAAATAATGCTGACAGGTATGGTTTTTATGACAGAAGAAACTCTAGTTTTCACGTCTGTCATAAATGCTCCTCCCTGCCTGTCAGCAGTAATTTACATTACCCTGCACATGCATGTACATTTATGTCACTGTTATGGGCCATGATGAAGGGACTCACATAAGCGTGCACGGGAGTAATGTCATCATGGTCCAGCCATTCAAGTAGCTAGCCAGAGTGAACCCAGAAGGAAGACTGGGAGAAAATAGAAGTGCCCTGGACCATCTGGAGTGTTGACAACGCAATGCTAGAGGGCTGTATTTGACAGGTTTGTTTGCCATAATCAGGGACGGATTAATGTAGGGGCATTTGGAGCTGCAGCTCCAGCCCCTACCATAATATCGGCCCAGTACACTGAGTCTAGACACAATTGCCGGCCATCAACCACTGGCTGGCTACCACCTGCCGGCCGCTATATTGCAGATGCCAGACAGCTACATTATAGGCCCAATACAGACAGTGAGCCGGCCGCTACATTCATTGCCTTGGTTGCAGAATGTTGCATAGCCTCTTGTGGCACAGTACCAGTGCGCCGAAGCTGAATGTGCTCCTCCCCTTGGAGTCCAACACACACTTCCCTATCGGGTGGAGCTTGATGTCCCGGCCAGCATGACATCATCCAGAGGCCAGCCCGGGAGGCTCGATGGGAAAGAAGTGCGGGCGGCACCACTGGAACAAGAAGGAGGAAGCAGCACTGACTGTACAACTGGAACTGCAAGTAAACTCGGCATGGAGCTCAGTGTCTGGGAAGTCAGGAAGATCATAAGTTGCTATCCTTTTGTGTACTGTACTGGCTGAAGTGGGTTAACTCTTGGGGAGGGCAGGGTGGGGCTTCTCAGTGCAGCCCATCAGTGCTGCCTATCAGTGCCCATCAGTGCCGCCCATCGGTGCCCATCAGTGCTGCATATTAGTGCCCATAAGTGCTGCATATCAGTGCCCATCAGTGCAGCTCATCAGTGCTGCCTATCAGAGCCCATCAGTGCAGCATATCAGTGCAGCCCATCAGTGCTGAGTAATCAGTGCCCATAAGTACCGCCTATCAGTGCTCATCAGCGCTCCCTATCAGTGCAGCTCATCAGTGCTGCCTATCAGTGACACTTATCAGTGCCCATCAGTGCAGCTAATCAGTGCCACCTATCAGTGCCCATTAGTGCAGCTCATCAGTGCTACCTATCAGTGCCACCTATCAGTGTCCATCAGTGATGCTTATCAGTGCCCATCAGCGCAGCTCATCAGTGCAGTTCATCAGTGTCCCCTATCAGTGCTGCCTATCAGTGCTGCCTATGAGTGCAGCACATCAGTGTCCATCAGTGATGCCTATAAGTGCCCATCAGTGCAGCTCATCAGTGCCGCATATAAGTGCTGCCTCATCAGTGCCACCTTATTAGTGCCCATAAGTGCTGTTATCAGTGCAGCTCATCAGTGCCACCTATTAGAGCCCATCAGTGCTCCCTATCAGTGCAGCTCATTAGTGCTGCCTATCAGTGCCACTTATCAGTGCCCATTAGTGCCCCCTATCAGTGTCCATTAGTGCAGCTTATCAGTGCTACCTATTCGTGCCAGTGCCACCTATCAGTGTCCATCAGTGCTGCCTATCAGTGCCCATCACTGCAGCTCATCAGTGCCACATATTAGTGCTGCCTATCAGTGCAGAAGAAAAAATACTTATGTGCAAAATGTTTTAACAAAGAAAAACAGAAAAACATTTTTTTTCAAAAATGTCAGTCTGTTTTTTGATGTTTAGCAAAAAATAAAAATTTCAGTAGTGTTTAAACACCACCAAAAGAAAGGTCTATTTGTGCGAAAAAAAATGATATAATTTGGGTACAGTGTTGCATGACCGTGCAATTGTCATTCAAAATGTGACAGCGCTGAAAATTGGTCTGGACAGGAAGGTGGTGAAAGTGCCTGGTAGGCAAGTGGTTAAAGGATAAGCTCACCTTTGGGAACATGTAACAGGCTCCCGCTCCTGCAGCATCTCCCCTATCCACTGGATCTAATGACAGCAAGCAGAGGATCTTCTCCCTGAACTTGCTGTCGCTATTTAAAAAATGATATAGTGTAGTTCCTGTGCATCACCAATTAGGTTAGAGGAAATAATTAAATATGAGGGATTGTTAATCTATTGGGGTAGCTGCTCACGTCAAATGTGTCCCCATATGGAAATGATATCTTTTAAATAGGTGAATGCAGCACTCACTCCTGTGTCATCCTACTGCTGTTAGCTAATTAATTGACATACTGATGAAGTGCAAAACAAAAAAAAACTAATAATAAAATATTTCCTCCTACTGGATATTGTGCCTAATACAGCACTGCATTGTTGTGCACAAATAGTTTTTGGAGGGGGTTTTTTGCACTTAATTAAGTAGGATGACACAGTAAACTATAAAAAAAAAAAGGCTCCATCCGCCCAGCCACGTCATTCATTCACAGGGTTCTGCAAGTGGAAAACTACAAGTACCGACAGTCTTTTGCGGCTGTCAGCTTGTAGTTCTCAATGAACTATCAGGGCGCTGTTGAGCACTTTAGACAGTTCATTGTCTTTTCCTGTCAGAGTGTAACTACCTGCCTGTATGAGGCACGAGCAGACAGATACACTGACAAGTCTGCAGGAGTCCTGCATGGCACCCGCATTCTGCTAATGATGGGTGCAATGCTTTCCAGGCTACTAGTAAAAAAAATCATAAATGCACATTTGTTTTTTTACCTGCAAAAAGATGTATATGTATTTATTTATTTTTTTTTTTAAAAAGATGAACTTATCCTTTAACACCCCCCCTCCCTCGCCAAAGAGTTAACCACTCCAGCCAGTTCACATGTAGGTATGGGCCGAACACCCCCCTGGTTCGGTTCACAGCAAAACATGCGAACAGGCAAAATATTTGTCCGAATATTCGAACACTGTTAAAGTCTATGGGACCCGAACATGAAAAATCAAAAGTGCTCATTTTAAAGGCTTATATGCAAGTTATTGCCCTAAAAAGTGTATGGGGACCCGGGTCCTGCCCTAGGGAACATCAATGCAAAAAAAAAAATTGAAATCAATTGTTTTTTTCAGGAGCAGTGATTTTAATAATGCTTAAAGTGGAACAATAAAAATTAAATTTTCCTTTAAATAATAAGCCTGGGGGGTCCCCTTAGTCTGCCTGTAAAAGGGTGTACCTCTGTGATGTTTAGAACAGTGCCAAAGCAAAATGACATTTGTAAAGGAAAAAAAGTCATTTAAAATAGCGGCTGTAATGTATTGCCGGCTTGCGGCAATATAAAAAGAAATCACAGAAAAAATTTGCATAGGGTCCCCCCCAGTCCATACCAAGCCATTCAGGTCTGGTATGGATTTTAAGGGGAACTCCAAGGCAAAATTAAAAAATCCGAACCAGACCCTTATCCGAGCATGCAACCGGGCCGGCCAGGATAGGGGGGATGAGTGAGCGCCCCCCCTCTTGAACCATACCAGGCTAAATGCCCTCAACATGGGGAGTATGGGTGCTTTGCGGCAGGGAGGCTCTGCGCCCCCCCACCCCAAAGCACCTTGTCCCCATATCCTCTTCCCCACAACCCTGAGGGGCCCCCAGATCCCGGCCCCTCCCTATGTGAATTAGTATCGGGTACATCGTACCCCTACTAATTCACCAAAAAGTGTCAAAAAAGAAAAAAACAACAGGGGACAATTGGGGACAAGTCCTTTATTTAAAAAAAGTGTCCCCCGATGTAATCCATCGTCAATCATGGCGTGCAACGGGCTTCAAAAAAAACAAAACCCTGCAACAGCTCTCACTGAGCTTGGTTTGTTTTGACAGTTTATTTTTAGTGAAGGGCGAGGCCACCCAGTGATGTATGATGTCATAAAGGGGCGGGGTCACTCGTACATCACCGGGTGGCCCCGTCCTTCACTATAAATAAACTGTCAAAACAAACCGAGCTCAGACAGCGGCAGCCCTCCCATGGAGGAGGAGCTGTATGCGCCGTCTTCGCACTATGCATTATGGGGCATTCGGTGGTGCCGAAGTCGCACCGAAAACCCCATAATGTTCTAAATTTGGGGATGGGGTGAACAACGGAAGTTAGGCCCGAACGTATGCTCGGGCCGAACCATTCACCCATCCCTATTCACATGTCATCAGTTCTGGGAGTTATTACTTAAGAAATTGGCACTGTTGCTGGTGGTTATTATGGAAACTGCCATTTATGCTGGGGTTATTGTTTTTAAAGTGGCACTGGTGCTGGGGGATATACTTGCAGAAACTGGCACTGATGCTAAGGGTTATTATTGCTACTACTGACACCAATGCTTTGGGTTGTTATTGCACAAATTGGCACTAATGCTGACAGTTATTATTGCTGTTGCTGACATCAAGGATGTGGGTTGTTATTGTGTAAACTGGGGCTGATGCTGGGGGTTATTATTTCTGCTACTAACACCAATGCAGTGGGTTATTATTGCGTAACTGGCACTTATGCTGCCAGTTATTTTTATGGAAATTGGCACTGATGCTGGGGGATATTATTGCAGAAACTGGCACTGATGCTAGGGGATATTATTGCAGAATCTGGCACTGATGCTGGGGGTCATTATGGCAATTGAGTACACCCCTCACATTTTTGTAAATATTTTATTTTATTTTATTATATCTTTATTATATCTTTTCATGTGACAACACTGAAGAAATGACACTTTGCTACAATGTAAAGTAGTGAGTGTACAGCTTGTATAACAGTGTAAATTTGCTGTCCCCTCAAAATAACTCAACACACAGCCATTAATGTCTAAACCGCTGGCAACAAAAGTGAGTACACCCCTAAGTGAAAATTTCCAAATTGAGCACAAAGTGTCACTATTTTGTATGGCCACCATTATTTTACAGCACTGCCTTCACCCTCTTGGGCATGGCGTTCACCAGAGCTTCAAAGGTTGCCATTGGAGTTCTCTTCCACTCTTCCATGATGACATCACAAAGCTGGGGGATGTTAGAGACCTTGCGCTACTCCACCTTCAGTTTGAGGATGCCCCAGAGATGCTCAATAGGGTTTAGGTCTGGAGCCATGCTTGGCCAGTCCATCACCTTTACCCTCAGCTTCTTTAGCAAGGCAGTGGTCGTCTTGGAGGTTTGTTTGGGGTCGTTATCATGTTGGAGTACTGCCCTTCGGCCCACTCTCTGAAGGGAGGGGATCATTCGCTGCTTCAGTATGTCCCAGTGCATGTTGGCATTCATGATTCCCTTAATGAACTGTAGCTCCCCAGCAGCACTCATGCAGCCCCAGACCATGACACTCCCACCACCATGCTTGACTGTAGGTAAGACGCATTTGTCTTTGTACTCCTCATCTGGTTGCCGCCACACACGCTTGACACCATCTGAACCAAATAAGCTTATCTTAGTCTAATCAGACCACAGAACATGGTTCCAGTAATCCATGTCCTTAGTCTGCTTGTCTTCAGAAAACTGTTTGCGGGCTTTCTTGTGCATCATCTTTAGAAGAGGCTTCCCTCTGGAATGACAGCCATGCAGACCAATTTGATGCAGTGTGTGGTGTATGGTCTGAGCACTGACAGGCTGACCCCCCACTCCTTCAACCTTTGCAGCAATGCTGGCAGCTCCCATACGTCTATTTCCCTGCATATGATGCTGAGCATGTGCACTCAACTTCTTTGGTCGACCATGGCGAGGCCTGTTCTGAGTGGAACCTGTCCTGTTAAACCACTGTATGGTCTTGACCCTCTGCTGCAGCTCAGTTTCAGGATCTTGACAATCTTCTTATATATATATATATATATATAGAGAGAGAGAGAGAGAGAGAGAGAGAGAGAGAGAGAGAGAGAGAGAGAGAGGTGTTTAAAAGAGAAATATAGGTTTAAAAAAATAAACATTTCTTCTCACCTCCTAGGTGGATGCAGCATTGATCTGATGCTGCATCTGCCCCTACAGTTTCTAAGACTGAGAACTGAGTGATCAGAGACCACTCATCACTCAGTTCTCAGTCTTCAGTGAGCAGAGAGATGGTGATAGACAGTCACTGATCTCTGCTCTGCCCCTCCAGCACTCACTGGAGTGCTGAGCTGTACAGGGGGTGGAAGCGGCTGGCCAGAGTGACATCAGCCGAGAGCGGGCTTTAGCCCGCTGTTGACTGAAAATAGCTCACAGGAGTGCAGAAAGAACTGCACTCTTGTCATTCCCAGGAGAAGTATAGCCAAAATAGCATTGGCTATACCTCTCCTTTAATTCTGCTTTATTATGCTGGCATCATATTATAAATAGTGCTTATGCTGGGGCCTGGACTCTGGTTGTATTCAAAATGTATATTATTGGATTACCCCCATATTTCATATGTCTATATTTCCCATGTCTCATGTATACAGTATATTTAGCATCACACTCAGGAAAGACCATGCCTGTATGATGTGGGATACACCCATCAAGTTATGTTGCTCTGTGATATTTTAAAACAAGCCAATCCCTAGTGATCCACACTAATAATAAAACAAAGTTAGAAACACAAACTCATATTGAATTATAGTTGACTCATGGTTTAATTGTTACAGTTTTCGCATTTAATTTAACACAATATAAATTACTTGTATTGCACAGGTTGATCAATGTGACTTTTGTAATTATTTAGTGTACTGTATATGACTTGCATGTCAATCATTTATCCCCTGTTGCACCCAACTCATAAAACGCCAGATTAAGGATTCTTTTTTTTTCCCGAAAAAAAAAAAAAAATTAAGTTACGGTTAATTTCTGCGGTGTCTAGTGAGATTGGAAAATTACTATAACATGACTGAAAATAAAGATTCCTTTTTTTGTGTATTGAGTCAAATTGTGTATTATATGATGTACACACTTTTTAAAATTTTTGCTGGTGATTCCCTTTATAAACACATAAAAAATGCTGTTGTAAATAAAGTAAATAAATAAAGTACAGTTCAATGTAGCATGTGCAGTACATTCTGAACCTGGGCTTTACAATCGTAGACACAGTAATATACCGTATTTTTCGCTCCATAAGACATACCTGACGGTAAGACGCACCTAGGTTTTAGAGAAAACAAGAAAAAAAAATATTCTGACCCACAGAAGCCTGGCAAATAAAATGTATGTTAGCCAGTGGACAGTACATTAGCCAGTGGCATATATTCCTATAATAAATAAAAATACACCAGTGTTTATGTGAGTATAATCTGATGAGCGAGTAATTGGATCTTATAAGGCCATACAGTGTAAATCTATAGCAGGATGTCTCCCATGTTCATATAGATATATAGCACAGTATGCACACACCACTGTCATAATACAAGAAAATATATTGAAATGATAAGAAAAGAAGGTGAGAAGCAGTGTAGTTAGCCGTGTCTCTTTTCATCTATCTAAGCACCTAGCATGGTCTCCACATAAATACTCCCATAAATAACCGAGCATATATTTCAGCATTATAAACACACACACCACTTGACGCTCTTGTCCCCCCATGCTACTTTGATTGACAGCCAGGCAGCTACTTCTCCATCTCACTGCTCATCCCACTTATTCTGCAGTTGGCCCTGCGTCCCTCTGCCCCCATTGCCCCCATCGCAGCAGCCCGGGAGGAAGGCATCCCCAGAAACAACATGGAGATGGCTGCGATTGGTGACAGCAGACACTCATGTCATGACCTCACATTGGGCTAGCGGTGCTGCGATTGGAGGCGACACGGCATTGCCTTCACATGGGCTTGGGCGGGGGCTGGCTTCTGATTAGCTGGAGGAGTGTGAAACTGATGTGTTAAAGTAATCAGTTGTGGAAAAGTGAGTGCGGCCCGAGTTGGTGGTGTGTCCTGTGTGTGTGCACGGAGAGGACGGCGACGGGGGAGGCCTGGTCAATATTTGCTCCATAAGATGCACAGACGTTTCCCCCCATTTTTTGGGGAGGGGGGAGTGTGTCTTATGGAGCGAAAAATATGGTACATAATGAATTTCAGAAAAGTAAATTCTGTTAAATTGTCTTGTTGCCACAATCTACTGGGCATGAGTATTAAACTAGTAGAGGGCTACTTTTTACTTGATCACTCAGAGTGAACTCTCCCGCCATTCTGGCCGCAAGTGAGACAGATTAAGGGGGATCCCTTACTTGTGTGATAGATTTAGGGAGAGATTCCCTGCCTCCAGTGACATAACTTAGCTAAGAAATTAGGGATCTTCATTGGTTATTGATTCACTGGGATAGGGATCCCACCCTGACTTGTTGACCCAATATTCAGTGGATCCCTTTATCAGTTTATTAGACAATTATTTGCTTGGCTCAAATCAGTCCAAACCTGGTAAACTCCTGGATCTGGGAAATTGATATGCTTATCACTAGATAAAAATGTATTGGTAAGCATTACTGTTTAGCCTGGGTGCACCATGCCTTGGCACTTTTTTCTAGAACCAGGTACAAAGCAGTGCAAGTTTTTTTTATTTCGGCAAGTCAGCAGGCATTGTTCATTGTGATTGGCAAGGATCTGCACACCGGTCAATGTGACTGATTGTGGATTTACATTGTGGTACTTATTATTTTTTAATAAGGAACTTTTCAGAAAGTGTGTGCGTTTATTTACTATTTATTTTATTTTTTTTGTGGATGAATAGGAGTATTATGAATCGGGGTACTCTGTACCTCTTACTAATTCAAATACTGATGTACTATTATCTGTGGGCTCACTTATAATACCAATAAACCTCCCTCCTTAAATCCATAGGGACAAACTGCTTTGCCAGAGGGATCCTGTGTTGAGGGCGTGTAGCCTGGTATGGTTCAGGAGGGGGGACACCTGCTAGTCCCCCCCCTTTGCTCTGCCCCCCACCCCAAAGCACCTTGTCCCCATGTTGATGAGGACAGGGGCCTCATCCCCACAACCCTGGCTGGTGGTTGTGGGAGTCTGCAGGCAGGGGGCTTATCAGAATCTGGAAGCCCCTTTTAACAAGGGGGGCCCCACATCCCACCCCCATGTGAATGAATATGGGGTACATAGTACTCCTACCCATTCACCAAAAAAGTATAAAAAAAATAAAAACAGAAGGTAGTTTTTGACAACTCCTTTATTAAAAATAAAAAAACTGTGTCCCCAGATGTAAATCTATCGTAAATCATGACGACAAAGCCACCAGCAACCCAAAAAAGAAAGAAAAACATTCTGCCGTCAAGGCAAACTGCCACATGCCTGGCTTGCCATTTGACAGTTCTTATATAGGTAAGGGGTGTGGCCACCTGACAATGTCACCTGGTGGCACCATCCCTCTTGTGTCGTCACCGACCAGTGCATGCTGACGTCACAAGGGGGTGGTACCACCATGTGATGTCGACAGGCAAGCCAGGCATTCAGTGGTTTGTCTTAGTTGACGGCGGGCCGTTTCTTTTTTTTTTTTTCTTTTTCAGGTCCAGCGGTACGGGGGACACTGTTTATATATTTAATAAATGAATTGTCAAAACTTGCCTCCTGTTTTTATTTATTTTTAAATTTTTTTGGTGAATGGGTAGAGGCACTATGTACTCCATACTCATTCACATGGGGGAAAGGGATCTCGGGACCTTCTTGTTAAAGGGGGCTTCAGACTGTTGTGGGGATGAAGCATATGTCCCTATCAACATGAGGACAAGTTGCTTTGGGGTGGGGGGTCAGAGCCCCCCTGCCCCAAAGCATCCCACCCATGTTGAGGGCCTGTGGCCTGGTATGGTTCAGGAGGGGGCCGCACTTGCTCGTCCCCCCCTTTCCTGACCTGCTGGGCTGCATACTTGAATAAGGGTCTGGTATGGATTTTGAGAGGGACCACATGCCATTTAATATTAATTTTGGTGCATGGTTCTCTTTAAAATCCATACCAGACCCGACGAGCTTGGTATGGATTGGGGGCACACACACTGTTTTTCTATTGCTAACAATAGTATTGTATTGCTGGCAATTTAAATGTCATCTCATTAATTTATTTTTCTTTCGAAAATGTCAGTTTTGCTGCAGCAGGTTCTATACACGGTGCACATGTGCCACTTTACAAGCAGACTAAGGGGATTCCCCAGGCCCTATATTTAAATGAATTTTTCATTTTTATTTTTGCACTAAAAGCAGCAATAAAATCACTGCTCCTGTAAAAACAATCATTTTTAAAAAAAAGTTTGCATTCATACTTGTCCCTCAGAGCAGTAGCCGGGCCCCCATACCCTTTTTATGGCCAATAACTTGCATATAAGCCTTCAAAATGGGGACTTTGGTTTCTCAAGTTAATTTCCCATAGAATTTAATAGGATTCAGGTCAGAACGTTTTCTCTGTTCAGGAGTCCAGGGGGGTGTTCGGCCCATCTCTAATCAACAGGCACAGCTCAGTGCACCTGCAGCTAAACTGCGGGTTAGCTGCACTGAGACATAGCCTTCTATTACATATTGCAGGTGTGGTGCACTTTCTAAAAGTGCACCATAACTCCTCAATGCAGGAGGTTTGGTGTGCTTTCAGAAAGTGCACCACATTCACAATATGTAATAGAAGTCTATGGCTCAGTGCAGCTAACCAACAAGAAAGCAGTAGATGCACTGTGTTGCACCCGTGGTGCGGCTAAACTGCAGCACATCAGTGTTTAAGCAGCCTTATAGGGGGCTCAAGACAGTAAGGGCTTATTTATATGTGTGGTTTCTGGGGCAGTAAAACTCCATAGTTCATTGTGGCCTGTGACCGGTTAGCAAATCACATAAGTGGCCCTTGCTCTTCAAAACATTGAGCACCCCTGAACTACTGTATCCTAACAATCACCCAGCTGTAGGCACACTAAACTAGAGCCTTTCTCCTGCAGTGCCCCCTAGAAATGCATATTTATCTTGTTTAAGAACTACAGGGTGGGCCATTTATATGGATACATCTTAATAAAATGGGAATGGTTGGTGATATTAACTTCCTGTTTGTGGCACATTAGTATATGTGAGGGGGGAAACTTTTCAAGATGGGTGGTGACCATGGCGGTCATTTTGAAATCGGCCATTTTGAATCCAACTTTTCAATCAATTTTCCTCTTCAATAGGAAGAGGGTCATGTGACACATCAAAGTTATTGGGAATTTCACAAGAAAAACAATGGTGTGCTTGGCTTTAACGTAACTTTATTCTTTCATGAGTTATTTACAAGTTTCTGACCACTTATAAAATGTGTTCAATGTGCTGCCCATTGTGTTGGATTGTCAATGCAACCCTCTTCTCCCACTCTTCACACACTGATATCAACACCGCAGGAGAAATGCTAGCACAGGCTTCCAGTATCCGTAGTTTCAGGTGCTGCACACAGAAACTTGTAAATAACTCATGAAAGAATAAAGTTACGTTAAAACCAAGCACACCATTGTTTTTCTTGTGAAATTCCCAATAAGTTTGAAGTGTCACATGACCCTCTTCCTATTGAAAAAACAAAAGTTGGATTCAAAATGGCCGACTTCAAAATGGCCGCCATGATCACCACCCATCTTGAAAAGTTTCCCCCCTCACATATACTAATGTGCCACAAACAGGAAGTTAATATCACCAACCATTCCCATTTTATTAAGGTGTATCCATATAAATGGCCCATCCTGTACATTGAGAAATACAGTGTTATTTGAGCTGTATTACAGGATTTGCTTGTCTTCAGCTGAGAGAACTAGCCATAATTTTACATAAAGTCTCAGAAATCTTTTAATAAGGTCATGTTATGTAGTTGGAATACCATATCATAGATATATTATTTATCCTTGTAAATTAATATATTCCACACTTCTTTTTTTTATCTGGAAAGAAACAAAAAACGACTTTATAAAAAAAAGTTCCCATTTTTTTTTCTCAGGCCTTCCTATCTTTACTTGGCACTGAAGGACCACAGGAAGATAGCAATGACTAGGTTGTAGGACCTGTACTGGGCATTATTTACCCATTATTTACCCATATGTATCAAAGCCATACCCCTACGGCAGAGGTATATTTTTAATGCTCTTTCACTAATTTGCCATGAACAACATGATTTTTTTTTAAATAAACAGATAATTATTAATATTTTGTTTACATGTTTATGAACCCCTTATTTATAAACTAGAGCTTTGTATTCACCCCTCGCTATTTATCAGTGTCACTTATCATTTGTTTACACTGGTGCACTGAATTCATACGCGGTGTGTGAGTTTGTGTGTTTATACACACTGGGCAAATTAATGCAATGTGTTCAGTCTGTTCTGATTGCAAGAAGTGTATAAAAAGTGAAGTCAGTCAGAAATGAAAGGAAAACATATTTATTCAATTGCCATTTATCTAACAGGGCTGCTCCCCTCGCTGTCTCCTTAAGTGTATCTGACAGCAGTTAAAACTACGTCTGCTGTAAACAGGATCTCCCCTCCTTTAGCCTACAACTGCCTGTCACTTCCTAAACCAATCGCACTAATAACCACTGGATCATTGTAAATGTGACTAAAGCCGCGTTGGACAAAATCAATCTGCCATTTGTTGGCTCGGAAGGAAATCACTTGCACAGTTGACGAATTGCTTGCAGTACCCTTCAGCAATCCTTAATCTCTCTCTCCCTCTCTCTCTTCTCCTTCCTCCGTCCCTTTTCCTTGCAGCCTCCTCTAGATGTTACCCTTTCCCCAGGACTTCAGGTAATAAGAAATGGCATTGACCCTTCTCATCCTTACGATTACCTTTCTGAAGCATGAACTTGGTATAAAATCACACATCAGAAAATTCACTATAATTATTTTGCAATGCCATCAGCACAGATCAATCAAGGAGAAGCCCAGTAGTGGAATGCTCCTTGCAGCCATGGCTGGAGCCTGCCGTGTCCCTGCTGACTGACAGCTTTGGTAATTAAGTGATTGTAGAGACCTCTCCAACTGTTCTAACAACCTTGTCAGGGCCTGTCTGTGGACAGAACAAGCAGAAATCAATGTGCTTTCTGCTCCCTGAGCATTTTCTGATCATGTATGAGGAGGGAGGAAATGAAATCTAAGAAAGAAAAGGCAAACCACGAGCACTAAACGCTTGAATTAATTTGGGAGGCTAAAAGTTAACTTGGTGAAGTGGGAAAAAAGAGGAATCAAAACGGAAATACAACAGTGAATTGGGGCATAATATATTGTAATGAAAACTCGCATGGATGTGCCAAAACAAATCAGAAGTAGGCACACTGAGACGCTGACAATAAAAAGGCAAATTATTGGGCTTATAAATCTAAAAATGTGTAAACTTTTACTTAACATTTAAATAAAATTAACCAACTGAAAACATTTATAAATGTCTTTGTGAATATTTCAAGAAATAAAGACATTTAAGATAATGCTTTAATTTGGAAGAAGGGGGAAGACATTTTCTATATGCAAATAATATTCTGTTCAGCTTACTGATATCTGTCAATGATAGTTCCTTGAGCACTGATCTTTTGTTGTTACAGTTTTGTATTTTTCAATCACACAATATTATAATATGTACCATGTTAAAAAAAAATTAATAAAATTGTCAGAGCTGCTATATCTCTAGAAAACATTTAGAGACTTTACAAAAGCAGAGCTTAAGGCTGCTTTTGAAGTGGTTTTTGCATTTAAAAAAAGCTAGCAAAGCTGAAGAAATATATATCGATTAAATTCTATGTATGTCTTCACACTGGTCTGTTGCGCTTCCGTTGCAGTGTAAAAATTCTTGCTTGCCGCATTTTTGCTGCATATTTGGTTAGTTAAACAAAAACTCACCAAAAAGCACCACCCATTGAAATGCACTGAAAACTTGGTAAAACGCATCAAAAACACACCAGTGTGGATTTTGCAAAAGCATTTGATGCAGTACCCCACAAATGCTTAATCTACAAGCTGAGGTCTGTAGGC
This sequence comes from Glandirana rugosa, assembly GCA_018402905.1. Classification (NCBI taxonomy): domain Eukaryota; kingdom Metazoa; phylum Chordata; class Amphibia; order Anura; family Ranidae; genus Glandirana; species Glandirana rugosa. Next base: position 171,484 of record BLSH010164914.1, read on the forward strand.
ATGGACCATAAGGTTAGTTCTCAGATAGAAAACTGGCTACGGGGGCATGTCCAAAGGGTGGTGATAAATAACGTATACTGATAATGGTCTAGAGTGGTTAGTGGGGTACCCCAGGGCTCTGTCCTGGCACTAATTCTGTTCTATTTATAGAGGGTAGGACAAATAATTTGATCTCAGTGTTTGCTGATGACGCAAAAATATGTAGGGCAATAATAACACAGCAGAATATAGAAATTTTACAAGAGCACTTCAATAAATGAATGGAGTGGGCTATTGCATGGCAAATTAAGTTTAACATTGAAAAATGTAAGGTAATGCACTTGGGGGGTAAAAATATAAATGCAAGTTACTCATTAGGGGGAGAATCCCTAGTGGCTTCCAGGATGGAGAAGGATCTAGGAGTCCCAATAAAAGACAAACTGAGCAATAGCGTGCAGTGTCAGCAAAATATTAGCATGCATTAAAAAGGGAATATACTCCAAAGATAAAGCGATTATTCTGCCACTGTATTAAACTTTGGTTCGGCCGCATCTGGAGTATTCCTTCCAATTCTGGTAACCAATCCTTAGAAGGGATGTGCTGGAGCTGGAGAGAGGCCAGAGAAGGGCAACTAAATCAATATGGGGACTGGATGACCTCAATTTTGAGGAACAACTACAAGCACTAAATGTATTCTCCTTGGAGAAGAGACGCTTGAGAGGAGATATGATAGCGATATTCAAATATCTCAACGGCGATCCCAGCGTAAGTATGAAACTTTTCAGTCCCAGGGAGTGTATGAGGATATTGGGCCACACGATTCGACTGGAAGAGAAGTGGTTTAACCCTAAGCTGCATAGGAGGTTTTTCACTGTCAGGGCGGTAAGGATGTGGAACTCTCTTCCACAATCAGTGGTGTTGGCAGGAAGTATGAATAGTTTTGAAAGACTCTTGGACGTGCATCTTATCGAAAACAATATATGGGGATATGGAAAATTATTTATCTACACACACACACACACACACCTACACAGGTTGCACTGGATGTTGTCTTTATTCACCCTTACCAACTATGTAACTATGTAACTATGTATGTTTTTGATGCGGTTTTTGAGTCACATGACTTGTGAAAAACGCACTGCAAATGCAGTAAAATCTGCAAAATCCCTGCAAAAATGCATATGCATTTTTACAGCATTTTTGCTGCAGATCAGTGTGAAAGTAGCCTAACTGTATCAGAGCACCACACACTGAAAACTCTATTTAATCTATTTTTAAAGAATTGTAAATGCATTAAACAAAAAAAAACCCTCTTCTTCTTGAGTCCTCCACCAGTGCTTCTGGCTCCTCCTCTCTGGTGAGTTCCCCCATAGTAAGTCTCTGCCTATGGGGTCACTAGGGCGGGCTCACTCCCGAGCCACTCTGTCTGCACCTAAAAGTAACAAACAGCATGGCTCGGCCCCACCCATAGGCCACTGCCTTTGGATGACAGAAGAGGGATCCAATGGCTGCCTCAGCAAAGCCTGTGAGACCAGGAGGTGAGGGGAGAGCTGCTGCAGATGGGCACAGCACTGGATCGAATGAGAGCTCAGGTAAGTGTAAGGGGGGGTTGGGGAGATACTACTACCAAAACATTTTTTACCTTAATGCAAGGAATGCATTAACCCCTAGGCGCCGGCACCTCCCATCCCTTTAAGGGGTTTTAGATGCCGGGTGCTGGGGCTGGGTTTATGATCATGTGACCACTGTGATTGGCTGTCATGGCGGTCATATGTTCAGAAAGCTGCTGATTGCAAGCAGCGATCCGGAGCCTTCCAGTAGCTGCCAGTACTTGTGGCGGGAGAGCACAGGGCGTGCACTCTTGGCAAAGCTTGTTTTGCAATATTGGACGGAAATATGCACCGGCTCTGTTTCAAGGCCCACCTGCCGAGGAGGCCACATATTTGCGTTGGTGCCAAGAAGTTAAGGTAAAAAATATTTAGGCTTTATAACCACCTTAATATTCAAGGCAAACTCACTCATCCATCCATCCATGCCTCAATGCTTTATTTTGATAAGAAATCATTTTGAGAAATATCGCCCTAGGTTTTTTAGCAATGGCCCACTGGAATAAGGGCAGATGATTTATTGGATTTATTTATGTATTATTTACTTCTTGGAATCCCTCTGCTCTTAGCTCAGGCTCGCAGGCAGGAGGTCATGTTTAGCTGAGAAATACCCTCACCCCCTTCTTCAGATGAAAGAAAAAAAATGCACATTAAGACTCCTAGGATGTATGATATTTTGGCCTAGGCCAGAAACCAGAAGGCAACTGAAGAAATGTAACAAAGGACAAACAAACTGAAAATATTTTTACAACCTTTATTCACATAGGATTAATGTACACACCACTGTCATAAGCAATATAAAAATCCCTATTTAGCATAACGGACTCCCCTATAACTTGTCAATATCACACATGGTATGTGATTTCTGGATATGTGTAGAGGGCCCTCATCCACCTTGCTACTGCCTCTGAGGATTTTGCAGGATGAACCCACTTCTTCATGAAGACTTCAAGAGATAGTATGCAATGCGTTTCACTGAATGAACCTACTTCTTCAGGAGAACTTCAAGGGTGATAATAAAAGTAATCATAGATAAATACAATATATTTTATACAAAGTGTATATACACAAGAGAATATATATATATATATATATATATACACACATATAGATGCAAATACATCAACGATATACCGTACATATTTTGTATTATTTTACTCACTGGGGTCAAAATTCCACTCCACAAATCTAAACAGGGAAGGGATACCCACTACTGAAACCCCGGGGGGGGGGGGGGTGCAGGGTAATTCCACAAGACCAGCTGGAGAGAAGGAAAGCAAAGAGAGATAAGACATTACGACCCCTTTCACACATGCGGTCCATTTGCTTCATCAGTTCAGTCATGTTTGTTCAAAGAAAGAATGAAGTTTACATCAGTTTTCATCCATTTTTACATGAGTTTTTTACATCCTCCAGCTAGAGTTCTTAACCACTTGAGTCCCAGAGCCATTTTATCATGCAAAAATGGACTGTTTGTCCATTTACATGCGTTTTTCGTCCAGTCCCTTTTTTTAACGGAAGGAAAATAGGGCTTTGGTCCATTTCAAAAAATGGATGCTGACGGAAGCGGATGTAAACGGATGTAAATGAATGATCATGCAGTGAAGTTCAATTTTCATACATCAACGGATGGATTGAAAATGGACAAAAGGTCCGCATGTGTTAAAGGGGCCTAATTCTCTAAAACTGTAGTGCGCATTATATCTATGTAAATATTTAAAAAAAGCACATCACAGAGCCTTTGGAAAAAACAGATCATAGGTTTGTAGAAAGTATTTTCAATTTGTTTGTTCTTATGTACCAGTATAAGTCCACAGTGTCCTCCCCCTGATGTTTTTTTGTTTGGTATATAACTAGGATATGTTGCTTTAAAGCAGGGGTAGGCAACCTGGGGCCCTCCAGCTGTTGCAGAACTACAAGTCCCATCATGCCTCTGGGAGTAATCGTAACTGCCAGCCTTGCAATGCCTCATGGGAAATGTAGTTCCACAACAGCTGGAGGGCTACTGGTTGCCTACCCCTGCTTTAAAGGATAAATTCACCTTCAGGAACATGTTACATGTGCCACCCATTTTAGGGTGGAACAAGTAATATGTTCCCACTCCTGCCCCTTTGCCCCCAATCCCCCCCTTCCCTGAGACCCAGAGTAGAAATTCCCCCTACTGTCCAAGCTTCCCCCCTTGTTTCAGAATGGAGATTGAGGGAAGGAGCTAGTAAGCATGTAATTTACCAGCATCTTCCTTTTCCAAATGAACACAGTGAACACTCTTGCTCACTGTGTCCATTCATAGCGGAAGCATAGTAAGCTGTGTTTACTATGCTTCAGTTTGTGAATGAACAGGAAGCCACTCAGTACAGAGCACTTCCCATTCATTCACTGAGGCTGCAGAGAAAGGCATGTGTGTTTGAGCTATGGGGTGCACACTCTAATGCAATACCTATGATCTTGAGTGTTATTAAGGACTTGAATTTGCAATATCCTTTAACATTTCCTCCAATACACATAGAGGTAACTCAATAAGGTAGTGTAAAACAGATGTTCATTTTAGCTTGTGAATGACTTGAAATACAAGTAATGCTCCTGATTTTAAAGTAGAACTCCAGGGATTTAATTTCATTTTTCATTTTTCTGCAGCCTGTATAAATAAAAAATATTTTGATAATCTTCAACCACGTTCCCCACACTCCAGTGCTGTTCCCAACTTTCTCCTTAGCCCAGAACTTGCAGTCCCCTTTGGGCAGAACAACCCTTTTCTCATTCTGCCTATTTCTATGAGCCCAGCCTGATGTCTACACACTACCCTAGGGGGCTTACACATCATTACATGAGTGGTGCTCAGTCCTGGAAGAATGCCTGCCCCCATCCCTGCCTGAGGTAGAAGCAGAAGTGCTGGACTATCTATAAGACTGAAGATAAAAAGTAAGTGTGTTTTTTTTTTTAATGGAAAAGACAAGGGAAGGGGGAGAGAGATTGCTTTGGGACATAGGTGTGCACAGGGGGTGTGCCAGGTGTGCCTGGGCACACCCTAATCACTATGTGTGTTGCCGGTTCCCCCTACTTCACGGGCTCCACCCCCCCTTGTTGGCCCCCCTCCCTGCGGTGCTGCTGGCTTCCCTTATCACCTCTCCCCTAGCTGCTGCAGAGGATGTTTTAGGATGGAGAGCAGGGGAAGGGGCTAGTAAATAGTTGCTTTTCTAAAGGAACACAGTTAACACACTCGCTCACTGTGTCCATTCATAACTGGAGCATAGTAAACTTAGTTTATTATTATTCAGTTTGTGAATGAATAGGAAGCCGCTCAGCACAGAGCACTTCCCATTAATTCGCTGTACCATGCTGAGGCTGCAGAGAAATTAATGTGTGTTTGAGTTGTGGGGTGCACACCCTAATGCAATAGGCTACACACACCTATGCTTTGGGAGATGAGGGGATATGGATTTAACCTGGACTTCAGCTATAAACATCTCTTGTCATTTTACAACAAACTAAAAAAGACCAAAAATGTAAATAAAAAAAATATAGGAATGATGGTATTCAAAGCAAAACATTATAAGCACATACACCAAGTAATAATAATGCAAATAATAATCAACTGGGCAGAGGTTGTCTTGTATAAGTAGAAATCAGCTAAAGTATAGGTGAACTATAGCTGGACTATTGATGAAGAGTTCAGCCAGTTCTTTAAGAGAGAAAGTAGAGAAATGAGAGCTTCAAGAAAAATTTATTCTTTTTGCACTACCCACTTGTGTTTTTTTTTTGTGTGTGATTATACTTGTGATCATAGGAGTTATTGGTTGCGTTAGATTGCAGCAATGAAGAATCAGATTTGCTCGCTATTGCACAATGGATTTTTTCCAACTGGCCAACTGGCACGGGGGAAGGATTCTGAAGGCAGGGCAAGAAAGGCCAATATCTGCCCATCTATGGCCAAACTACTGTTGTCAAACCATCAAAGATTATTCCTGACTGGTATGTATTAGTAGCTGCAGCTTGTAAAACATAAATAGCCTTAGCAATGTCACACTGAATATGACAATAAGTCCTAAATGTTAAAGCAGTTAGTTCTAAAGGCAAAACTTTTTTTTTCATTTTGGATAGGGTAAGGTAAAGATATAACCCCTGTAAGGTTTATTTGCCATCTGTGTCCCATTAGGGGGATCTCCCTTAACTTCCTGTCTCATAACCAAAAACAAGAAATTGAAGTTAAAGAAAATCCTGCAAAGGTAAGGGAATCCCTGCTTGTCACCAGAGCTAGTTTCCCTATTGGAGGATTTCCCCTCTATCCATTTTCTTTTGACAACCCAAAATTTGGGATTTTCATTTACTTTCACTTTTCTTGCTGATAATGGTAAACAAGACAAATAGAGAGGGTGACTCTCTATATAGAGGGCACAGACAGCAATAAAATCATGACAGGTGTTCTAATCCCTCTTCACTCTATCCAAAATGAAATAAAAAAGTTTTGCCTTTAATATCATAATATTAATGGATCTAGTGATTTAAGTGGCTACCCCTGCAGTCATCTCAAATGGTGACTGCTGTACTAAAGATATAACAATTTGAAGCCTTTTGATTATTATGTACAATATATACATTATTTTACTGCACGCTGTATTGAGAAATAAGAACATCAAAGGGGAAAAGGGGTGCCCAGTTTTAATTGGCTTTATGGTATTTTGAGTTGTATACCATATGCCATTTATTTAACACTGTACATAAATTAGGCTTATTCAATAAAACTTTGTAAAGAGCAAAGCTCAAAATTCATAGTTATGCTTTTGAATATATTTGTGCGTAAACCCAATCTATCATCAGATCATAAATTCTTTGACAAATTTCAATCTAGTTTCAGAAAAACATAGTACAGGGACCACACTGGTCCACCTATTGAATGACATACAGATGGCTAGAGACAATAGAGAATGCTCCTAGAACTTTCCGCTGCATTTGACATTGTGAAACATAAAATCTTACTGGATCGCTTAAAGCTACCATGTGGTCTAGAAGGTACAGTGCTTAGCTGGTTCAAATCCTTCTTATCAAGGGGATCACAAAGGGTCACAACAGTAATACACTTATCCTTTTCACTTTCATTACATTACAGAATGCCGTAAGGCTCCATTTTTTTTACCAATGTCATTTGCCATACTGTATATTATGTCACTGTGAAATATCACCCAACACCATAATCTTAGCTACAGTTGCTATGCAGAATAAATACTACTCTACTTATCTTTCAAACCTGACATTGGTTACCATGTGACCAAGATCAACAGGTGTGTTACTGACATACAACTGTGGATGAACTGTAACTGTCCGAAACCAAACCCAGACAAGTGTTTGTAATTGGAGGGCAAAGTTGGCAGCAAACATATTCAGCTGGTTTAAATAAATCTTATGTATGAGCCTAGACAATATACACAGCTTAGGCATGATTCTGGACACTGACCAATCAATAAGCAACAGGTGTGTGTCAACTGTCATCAGGCCTTCCTTTCACCATCTCTGGAAAATTACAAGAGTCAAATCTTATTCCAGCAAGGAATATGCCAAAATAAATTCATGCTTTTATATCATTCAGATTGGATTACTGCAACTTCTTTTACTATGGTGTCCCTGAGAAGGAACTACATCATTTGCAGCTGGTAAAGATTGCAGCAACCAGGCTACCCATGCACTCCCGTCACTGACACATCACCCCACCCCTTTTCTCCCTACACTAGCTTCCATTGAAATGAGTGATAATATTTGCATTTAGCCTACTTACTTTTAAAGCTTGAAATAACCTAGGGCTTGCCTATAAGGCTGAACTTCTAGTTAAAGCGGAGTTCCACCCAAAAGTGGAACTTCCGCTTTAAGAGAAGGTGACCCCCTGACATGCCATAATTGGCATGTCATTTTTCTTGGGGGGGCATGGACCCTGTTTTCACAGGGTCCCAGGTCCACTTCCTCTCCTGGCGCTGAGGAGCCGGAAGGAAGTTCACCTTCCCCCCCTCCCTCTCAGCGATCTTCTGGGACACGTCACAGGTCCCAGAAGATACGCTGAGCCATTCACAAGCCGCAGCGCGTCTTGCGCATGTGCAGTGAGCGCCCGGCTTTGAAGCCAAAGCCGGGTGCCCACACTTGTGATGCTGGCACCGCTGAGGGGAGGGGGAGACGAGCGAGCCCTCGGGCAGCCGCATCGCTGGAACGAGGGACAGGTGAGTGGCAGATTGTTAAAAGTCAGCAGCTACCCTTTTGGTAGCTGCTGACTTTTAATAGGGTGGAACTCCGCTTTAACTATACTCCCACGCTCTCCCTCCTCTCATTAGGTAAAGGAAAACTACAGATGTGCCTTAAATTCTTTTGGATCCCAAGTATTCTTTTCATGCACCACTCACAATATGGAACTCACTGTCATCTGTCCAGGAAACACCCTCTCTGGATATTTTTAAAACCAGACTCAAGACACGCCTATTCACCCAGCAACACCTGACAATCCCTTCTCTTCAAAGATCTCAACTCCAACTTGATAAGTGCCCTGGATCCCCAAGAAGAAAAGCACTATTGAATTATTATTATTTCTTGTTATTTTTTTTTTTTTATTGTTTGTATTATTTTTAGTGAAATAGCACAAGTTAACATGCATGCGGTAATGCTAAAGAATGGTATGGTGCAAGGGTAAAGAATAAACTTTGGGTTCAGGTCAACCATGAGTTCGAATCAAACCCAAGCTTTTGGAAGTTTGCTGAATGGGCAAACAAAATGACCAAATTTGGTCTATTTACCTGCCTGCTTGAACCTTTGGCTTTTGAAGCCAGACGCAGTGTTAATTTTGTTGGCAAAAATGTTTTCGAAAACTAAATTAACACTATGTTAGTCCACTAAAATATGACTAAAACTATAATATAAATTGCCAGGATACGACTAAACCTAAAATGGCATTTTAGTCAAAAGGCTATGACTAAAACTAAATCAAAATTGGATGTCAAAATTAACACTGCACTACCACATAAGAATAAATAGGAAGCATCTAATAAGCTGCAGAAAGAAAAAAAATAAAGGCTTTTCTTATTTTTTTCTTAATATTTAATGCTGGTAATATATTCAAGTAATATGGCGTTACAGCCAATAGAGTTTTTGAGATTTTTTATATTTTAAAGTTGCATTTCTGTTTGTCAAATAGCAATATTTTTGTTTGTTTATGAAACTTGGTTTTATTTATAAAGATGTTATAAATCACAATTGCAAAATATGTGCCTGTAGTGCATGTTCAAACCTCAATACCATAAATAATAACATGTTATTAGATTTTTACTCCAGGAGTATATAATGAGTTTGGCAATTCTGCAGAAATGCTTAAATAATGCATTACAATTTAATTAAACCCATTTTATTTTAGTCAACTAAATCTTACTGGAGATTTTAGTAGACTAAAATATGACTAAAACGAAAACAGTTCAGACGGCTAAAATATGACTAAAACTAATATGGCATTTTAGTCAAACGACTAAAATATGATTAAAACTAAAATGGCATTTTAGTCAAAAGACCATGACTAAAACTAAATTGAAATTTGTCATCAAAATTTAAACACTGGCAAGAAGTCATTCATTAGTGGTGGTAACACTGCTGACACTAAATGACAACTTCCAACCTCCTGTCCACCAGATTGTTTCAAATTGTAATCTAGGATATAAAAGATAAGGGTCTGGTATGGACCTATAGGCAGATCACTCACAGTTTTTTAATTCTGCAATGAAAATGGCCTGGTGTGTTTCAAAAAGCGTAAGATATATACCCTCGCTGACCCACCATTCCTGGACGCTCAGACTGCATGACTATATAAAGGTCTGGTGAGGATTTTGAGGCTGCCCCAATGCAAAAATCAATCAATCAATACATATATTGAGTTAAATAATTAAATAAAATGTAAGGTTCCCCCCTCAGGGTCCATACCAAACCCTTGTTGAGGGGGCAAGGGCCTCATCCCCACATGCCTGGCTATTTTGATGTGGGGTCTATAGGGGGGACTTAAAGATAAGGTGGCTCCCAGATATCTGTCCCTTACACTCATGTGAATGCCCATGTGAATGAATAATAAATACATTGGCACCTTGTAAATAAACACACAGACACAAGTAAAAAGTCCTCCATGTAAACCCCACATCAGTCACTTGTTGAATTGTGGAACATATTTGAAGCCCTCCAATCTGGTTTTTAGCAACTGAACAGCAAAGAAATCACCTTGGTCAAAGTCACTAACAACCTTCAGTAGCTTCTGATTCTGGCTCGCTATTCTTATTCTACTGGATCTTAGTTCTGCCTTTGATACTGTTGGCCACAATCGTTTACTCTCGCCTTGAAACCACATTTGGAGTCTCAGAATTGGCTCAGAAATTGTTTAAGTCATATCTCACTGATCGCTGTCACTTTGTTTCTCTTGGCTGATTCCAGTCTGAAGTTGGTCCAGTCAAGTACGATGTTCCTCAGGGCTCAATCTTGGGTTACTTTTTAGGATTTATATTTTTACACCTGGCCAACTGCTTAGATCTCATGGGCTCAACTATCACTTCTATGCTGATGACACTTAGATATACATTCACACTAAACCGGATTCTACATTGGCTGCCACTCCTATCTAATTGTATTTGTGATATAAAAACTTGGATGGCTTATAATTTCCTTTAATTAAACTGTGATAAGACTGAAGTCATGCTTATTGGCACCCCCAGAAATTATGTAAGGTCAGTCCTAATAGCTTATCTATAGATGGCACTGTACTTGAACGTCAGTCTAAATTGAAAAGTCTAGAGGTGATGTTTGATGATGATTTTACCTTTGATCCTCATGTACAAAACGTTGTCAGAACATCTTTTTTCCATTGAGAAACTTTGCTCAGCTGCGTCCTATGCTATCATACACTGTAGCTGAAAAGCTCATTCAAACACTTGTGTTCTCCCGACTTGACTAGTGTAATGCCCTACTCACTGGTGTACCTAAATCCACTATTAATTGACTTTAATTTGTTCAAAATTCTGCAGCCAGTATCCTGACTAGGTCTGGTACAATTGATCATATTTCCCCTGTTCTGGCTTCTTGTCAGGTTTCACATAGACTTTAAGATCCTCTTGCTCACCTATAAGGCTCTTCATGGCTTGCCACCCCATACTCTCTATGAACTTTTATCAACTTACTCCCCTCCCTCGTAACCTCCACTCATCAAATTCTGGTCTTCTGTGTGTCCCCTCTACTCACTTACATTCAATGGGAGAAAGAGCTTTTTCCTTCTATGTTCCAAAACTCTGGAATTCACTTCCAAAGAACATCAGATAGTCATCTTCTCTAAACTCATTCAAAGCAAATATAAAAATGTTTTTCTTTAGACAAGCTTTCACTTAATTGTCCATTTTTATGTTATCCTGTCTGTTCCTTGTGTTTTTCTTGTAAAGTGCTTTGAGAAGCTACCTTTAAGGCATAATATAACATAAAGTTTATTATTATTATTATTATAACTTGCAAACACAATGACCCTAACCACAATGGTCCTCTCCCATTGCACTCCTGTCTTAAGTAACAGTTGTTAGAATTCAGCTAGCCAACGGTAGATGCTGGCTGATGTCATTGGCCATATGTGGTAAATGATGTCACTTTGTTTACAAAGAGAAGCTGGCTAGATAGGAATTGCCATTTAGCACAAGTAGTTTGTTTTAAAATATCGCTTTGCTGGAGTGCCTCCTACAGGGGCAACGCTTTATGTGCATGTTTAACCAATTAAGCCCCGGAAGAATTTCCCACATTAGGACCAGAGCACTTTTTGTGATTCCGCACTGCGTCGCTTTAACTGACGATTGCGCAGCCGTGCAATGTTGTACCCAAACAAAATTGGTGTCCTTTTTTTTCCCACAAATAGAGCTTTCTTTTGGTAGCATTTGATCACCTCTGCGTCACTTCTGATCACCTGTATAAACAAAAAAAGAGCAACAATTTTGAAAAAAAAACAAAACTATTTTTTTTAGTTTTTGCTATAATAAATGTCCAAAGAAAAAATAAAAAACAAATGTATTTATCAGTTTTGGCTGATATATATACTTACTACATATTTGTGGTAAAAAAATCACAATCGGCATGTATTGATTGGTTTGCACAAAAGCTGCCGCGTTTACAAACCATGAGAATTAATTTATGCCGTTTTAAAAAAAAATTTTCACTAGTAATGGCGACGATATGCAAATTTTATCAGGACTTGCGATATTTTGGCGGACATGACGGACATTTTTTACACTTTTTTGGGACCATTAACATTTATACAGCGACCAGAAATGTAAATATACATTGATTACTGTATAAATGTCACTGGCAGGGAAGGGGTTAACCTGCAGGGGGCAATCAAGGGGTTAACTGTGTTCCCTAGGCGTGTTCTAGCTGTGTGGGGGCTGGGCTGCCAGAGGCATAAGAGATCTAACTGATTCTGAGTACAGGGATCAGGAGATCTCTGTCATGCCGCCTGACAGAGCAGGGAACCTCCGTGTTTACATCAGCTGCTCCCCCGCTTTTCTTCCATAACAGACAATCGCAGGTCATCAGTGGACATCGAGTCCACCTGACCCACTGGCCCCGCTCAGGGAGTGTGCGGCGGGTACGAGAGTGTGCTGTCAGCGGCGTGCGCCCGCACCCCTAGCTACACATGCGCGGATTGCCATTTATAGACAGCGATTCGCGCTACGCTGCCAACTTGCAACAGTAAAGTATGCGACGCGGTCTTTCAGTGGTTTAGGCATTCCCTAAACTTGTTATTTAAGGAATAGTATTCAAACAAAAATAAAAACTGCCTGGGAACATGGTCCCCATGGCAGTGTCCAGCTACCTATTTTTACCAAAGCTAGCAAATTGCCCTTAAAAAAAGGCTAGAAAAAAATTTACAAGATTCAGCTCCCATAGATTCTGATGGGGTTCAGGTACTATGTTCGGAGTTTGATAAACATGCAGAACTTTGCTTGGTTATATCAACAATATTAAGAAGGGCCTTAAATTTACTAAAAGGTCCAGTGTACCAAAAGCGAATAAGTCAATTATCTTTGGCCACTTTGGATTTCTTCACTTCTGCGTACAATGTGGCAGCACTAAGGCAGGGCATAGCCATTGTTACCAACAGAACTCCAGAAGACAGCCAGAAAAATCTAATATGATCAAATCAGCTGAGTTTTGCTTTATCATATTAACATAACTCTGGTTCAACTTGGCGAGTTGAGTTTGTTTCTGTTAGAATTCATAGTAAAGTAAACCTCACCTAGAAAATGAATGGACATGGAAGAGATAATGTTGCCTACAACAACAAATCATATATCACAGCTATTGAGCTCTTATTCTAGTGTAGAAAAGAAAAGGAATACCATTTTCACCCAGACTACTAAAGCCCCAAGCTTTTTAAGTCTATATATTTTGTTGTTTCAAATACATATTATGGGAGGGCACATATAATACCCTTAGTGCTGAAGTTTATTTATGGCCTAAATGTAAATTGGTGTAAAACTAATGTTGCATTTAGGACATAAGACATGCTATAATTCTTGTCCTGTCATAGGTAAGCATTAATCTCTCAACCAACGACAAAAGAACCACATAGATTAACATATGATATCCATGATAAAAAAGATGTCATGTTTATACCTTTTTAATAGAGTTATAATGAGATTGCAACCTCAGTCTAAGGGAACTAAGAGGTAAAACAGTGAAAAATACATAATAAATGATTTATTTTATATTATACAAATGTTAACTTATTAGTGTATCTAGATATATATTCTCTTTTGTTCTATTTAATTGGCATTACACTACTATGGAAAGACACTGCAAGAGTCCCTTAAATGGTTAATGAAAGCAGTAAATCCCTTACAAATTATTTAAAAATAAACATTCTAAATGAGACCCAAGAGCATATCAGCATGATGTTAAACAGAATTTTTGTACTGGAAATCTGTTAATTGTTTAAACAGTGCAGATTGTACAGAGGATACACTGAAACAAAGAGAAAGAATAAAAAGAAACAGATTTGTGCCAAACTAGCATCAATCACTTCCTAAGTGAAGTCAACAGGGGGTCTTATTGTGCTGCCGAGGTGCTGTTGTCACCTCCTTGTAGGTTAGAGCTGAACTGCCCAGGCACCATCTGGTCCAGAGCCATCTATCAAGCTCTTTATACAGTCAGGGTGGAAAAAAACAAAGTGGTACATACATCTAGGAAAAAGGTGAACATATGATATCAAATAGAAATTCTGAGAAATCAACTGTGACAAGGTAAAAATCAACGGGGAAAGATCAGTCAAAACGGATATCACTACAGCATGAATGAGATAAAAATAATTTACATAAACTTGCAGAACAAACATTGTAGTCATTAAGCTGAACTCCAGTTTTCATTTGATTGCATAGTTACATTGTTCAAGCTTGAACCAGTGTAAGTATACATACAGTATTCCATACCCATAGAATCTCTGTGAAAAGGTGGAATTACTGTTACATACATAGCTACAGTACTTACATAGTTGGTAAGGTTGGAAAAAGACACAAGTCTATCAAGTCCAACCTGTGTGTGTGCTTATATGTTAATAGTACATTGTGTACCCCTGTATATTGGGGTCGTTAAGGTGCCCATCTAATAATTTTATGAAATTATCGATGCTCCCAGCTGAAATCACTGCTTATGGAAGGGAATTCCACATCCTTACCTCTCTTACAGTAAAGAACCACCCCCTAATAGTTGTTGTAGTTGTCACTTTGCTGTGATCTTCCAAGTCCTGTGCCAAGTGGCTGCCCTTCTGCATAGTGAACACAGGGAGTTATTTGGTTGGTACAGACACCACTCACTGATTGGATGGGGTGGAGAGGCAAGGTGATGTCACTTGCATTGTATTTGCAGAAGGGCACCTGCTCGACACAGGACATGCAACCACTGTAGTAGAGATGATTACTACAGTGATTTCAGCTCCCACTGTGGTCCATCAGGCATGGGATATGTATACTTCATTGGTCCATGCTGGACCAATGTATGCAATAAAAACCATATCTGGAGTTAAGCTTTAAATCGAATTGTGGTTAACCACTTAAGGACCGGAAAGATTTCCCCCTTAATGACCAGGCCATTTTTTGCGATACGGCACTGCGTCACTTTAACTGACAATTGCACAGTCGTGCGATGTTGTACCCAAACAAAATTGATGTCCTTTTTTTCCATAAATAGAGCTTTCTTTTGGTGGTATTTGATCACCTTTGCAGTTTTTATTTTTTGCACTATAAACAAAAAAAGAGCAACAATTTTCGCTATAAAACATTTCCAAAAAAAAAAAAAAAAGTAAAAAAACAAATTTATTCATCAGTCTAGGCCGATATGTATTTTGCTACATATTATTGGTAAAAGAAAACCTGCAATAAGCATTTATTGTTTGGTATGCACAAAAGTTATCACATCTACAAAATAGGAGATAGATTTATGGCATTTTTTGAAATATTTTTTACTAGTAATGGTGGCGAGCAGTGATTTTTTAGCGGGACTGCAACATTGCAGCGGAAAGACCGAACACCTAACTGACATTTTTTACACTTTTTTGGGAACCAGTAACATTACAGTAATCAGTGCTAACAATATGCACTGTTATTGTACTAATGGCACTGGCAGGGAGGGGGTTAACATCAGGGGCAATCAAGGGGTTAAATGTGTTCCCTGGGAGGTGTTTCTAACTGTATGGGGGACTGTGTGACTGGGGAATCACACAGATCCATCTTTCTGCATAGCAAGAAGACAGGATCTGTGTGATCTCCCCTGTCAGAACGGAGATCTGACTTGTTTACACAGGCAGATCCCCATTCTACCTCTGCAGGGAACGATTGCGGGTGGCCGGCGGACATCGAGTTTACCCCACCCTCTGATTGGCTCCCCCGCTGGCCAGTGGGCGCCCACAATACTCGTTCCCGCGACCGACCTACAATGATGGCGAATCGCGGGAACAAACCCCATTGCCGCAGTATAACTGCGACGGCTGGGACTGAAGTGGTTAAAGGGGTATTCTACTTTGAAAAAGAAAGTGACCGGTATAGTAGGGAGTACTCAACCCATATCTACACTGTTCATCTTAGATTTGTTCTGTTTCCTGTGTGATTCACCCACAGCCTTGCAACATTATAACAATAATGGGTTTCAAAGGCTTGAGCCGTAAGGTGAACTGTGACAAAAAGGCCAACAATATCTAAGTGCTAAAAAGCCAACTTCAGTTTTTTTCTAGCTCTTCCTCATCCCTGCAGCCCCTTCTTCCACCTTTTCAAAAAAATATTTTATACGCATCTCAAGGCCAACAGTTTTCTGGTCAGTATTGTGATAATATGGGACCTTCTTCTGCAGCTGTGACGGAGGTTGGTTCTTATTCCTGGATAGCAGGGTCCTCAGGTAATGCTGTTTGAGCTATGTTTTGTCTCAGGAAGTGTGCCTATGATAGCCTAGACTCACATGAAATAATCTGTATGATGCTTCAACCTGAAAGAGGACCTGTTCTGGATCATAGATTAGTGAGTTTTCAGGGAATAGTGCCAGAGTGGAATTAAGCATTGCCACAAAAGTTATTTTGTTTTTTATAATATGTTGTGCACTCAATTTATTATTTTAAACAAATGTTTGGCTTTCAGCAGCTTTAAAACTGCTTCTGCACAGCCATTAAAAAGTGAAACTGATACTACACGATTTTGAACCAGGGAATGCCCAAAGGCTATGTTTTGTAACTTCCTACTAAAATTCAATAAATACTATTTCAAAAAAAAAAAAAAAGTGAAACTGTGATGATCCAAGCTATAGGCTACCAAGACTATTTTGGCATAAGCTTATCATGGGGTGGGTATGACACATAAAGCACTTTAAAATTAAATATAATAACCAGCTTTATTTGGACAAAAAAGTTTATGGATAATATTTACATATATTTACAAAAAAAGTTGTTAAAATTGTCAAAACGTGACATGTTACATTTTGTATTGTTGGAAAAACATATTCCAAAAAACAGCGAGCCACTTGCCTAAAAGTGCAGAAGATAAACAATCCAATCCCCTCCTCAGGCTACTGCCAATCTGAAAAAGCCATGACAAAAATGTAGGATGCCCTATATAGGAAATAATAAAATTATAACTAACATTGAAGTGTCAGTGAAATCACAAATATGAAAGACATATGTATAGGATTATTTATGCCCCTGGAAGAAATACTTAAAACTACCCCCGTGATTTTTGAATTTTATAAGATCTTTATAAGATTTTTACCTTTTTTATCCATTTTGACCCATTTGTTGCCGAGGCTACCTGGTGCCCCCAGCTCCTTATTTCTCCTGCTCCTCTGTTCTTTCTGTCTTTCTGTCCTAACTTTTCCTTTTCCTCTTTGTTTTTGTTCGTATCATATGGGATGCTAGGGTGACCTTGGCTGCTGGTCAACACAATCTGACCTCAACACTGAAGGCTGGTGACGGCATCATTAACAGTCAACCAAGTTTTTAACTTTGCTCCAGGTTCTCAGATCTGATAGTTGAGTCAAGTTAATAGTTAATCTGTACTAAGTCTACATGTAATATCTAGTGTTACAATGGAGGTATTACTTAACTCATAGAGCCAGGTAACTTCTGGCTTCACTGAGTCTGAGGTTGTCAGATTCCCCCAATCCACAGCTTGCTCCCATTAGGGGTGGATTGAGGGGAACAGATGAGGCAACATTTTTTTCTTTTTGTTGTTTCTTGTTTTTTCCTGACACCTCGACCTAAATTTTCCTACTCTTATTTTTTTCAATGTTACCCATATAGATACATCCACTGGAATACTCTTTGTGTGCATTACTTTGTGTCTGATAGGCTCTGCACTTTTGTCAGTACGTTGCTGGCCCTGCGAGGCCTTGGTCTATTTTCTTTTATTACCCAAGGTAACCTTGAACTTGTTGATATACCTGTATATCTTAAAAAACCTAATACAAACCTTTGAAATAGGATTATTTATGATAATTATATTTAAGGATATTGTGTTAGACCAGTGGTTCTCAACTCCTGTCCTCAGGACCCACTAACAGGCCAGATTTTAAGTATTACCTTGGGGAGATGCAGACTAGAATACTGCAATCACTGAGCAGCAAATTATATCACCTGTGATGTATTTCAGTTATCTTGCAAACCTGGCCTGTTGGTGAGTCCTGAGAACAGGAGTTGAGAACCACTGTGTTAGACTCATAAATAGAAATGGGCAAACTAAGCCAAATGAACCAGAGTTTGTGGAAGATTGGTAAACTCCTTTAAGGGGGATAGTGACAAGCTTTTTCCTGATGGTTAGATCAGACAAAAGACAACCATAGTCAAAGAATCAGGCAAAGAACAGGATAGAAGGCAGAGAGAAAGCAATGAGCAGAATACAAATCCAAGTGCCGAAAGTAAAAAAGTAGTTTGAACCGGTAGCAGTGGATCAGAAGCAGTCAACAAATGCCAACTCATAACCAGAATACTAGATCAGAAAATTAGAAAGAGTATCTTCCATAATGCATGGATGCATAGTACAGATACATTTGCCCATCAATGAAGTTAGTGCACTAAGCCAGATTAAACTCTAAAACTTTACTGAGGTCAAGTGTGAGCTACAGCTTGTGTGGGGGCTTGCTCTTGTTTGATAAAACCAAGAGGAGGACATAAGGTAATAGAATGGAGGGAGTGAAACAGTTATGGACTGCAGAAAATATGCAGCTAAGGCTAAATTTAAAATAATGTACATGTACTAGTAACCTCAGCGGCAGTTCATTTGCATACTGCCACCAGAACATACTGTTTTGATTGTATTTTGTTATATAAGTCAATTTAGCTACTTCTTTTTTGTTTGGTCAATGTGATGTAAAGAACCTTATTTATTGGGTTTACCTAACAAAAAAATTGTGCACCAAGCCTCTATTATGGGGAACAAAGATTGTCATAGAGCTCTACATCTCAAACCATTGGGTTGGTCAACCAATTTTTTGCATTAATCAATTTTGGAAGCTGATACCCCCCCCCCCCCCCTGAAGTGCATTTATGTTACCTTCTTGAGGAATTATAAATAAATTACTACATCAAAGACAAACAAATACAGATAGTACCATCATCCTTGCCGCTGCTAAACAACATCAGTAAAAGACTTACATTCCACAACCACCACCTCCTGAAGCTGTTGTGATAGTTACAGTAGGTACCTCAAATGTGTCTTCCAGCTGCAAGATCCAGCAAATTGCTGCATAAAAACCTCTCAGAATGGGTTCAATTCATGAAGAGGTAATTTCCTCTTTAACCACTTGCCGACCGCCGATCGGCATCTGACGGCGACAAAGTGGCTCGTTCCCGCAAATCGCCGTCATACGACGGAGGCTGCGGGAACGAGTTTAGTGAGCGGGCGCGCGCCGCCGGAGGCGCGCCCGCGCACTCACTGTGTCCAGGGGGGCCGGGGAGCGGGTGCGGCGGCTTCGATTGCCGCTGGCCACCCGCGATGACCCCCCCGGAGCGAATGAGCGGAGGTCCGTGTATGTAAACACGGACCTCCGCTCTGTGTGAGGGGGAAGGGCTGTGATCACAGCCTTCCTTTACATGAAGGCTGTGATAACTTCCCTTCCCCAGATAGGCAGTCCCCCATACAGTTAGAACACGCCCAGGGAACATAGTTAACCCTTAGAGCGTCCCCTGCAGGTAAACCCCTTCACTGCCAATGGCATTTACACAGTAATCAGTGCATTTTTATAGCACTGATCGCTGTATAAATGCCAATGGTCCCAAAAAAGTGTCAAAATAGTCCGACATGTCCCCTGAAATATCGCAGTACCGCAAAAAATCGCAGATCGCCGCCATTTTTAGTAAAAAATAAAAAAAAATTTAAAACCCCAAAAATGAATTCTCATCATCCGTAAACGCGACCACTTTTGCGCAAACCAATCAATAAACGCTGATTGCGATTTTTTTTATCGCAAATATGAGGAAGAATATAAATCGGCCAAAAACGGTGAAAAAAAATGTTTTTTTATATTTTTTTTGGATTTGTATTTTAGGAAAAAGTAAGAAATTTGGGTTTTTTTGCAAAATTGTCGCTATTCTTTTGTTTATAGCGGCGATCAGAAATGACGCAGAGGGGATCAAATACCACCAAAAGAAAGCTCTATTTGTGGGAAAAAAAGGACACAAATTTCGTTTGGGTACAACGTCGCACGGCCGCGCAATTGTCAGTTAAAGCGACGCAGCGCCGAATCACAAAAAGGGCTCCGGTCCTAAAGCTGGAAATCCTTCCGGGGCTGAAGTGGTTAACCACTTCAGCCCCAGTCACCCTCATTATACTGTGGCAGTGTGGCTGCTTCCAGCCAATCGCTGTAGCTGTATGTCGGCGCGGGAACACGATTTTGTGGGCACGCGCATGCCGCCGGAGATGCGCGCACTCCCATTGGCCAGTGGGGAAGCCAATCAGCGGGTGGGGCAGACTCAATGTCCACCGGCCACCAGTGATCATTCCCCGCAGTGACAGAATGGGGATCTACCTGTGTAAACAAGGCAGATGCCCATTCTGACAGGGGAGATCACACAGATATTGTCTTCCTGCTATGCAGAAAGACAGATCTGTGTGTCTCTCCAGTCACACAGTCCCCCATACAGTTAGAAACACCTCCCAGGGAACATATTTAACCCCTTGATCGCCCCTGTTAACCTCTTCCCTGCCAGTACAATTAGCACAATAACAGTACATATTTTTTTTGAACAATTGTTTTTATTCAATGTAGTACAGCTTACATAGAATATGCAGTCACATATGACATGAATGAATGAATGAACATGACAATAAGGTCCGTCACACAGACCATCTTAAGTGCAGGCAAGACTCAGTCAAATCAAATAGAGCATGTAAAAGGAACAGCATTTTATGAGAAAAGAAAGGAGAACATGGAATGGTAATAACACAGCTCTGTATTTTGCCTTGTTCAGCTGGACCCTAGGAGTCCCCTCCCGTCCCCCAGGGCACCCCCATATGTGATCTTGGTGTCTCCCCGGGGGGGAGGGGATGGTCCTCTGGGTCCTTCCAGTACCAAGGTACAGCTCATCTATTTCCAGCTCGGGATTACTTTCCACGGAAGCCGCATTGCAATTAGTAAATGTTAAACCTATTGAGTCAGTCAAGGATCCCGTATCTATGGTCCCATAGGAATGGTAAAAAAAAAACCCTATCTATGCTTTGACCTGATTGTGTTATGGTGCTATTCCGATGCATCAGTTGGTCAGTTGTAAGCATAAGATAAATACTATGTCTCGTCGTACATGACAGTGATAGACAATCCATAAGCAAGGCTTCAAGGACCTCCATCCTGTCATTTTGGGTTTAAGTTGCAGTTGTAGGTTCATCCAATGTTTGTAAAATGGTCTGAATATTTAAAAAGTACCCAGGGCTTCAACATTTTATGAAATCTGTCTGAGGAGTCCCTGGCCATTGCCACAGATTCCTCCATCTGATACAAGTTCTCGATTTCTTGGGGCCATTCTGCAGTCGACGGTGATCGGGTGGATTTCCAATGTCTGGGGATCAGTGATTTGGCCGCATTGAGCATGTGTCTAGTCAGTGAGTTTTTGTATCTTCTCACAGGGCTATTCGTTACATGTAGTAAACAGCAGGCTTGGTCTAGTGCGAGCTGCGTTTCGGTTATTTGTGTAATTAGGGTCCGAATCATCTCCCAAAAAGGGGTTATTAGCAACAGTACATATTTTTAGCACTGATTACTGTACTAATGTCACTGGTAACCAAAAAAGTGCCAAAAATGTGAGTTAGGTGTCCAATCTGTCCGCTGCAATGTCGCAGTCCTGCTAAAGATCGCTGATCACCACCATTACTAATAAAAAAATAAATAAAAATGCCATAAATCTTTCCCCTATTTTGTAGACACAAAAACTTTTGCGCAAACCAATCAATATACGCTTATGGCGATTTTTTTTTACCACAAATATGTAGCAGAATGCATATCGGCCTAAACTGATGAATACATTTGTTTTGGAAATTTTTTATAGCAGAAAGTAATTAATTGTGTTTATTTTTCAAAATTGTCACTCTTCTTTGTTTATAGTGCAAAAAATAAAACCCGCAGAGGTGATCAGATACAACCAAAAGAAAGCTCTAGTCGTGGAAAAAAAAGGACATCAATTTTGTTTGGGTACAACTTCACACCACTGCTCAAATATCAGTTAAAGGGACGCAGTGCCGTATCGCAAAAAAATGGCCTGGTCATTAAGGGGGAAATCCTTCCGGTCCTTAACTACTTCCTTACCGAGCCACAGTAAAATGACATTGGCAGGAACACTCTGTCGATCCGGGCGGACATCATATGACGTCCGTCACTTCTCGTCGCTACTGCGGGCCCCATGGGATGGGGATTGGGCATGTCCCTCGTGACATAGTCCCTCCCTGATCTAAAGAGCCAATGAAATTGGCTCTTTACCACGTGACCGGCTGTATCCATTCACTATGGAGATCCACGTGCACGCCACTCGTGCACGCCTCAGGGGGCGTGCAGCTCGGCGATCGGGGTTGAGGCTTGTCCCTCGGACAAAGCCCAGCCCCGATCAGGGTAAAGAGCCAATGAAATTGTGAAATTGGCTCTTTACCACGTGACTGGCTGTGTCCGATCACAGCCAGTCACATGATGTAAACAAACCGCAGTAACGAGCTATTACCGGGATCTCCTCTTCACACACCGATCATGTGTGAGAAGGAGATTGAGGTAACAGCTTGTTAACGCTTAGTGTACACACCAAGCACACTGATTGCCCCCCAGTAATAAAGAGGACCTGTCACCACACCATCAAAGTACCTGTCACAGCCTGTCACAAGCCCATCTGAGTACCCGAGTACCTGTCACTAGCCCATCAGAGTACCCGAGTACCTGTCACCAGCCCATCAGAGTACTCAAGAACCTGTCACCAGCCCATCAGAGTACCCGAGTACCTGTCCTGCCCATCAGAGTACTGAGTACCTGTCACCAGCCCATCAGCGTACCCAAGTACCTGTCACCAGCCATCAGAGTACCCAAGTACCTGTCACCAGCCCATCAGAGTACCCGAGTACCTGTCACCAGCCGTTCAGAGTACCTGAGTACCTGTCACCAGCCTATTAGAGTACCCGAGTACCTGTCACCTGCCCATCAAAGTACTCGAGTACCTGTCACCTGCCCATCAGAGTACCCAAGAACCTGTCACCAGCCCATCAGTGTACCCGAGTACCTGTCACCTGCCCATCAGATTACCCGAGTACCTGTCACCAGCCCATCTTAATACCCAAGTACCTATTTGTAGCCCATTAGAGTACCTGAGTACCTTTTACCAGTCCATCAGATTACCCAAGTACCTGTCTCCAGCAAATAAGAATACCTGAGTACCTATCTGCAGCCCATCAGAGTACCCGAGTACCTATCTGCAGCCCATGCCTCATAGAATATACCTTGGGGTGTTTTCTTTCCAAAATGGGATCATTTTGTGGGTAATTCCACTGTCCTGGTACTCCAGGGCCTTCAAAAGTGTGATAGGTAATTTATGCTCCTAGAATGCCCGACGATGCTCTCTGCATGTTGGGCCTCTCTATGTGGCCAGGCTGTGTAAAAGTCTCGCACATGTGGTATTGCCATACTCAGGACGAGTAGCAGAATATATTTTAGGGGGTCATTTTTGCTATATACGTGCTATGTGTTGAAAATATCATATAAATTGACCACTTTGTGAAAAAAAAAATTTTTTCATTTTCTTTCCACGTTTTCCGAAGACTTGTGGCAAAAATGAACCGTTCAAAAAACTCATAATGCCTCATACAATATACTTTGGGGTGTTTGCTTTCCAAAATGGGGTAATTTTGAGGTAATTCTATTGTCCTGGTGCTGCAAGGCCTTCAAAAGCTTCTAGAATGCCTGACGGTGCTCCCTGCATGTTGGACCTCTCTATGTGGCCAGGCTGTGTAAAAGTCTCACACATGTGGTATTTCCATACTTGGGACGAGTAGCAGAATATATATTTGGGGGGTCATTTTTGCTATGCACATGCTATGTGTTAGAAATGTAGAAAAGAAAAAAGAAAAACATAGTGATCAGAGCTGCGGATAAAGGCGGTGGCGTCCTAATTCTGAATAAGAAAGACAAGGAACTAGACTGATTAGTAGGCGACTCCACCACCTATAAGAAGATGAAGAGTGACCCTACTAACAAATTAAAAGCAGCTCTGAAGAAGTTAGTTCATAAGGTACGAAGGACGGGAATTTTAACCAAGAAAGAGGCTCGGTATCTTCTGATTGAGGCTCCCAAGATCCAAGTGATCTACCAATTACCGAAGATACATAAAAATAGCACTCACCCTCCCGGGAGACCAATTATTAGTGGCATTGAGTTGGTATTCTCCCGGTTGGGTGAGTACATTGGTAGCTTCTTGTAACTAATCATACAGTCCTACCCCTCCTATTTAAGGGACAACAAAGATCCGTTGAATAACCTTCGGAATATACGGGTTAATGGTGAATCATGGATTGTCACTATTGACATTGAATCACTATACACCAACTTACGACATTCCGATGTTTTACGTACCACAGAAAAAGCCCTTAATGAAAAATCCGCACTCCGCACGGAACAAATCCAGTTTATTATCTAGGCCTTGGCTCTGGCTATTCCTAACACTTACTTCTGGCACAATGGAGCATTTTTCCAACAAATAAAGTGCATGGCAATGGGAGTGAAGTATGCTCCAAGTGTTGCCAACATCCTACTCAGTCAGTGGGAATAAGACAACATCTATGATGGCCGCCACCCACACCTGTGTTTTTACAAATGCTACATTGATGACATCGTCATGTTGTGGGAGGGACCTGTTGAGGGATTGGAACTTTTCATTCAGGAAATCAACCATAATACATACGGACTACATTTTTCTGCCAATTGAAGCCAACTTGAACAGAATTTTTTAGATTTTGTACTGGTGAAATCAGGGGAACGTAAAACCACTCGAACGTACTTTAACATCCCTGGTGGTATGATTATGTCAGATTTTTGGTGCTGAAAGCGGTACGATTATTTTGCATAGAAATTTGGTGTTTTATATTGTAGGCCTGTAATTCTTAGGAATAACTCACTTAAATCTGTCCAAACAAGAGTCTAGTAGACACCCCGGGTATGATAAAGTTTGAAACATGAAATCATAAATTATAATATAGTAAATAACTAA
Source organism: Glandirana rugosa (assembly GCA_018402905.1). Taxonomy (NCBI): domain Eukaryota; kingdom Metazoa; phylum Chordata; class Amphibia; order Anura; family Ranidae; genus Glandirana; species Glandirana rugosa. The sequence continues at coordinate 196,303 of BLSH010164914.1, forward strand.
AAATAATTATCAAAAATGATAACGTAATAGTAATAAAATGCATTCAATAATGTAATCAAACCAAAAACACTGAAATTTGCTCAGTTGCACAATTGTCGCTGTCGTCACTTTCAGTTTCTGATGCTAAATTTCCCCAAAAATCAGTATCACTCAATTCTGCAAATTATTCTTATTTACTATCGCTGTTTTCTAGCTGATCAAAAAACACTTTTGACGTAAAGGGGCGCTTTTTGGTTGCTATGGACATTCTTAAGTTTCCAGGCAGAAAGAATGACATATATAATATAAAAGTGCATGCAGGGCACTGGGCAAACCACTAGGGACAAAAGGGATGTGAAATTATTTCATACAGTAATGTAATCTGTAAGATTACAGTGTACTGTATGTGTGCTGTGTGTTTCACTATTTGAATTTGCCGCCGGGCTCCGCCCCCGTGCGACGCGACGCTCGCAGGGAACGGAGCCCGGCACACAGAGGCATCGGGCGGAGAAAAGACACGCTGACACCGCGGGAGGACATCGCTGGATCCAGGGGACAAGGTAAGTAACATTGCCTGGATCCAGCGATGCAATCTCGAGTGTGGCTCGGGGTTACCGCTAATGGTACTGAAATTCCACCCCGAGCCACACTCGGGATTACCGCCAGGGAGGTTAAAAGTACTGATCGCAACAGCTTTATACCTACTGCCAGTTGCCACCACCCTCCGTGGATAAGAGGAATTCCCAAAGGACAACTGATGCGGATAAGGAGGAATTGTGACAGTAGAGTAGATTATCAAAATCAGTCAGACATCTTGATTAACAGTTTCCTGGAGAAGGGATACCGTGAGACCACACTGAGAGCTCTATAAAAGGACATAGGAGATGTATATAGAGATAGCCTGTTGGTCGACAAGCCTACTTCCAATCTAGCCACTCAACAACTTCAAGAATTTCTGGCCTTTGTTACTACCTTTGGCAGAAACTTTAGGTCCTTGGAAAGGATGGTCAAGAGGCATATCAGTTTTAGAACAGCCTGCTGTCGTTTCTCCCTGGATGTGCTGAAGTTGGTGGTGAAGGTGTTATGCTGACCGGATGAGGAGATGGTAGAGGAGGAGGAAGCGGAGTAGGAGGAGAAGGCAACAGGAGGCAAAGAGAAATGCCCTGCAATCCTGGGTGGTGGAAGGACATGCGCCAAACTGCTATACGCCTAAGGCCCACCCGCCACTACATTTGCCCAGTGTGCAGTTAGTGAGATATAGCGTCCCTGCCCGTGCTTACTGGTCCACGTATCAGTGGTTATGTGGACCTTGCCACAGATGGCATTGCGCAGTGCACACTTGATCTTGTCCCCAACTTGTTTGTGCAGGGAAGGGATGGCTCTCCTGGAAAGTAGTGGCGGCTGGGAACCATGTACTGTGGGACAGCCACCGCCATCAGGTTTTTAAAACTGTCCGTGCCCACCAGACAGAATGACAGCATTTCAAAAGCCAGGAATTTTGAAATGCTGGCATTCAGGGCCAGGGATCGAGGGTGGGTAGGGGGATACTTCCTCTTTCTCTCCAGTGTTTGGGAGATGGACAGCTGTAAGCTTCCATGGGACCATGGTGTGGAAATGTTTGGGGACGGTGGCAGACATGGTGGCGTTGCTGTCACATCATCTGTTTGCTGGGTGGCAGGTGACACTGGCACTGTAGAGGTGGAGGAAGAGGCAGAGGCAGCAGGAGAAGAGGAAGCAGGAGGAGCCAGAGACCTTTCTTGGAATTTGAGGTACTTATTCCACTGCAACTTGTGCTTTGCATTTAGATGCCTGGTCATGCAGGTTGTGCTCAGGTTTAGAACATTTATGCCTCGCTTCAGGCTCTCATTGCACAGTGTGCAAACCACTTGTGTCTTGTCATCAGCACATCATCTGAAGAACTGCCACGCCGGGGAACGCCTTGAGCTGCCTTTGGTGTGCTAGGTCCCTGGGTGTGGTGGGTAGTAGCAGGCGTAATGTCTAGGGGATGGTCACTCTGCTTTTGCAACCTGCTTCCTCTTTTGCTGTGCTGGTGCTTCTGTGCGACCACCACCTCTTCCTCCAAAATGCACACGTTACTCACATAACCTTCATTCCATGTGGGGTCTAGGACCTCATCATCCTCCACATCATCTTCCACCCACTCTTCACCACTGCCCTCCTTGTCAGTCTGCACACTGTACAAAGCCGCAGCAGTTGGCACCTGTATTTCATCATCATCATCAGAGACGTGCTGCGGTGGTGTTTGCATGTCCTCATCCTGCAAAAGAAGTGGTTGGGCATCGGTGCACTCAATGTCTTCCACTTATGCGGCAGGGCTATGTGGATGGCCCATGGAATGCACACCAGCAGAGCCATCAAAAAGCATAAGAGACTGCTGCGTGACTTGGGGCTCAGACTGCTTGGCTAATTTACAAGGGGCTGAGGTGAAAGACAGATGGCCATGGGGTTCAGGTGCCAACTCTGAGCTTTCAGCAAGGAACCGTGTGGGAGACAATGTGAAGGAACTGGAGGCATTGTCAGCCACCCAATCTACTATCGCCTGTACTTGTTCTGGCCTCACCATTCATTGAGCGGCATTCGGGCCTACGTTGAAGGTTCTGTCGGCTACTCGCACCTGAGGAAGGTGTTTCACTTGTGCCTGTAGTTGGCACAGATCAACGACATCCTCTACTTGCTACAGGAGCTTCACCAACACCACCAACACCAGCATTACCACGACCACGTCCCTTATTTGATGCTCTCCTCATTTTGGACGCAAATGTATTTAGCACAAATTTCGATTATTTTTGAAACCAGCAATGTCTACGCACTTTTTAATTTTGTGCAAGAAATGCACAGCAAGGTGCAAATGTACTATGTAGCACTATTTATTTATATAATAAAAACATTTTAGATTTTAGAACACTAATCTATCCCTCACAGCAGCAGCAGGAACCTCTCCCTATAGCAGTATGAGATGATTTTAGAACACTAATCTATCCCTCACAGCAGCAGCAGGAACCTCTCCCTATAGCAGTATGAGATGATTTTAGAACACTAATCTGTCCCTCACAGCAGCAGCAGTAACCTCTCCCTATAGCAGTATGAGATAATTTTAGAACACTAATCTGTCCCTCACAGCAGCAGCAGAAACCTCTCCCTATAGCAGTATGAGATGATTTTAGAACACTAATCTGTCCCTCACAGCAGCAGCAGGAACCTCTCCCTATAGCATTATGAGATGATTTTAGAACACTAATCTGTCCCTCACACCAGCACCAGGAACCTCTCCATATAGCAGTATGAGATGATTTTAGAACACTAATCTATCCCTCACAGCAGCACCAGGAACCTCTCCCTATAGCAGTATGAGATGATTTTAGAACACTAATCTGTCCCTCACACCAGCACCAGGAACCTCTCCCTATAGCAGTATAAGATGATTTTAGAACGCTAATCTAACCCTCACAGCAGCACCAGGAACCTCTCCCTATACTAAGTATGAGAAGATTTTAGAACACTAATCTATCCATCACAGCAGCACCAGGAACCTCTCCCTATACTAAGTATGAGATGATTTTAGAATGCTAATCTTTCCCTCACAGCGGCGACAGCATCCTCTCCCTACACTAGCCTGAGAGCATGCGACATGCAGCGCTACGTGACTCCAGCTCATATCGAGGCTGTGTCACATGATGCACTGGCCAATCACAGCCATGCCATTAGTAGGCATGGCTGTGATGGCTTCTAAGGGCAAACAAGTGAAACGCTTGTTGGCTGGCTGCCCTGCAGCTATTCAAAAGGCGCGAAAAATACCCGAACCCCGAACCCGGACTTTTTCTCAAATGTCCGGGTTCGGGTTCAGGACACGGACACCCCAAAGTCCGGTACGAACCTGAACTTTACAGTTCGGGTTCCCTCAACTCTACCCGTGACCCCTGATGATGTCAACACGCTGTTGACAAAACTCTGCGTCTGGGGGGCAGACGAGTGTCACGCGTCATTTCTGCTCTAAGGAAAGCAGGTGGAGCGCAATCAGCGTCTCCTGCTTCTTTATTGAGCCCACAGACTGACTGTTTTTAAGACTTTGTTTTATTCGCATATGGACCAATTGTCTATGGATTTTTTACATTAAACCAGTTTTTGACTACTTCACGATTGGAGCATCCCCTTTTTTCCCCTCTTTTGCACTTGCAACCCCACAATACCATCGGTGAAGACGGTCCTTGGATGCGCAGTGGAGATCAAGACCAGATATTGTTTGGATGGCTCCTGTTATGCGTATTTGACCTCTGTGATGGGGGTCACAACGTTCCGGTAAGTGTGGGGTGTTGCAAGTACCTGGTGGAGGGTTTGCCACAGAAGATATCTCTGGAACTGTGTTTGACCAACAGGTGCCTCAGTGGCAGTGCTAAATCTGCAACACCTTATTTTGTTTAGCACGTAGCACTTTATGGACTATATGGACTGCTATCTCATTCATGACATTTTTTTCACATTATTCATATATGTTTATTTATGAGCACGGTTCTATCTGATTGCATATGTGTTAGAAATATCTTATAAATTGACCGCTTTGTGTAAAAAAAAAAAAAATTAATTTTCTTTCCAGGTTTTCCAAAGACTTGTGGAAAAAAATAACCGTTCAAAAGACTCATAATGCCTCACAGAACATACGTTGGGGTGTTTGCTTTCCAACATGGGGTCATTTTGTGGGTAATTCCACTTTCCTGGTGCTCCAGGGCCTTCAAAAGTGTAATAGGTTGTTAGGAAATTAGATGTGTAATTTGTGCTCCTAGAACGCCTGACATTGCTCCCTGCATGTTGGGCCTCTGTATGTGGCCAGGCTGTGAAAAAGTGGTATAGCCATACTTGGGAGGAGTAGCAGAATGTATTTTGGGGTGTAATTTGAAGTATGCGTATGCTGTGTGTTAGAAATAACTTGTTATTATGACACTTCTGTGTAAAAAATAAATAAATAATAATTTCTTAACTTTCCCAAGAATTGTGGGAAAAAATTACAACTGCAAAAAACTTTTTTACCAAAGATAGGTAGCAGTATTACTTTTGGCCCAAATTTATGAACAAAAATGACTTATTTATAGAGTTGAGCAGACACCTGGATGTTCGGGTTCGGGTTTTCGTGGAAAAGTTCGGGTTCGGGTTTGGGTTTGGTCCGAACTTGACCCCCAACCCCATTGAAATCAATGGGGACCCTAACTTTTGGGCACAAAAATGGCTGTAAAAAAGTCCTGGAAAGTGCTAGAGGGCTGCAAAAGGAAGAAAAGTGGGGGTAAGAGTAGGACAAGTGCCCCACAAAGAAATGGGGATAGGGAAACTGACCCTATAGAACTAGGAGATGATTTTAGAACAATAATCTGTCCCTTACAGCACCAGCAGGAACCTCTCCCTATAGCAGTTTGATATGATTTTAGAACAATAATCTGTCCCTTACAGCAACAGCAGGAACCTCTCCCTATAGCAGTTTGATATGATTTTAGAACAATAATCTGTCCCTTACAACACCAGCAGGAACCTCTCCCTATAGTAGTTTGATATGATTTTAGAACAATAATCTGTCCCTTACAGCAACAGCAGGAACCTCTGCCTATAGCAGTTTGATATGATTTTAGACCAATAATCTGTCCCTTACAGCAGGAACCACTCCCTATAGCAGTTTGATATGATTTTAGAACAATAATCTGTCCCTTACAGCAACAGCAGGACCCTCTCCCTATAGCAGTTTGATATGATTTTAGAACAATAATCTGTCCCTTACAGCACCAGCAGGAACCTCTCCCTATAGCAGTTTGATATGATTTTAGAACAATAATCTGTCCCTTATAGCAACAGCAGGAACCTGTCCCTATAGCAGTTTGATATGATTTTAGAACAATAATCTGTCCCTTACAGCAGGAACCACTCCCTATAGCAGTTTGATATGATTTTAGAACAATAATCTGTCCCTTACAGCAACAGCAGGACCCTCTCCCTATAGCAGTTTGATATGATTTTAGAACAATAATCTGTCCCTTACAGCACCAGCAGGAACCTGGCCCTATAGCAGTAGGAGATGATTTTATTACAATAATCTGTCCCTTACAGCACCAGCAGGAGCCTGACCCTATAGAACTAGGAGATGATTTTAGAACAATAATCTGTCCCTTACAGCAACAGTAGGAACCTGACCCCATAGAAGTAGGAGATGATTTTAGAACAATAATCTGTCCCTCTAAGCAGTAGACTCTAACTAGTGCAGTCAGATTGTTCTGTAATGAAGGATGAGATGTTATTAGATCTGCAATCTGTCCCTAAAAGCAGTAGTAGTAGTAATCTCTACCTAGTGCACAATTAGATTGTTCTGTAATGCAGGATGAGATGTTATTAGATCTGCAATCTGTCTCTCACAGCACCAGCAGCATCCTCTCCCTACACTAGCCTTAGAGCATACAGTGGGGATCGAAAGTTTGGGCACCCCAGGTAAAATTTTGTATTAATGTGCATAAAGAAGCCAAGGAAAGATGGAAAAATCTCCAAAAGGCATCAAATTACAGATTAGACATTCTTATAATATGTCAACAAAAGTTATATTTTATTTCCATCATTGACACTATCAAAATTAAAGAAAACAAAAAAATGGTGTCTTCAAAAGTTTGGGCACCCTGCAGAATTTATAGCATGCACTGCCCCCTTTGCAAGGCTGAGACCTGCCAGTGTCATGGATTGTTCTCAATCATCGTCTGGGAAGACCAGGTGATGTCAATCTCAAAGGTTTTAAATGCCCAGACTCATCTGACCTTGCCCCAACAATCAGCACCATGGGATCTTCTAAGCAGTTGTCTAGAAACCTGAAACTGAAAATAGTTGACGCTCACAAAGCTGGAGAAGTCTATAAGAAGATAGCAAAGCGTTTTCAGATGTCAATATCCTCTGTTCGGAATGTAATTAAGAAATGGCAGTCATCAGGAACAGTGGAAGTTAAAGCAAGATCTGGAAGACCAAGAAAAATATCAGACAGAACAGCTCGCAGGATTGTGAGAAAAACAATTCAAAACCCACGTTTGACTGAACGATCCCTCCAGAAAGATCTGGCAGACACTGGAGTTGTGGTACACTATTCCACTATAAATAGATACTTGTACAAATATGGTCTTCATGGAAGAGTCATCAGAAGAAAACCTCTTCTACGTCCTCACCACAAGAATCAGCGTTTGAACTTTGCAAATAAACATATAGACAAGCCTGATGCATTTTGAAAACAAGTTCTGTGGACTGATGAGGTTAAAATTTAACTTTTTGGCCGGAATGAGCAAAGGTACGTTTGGAGAAGAAGGGGCACAGAATTTAATGAAAAGAACCTCTGTCCAACTGTTAAGCATGGGGGTGGATCACTCATGCTTTGGGGTTGCATTGCAGCCAGTGGCACAGGGAACATCTCACGAGTAGAAGGAAAAATGGATTCAATAAAATTTCAGCAAATTTTGCATGGTAACTTGATGCCATCTGTGAAAAAAGCTGAAGTTAAAGAGAGGATGGCTTTTACAAATGGATAATGATCCTAAACACACCTAGAAATCCACGGGGATTACATCAAGAGGCGTAAACTGAAGGTTTTGCCATGGCCTTCACAATCTCCTGATGATCTCAACATAATTGAAAATCTATGGATAGACCTTAAAAGAGCAGTGCGTGACAGACAGCCCAGAAGTCTCAAAGAACTGGAAGACTTTTGTAAGGAAGAATGGGCAAAGATACCTCAAACAAGAATTGAAAGACTCTTGGCTGGCTACAAAAAGCGTTTACAAGCTGTGATACTTGCCAAATACAAGATATTAACTCTGCAGGGTGCCCAAACTTTTGCAGACACCATTTTTTTGTTTTCTGTTATTTTGGAAATGTAAGTGATGGAAATAAAATCTAAATTTTGTTGACATATTATAAGAATGTCTAATCTGTAATTTGATGCATTTTGGAGATTTTTCCATCATTCCTTGGCTTCTTTATGCACATTAATACAAATTTTTACCTGGGGTGCCCAAACTTTCGATCCCCACTGTATGACATGCAGCACTACATGACTCCAGCTCATACAGAGGCTGGGTCACATGATGCACTGGCCAATCACAGCCATGCCATTAGTAGGCATGGCTGTGATGGCTTCTAAGGGCAAACCAGTGAAGCGCTTGTTGATTGGCTGACCTGCAGCTATTCAACAAGCGGGAAAATAATACCAGAAACCAGAACCCGAACCCAAACTTTTTTTCAAAAGTGCGGGTTCGGGTCCCGAACACCGCAAAGTTCGGTACGAACCTGAACTTTACAGTTCGGGTTCGCTCAACTCTACTTATTTACAAAATTTAATCATAGAAACTAAAAAAAAGTGTTTTTTTCAAACTTTTCGCTCCTTTTTCACTTATGTTACAAAAAAATTAAAATCCCAGTGGTGATTAAATACCACCAAAAGAAAGCTCAATTTGTGTGAAAAAAAATTTGTTTGGTTATAGTGTTGCATGAATAATTGTCTTTTAACCACTTCCTTACTGGGCACTTAAACCCCCCTCCTGCCCAGACCAATTTTCGGCTTTCAGCGCTGTCGCATTTTGAATGAGAATTGTGCGGTCATGCGGCATTGTACCCAAACAAAATTTTTATTATTTTTTTCCCCAGAAATAGAGCTTTCTTTTGGTGGTATTTGTTCGCCTCTGCGGTTTTTATTTTTTGCGCTATAAACAAACAAAGAGCGATGATTTCGAAAAAAAAACAATATTTTATACTTTTTTGCTATAATAAATATCCAAAAAAAAATATAAAAAAGAAAATTATTCATCAGTTTTGGCCAATATATATTCTTCTACATATTTTTGGTAAAAAAAATCGCAATCGGCGTATTTTGATTGGATTGCGCAAAAGTAATTGCGTCTACAAACTATGGGAATAGATTTATGGCGTTTTTACTATTTTTTTATTTTTACTAGTAATGGCGGTGATCTGCGATTTTTATCGGGACTGCGATATTGCAGCGGACATGTCGGACATTTTTGACACATTTATGGGACCAATGACATTTATTCAGCGATCAGAAATTTAAATGTCCACTGATTACTGTATAAATGTCATTGGCAGTGAAGGGGTTAACCTGCAGGGGGCAGTGAAGGGGTTAACAATGTTCCCTGGGTGTGTTCTAACTGTGGGGGGATGGGCTGGTCGGGGCATAACAGATCTAACTGATCCCAGTGACAGGGATCAGTAGATCTGTCATGTCCCATTCACAGAACGGAGAACCGCCGTGTTTACATCGGCGGTTCCCCGTTCTGAGGCTGCTACAGGTGATCGGTGGGTCTCGGGCGGACATCGAGTCCGCCCGACCCGCGGACAAGCCCACGCAGCGTGCGGCGGCCACGAGAGCGCGCCGCCGCAGGCTGCGAGTGCGCGCGGGGGGCGCGCACGAGGGAGGACGTCCATGGACGTCCTTCCGGATTTTCAGAGCCGCGCTGTAGCCGTCTTTCGGCTATAGCGCGGTTCTGTACAGGTTAAAGTCTGAAAGCGGAAAATTGGTCTGGGCAGGAAGGGTGTATAAATGCCCTGTATTGAAGCAGTTAAGTGGTTAAAACCTGAGATAAAATAGCTCACAGCATTTTTCAAAAATATTTTTTTGCAATTCACAAAAAAACCTACTAAAATAAAGTTATTTCATCAAAATGTGAGGTATTTATCTCATGAAACCATTCCGTATTTTATCTCATGATGTTATATTCAGTGGGAAGGATACAGTGGAGAAGAATTAGAACCCCTGTCAGTTTTTATTGCTAATAAAGAGGTAAAATGGTTTAAACCATACAAATATGCCAACTAACTTAATCAGTGCAGTCCCTGCAGAATATATATTAATACAAAAGAAGGTGACTGGAATACCGGTCAAAGGGAATTTGCTTTCACTGAATATATGTGGTGTATCAAAAACAACTCAGTTAAATTAAGTAAATACAAAATATCTTTATGAATGTCAACTACTGAATGAAAATAGAATCAAAAATCACACACATAAATAAATAAACTTTTTCAACCAATAAAAATACATGGTTGCCATTGGGGAGATTTCCCTCAACTTCCTGTCCCATAGCCAAAACAGGAAGTGAGGGAAAATCCCTACAAATGAAAGGAATCTCTTGGGTCCCCCAGGTCACCAGAACGGCAATAAAAACCTGACAGGGGTTATAATACCTCTCCACTCCATCCAAAACATGCTATGCTTTATAGGGTAACTCCACTTTAGTGGGGAAAAAATAGCAAATAAAGAAAAAATAATATAGCGTATACAATTGCGACACAAGTCATATTGTCATTGAATCTTATTAAAAATTGCCTTTCCTTTTCAATCTGCAACCACCATCATTTTCAGTAAATTCAGTGCAATATGGCTACCTGGAGTTGTTCTGTACACAGAGTGTGTACTGACCACCCCCCAGAAACATAATTTCCTGCTTGTGTGATTGTTTCATCAATTTTCCCAGAAGTCTGCCTAAGATACAAGTCAGATTTCAGGCATCCCCTGCAACAAAAATGTCCTTTTTGTGAGATACTCCCAAAAGGAACCTGTCTAAAGGGATGCAGGCCCAGCAGATTTTCTCATTAGTGCTGTGCAGGTGAACAGTTGATTGCTAATTATGAAACCACTCCCATTAGACCTACTCAGCACAGAGGCACAGAGGAACAAACAGGGATTTCTTCAGAATAACAAAAGGTAGTTACGTAGTTACATAGTTAGTCAAGTTGAAAAAAGACACAAGTCCATCTAGTTCAACCAAAAAAAAAATTATATATAACCAAACAATCCCACATATAATCCTGCACCCACAGTTGATCCAGAGGAAGGCAAAAAACCCAGCAAATCATGATCCAATTTGCTATAACGGGGAAAAAAATCCTTCCTGATTAGTGTTGAGCGAACCCGGACTGTAACGTTCGGGTCCGTACCGAACTTTAGGGTGTCCGTGGCACGGACCCGGACCCGGACATTTCAAAAATCGTTCGGGTTCGGTCCGGGGTTCTGCTATTTTACTCCACGTGTTGAGAAGCTGCAGGGCAGCCAATCAACAAGCGTTTCACTGGTTTGCCCTTAGAAGCCATCACAGCCATGCCTACTAATGGCATGGCTGTGATTGGCCGGTGCATCATGTGACCCAGCCTCTTTATAAGCTGGAGTCACAGTGCTGCAGTCACATGCTCCTTGGGTTAGTATAGGGAAAGGTAGCTGACGGCGTGAGGGACAGATTTTAGCTATTTTAAGACCTGATCCTGCATCCTGAGATAGATTACTTTACTACTGCTGTCTGTGCTGTTGCTCTGAGGACAGATAGCAGAAATTAGAGATTTCACATACCGCTGCTTTGAGTTGCAGATCAAG
>BLSH010164914.1:229758-241000 GCA_018402905.1 Glandirana rugosa
GGGTAGACACATAGCTGGATCCAGGGGACAAGGTAAGTAACCCAGCCTGGATCCAGCAATGCAATCCCGAGAGTGGCTCGGGGTTACCGCTATTTGCAGTGAAAACATACCCCGAGCCACACTCGGGAATACCGTCAAGGAGGTTAATAATAAGTTGCGCAAATATCACATGAAACAAAAATTGGCAGCTATCACCTTTTTATTCTACAGGGTCTCTGCTTTCAGAAAGTATATAATGTTCTGGGGATTTATTTAATGTTATTGCCAAAAATGTATATTTTTACATGTATGTGACAAAGAAAAAAAATTGCTCTGGAGCCAAACTGGTTAATGAAATTTTCTTGAGCCGAGTGTTCAGCTTTAAACTCGGATCTCCATTTTTATATAACAACAGTACAGATGTTAGAAAGTGGAAAAAACAAATAGCATTTAACCACACGGGAGAAGAGAACAATTTTAAGGCTAAGTTCACCTCATTATAATAAATGCATGTATTTTTGCAGAAATAAATGTGCATTTATTATTTATTCCCCCAAGGAGCCTGTGAAGTAGCATGATGGGTGTCATGAAACCATAGTAAACATTCTGTCTTGAAACCTAAGCAAATGTTCATGTCTTATCTGTTGCCTACCTTTGCTGCATGTGTCCAGTTAAAGGCCGGGCCTCCCTCGCCTGTGAGCTTTAGTAGGCCTTCCTCAGCTTGGCTCCGCCCCAGGCCTTAATTGATAACAGGATATAAGCCTGGCAGTACAAGGCTGCATTGCTGATCAACATTTGTTCGTGTTTGGCTTCAGTGTGATTGTCTCCTTTGGTTGCTTTGAGTCTTATCCGTGTTTTGATCCTTGGCTTGTCTGACTATCCCTTCTTGCCTGATACCTCGATCTTCAGTTTGTTCTCGGTTTCGCCTGTCTGCTAGTAGCCCTGACCCTTTGCTATTCCTCTGACTATTCTTGCTTATTCCTGTACTGCTGCTTCCCCTCTTCCACCTGTAGCCAGCCGAGCCTGAGCTAGGGGACCCCAGGGGTCGCGACCTGGATCCAGTTGCAGCCAAATCCATCCTCACCACCAGAGGCTCTGGTGAATACCCACTGGCTCTTCAATTCGGCGCCCTGGGGAAACCGATGCACTAGCTCCCTGTGTTCCAGTGTCCGTGCTCTAGGGGGCCCTCTCCCCATATCAGCCGGTACTACTCAGCAGCAGTCAGCCATAGGTCCACAACCTTGCAGTGCACATCGCAACCTTAGCATGCGTTTCGCACTTCAGTGGTGCGTATCCTGTGGTGCGCATCCGTCACCTGTTCCCAGGTGCCGTGATAATTTCATCAGCCATGGACCCGGGTGATGTGCTGCTACCCACAGATAATCTGCTGCAGAGCATACTCTGCAGACTTGAGACCCAGGAATCTAATCAGACCCAGGTGATGCAATTCCTCCAGGATTTGGCCTCCCGCTTTGAACAACTTCAGGCCTCCTTAGGAACCCCTGTGCAACAACCCCAACCACCATCAGCGGCCGCACCTATTCCAATCACAGTCACGAACTCCTTGCATTTATCGGCTCCGTCCCAGTACTCTGGGGACTCCAAGGCCTGCAGGGGGTTCCTTAGCCAGTGCATCATTGATTTTGAGCTCCAGCCCCAAAACTTCCTGTCCGATCGGGCCAAGGTAGCCTATATTATATCTCTCCTGTCTGGCATTAGCCTGGGCCGCCCCCTTCTGGGATAATAATGATCCAGTGGTGTCTAGTTTGTTTAGCTTCTTGAAACACTTTCAGAATATCTTCGAGGAACCAGGTCGAGTCTCCTCAGTGGGCAGCGCCCCTGGCGGGAGAGTCTGCTTCTGTAGGACAGTATGCGCTTCATTTTCGCACATTGTCTGCTGAGCTGAGCTGGAATAATGAGGCCTTAGTGGCAACCTTTTTACATGGCCTTTCTGTCAAAGTAAAGGATGAATTAGCAGGGAGAACCATTCCTGGACGGGGCCATCTCCTTGTGTAACCAGATCGACATCCGTTTTCAGGAGAGGTCCCTAGAAAGAAAACGCCAGCACTTCCCAGCCCTTAGGCAGTCTGAGCTCCCCTCTCTTCATATCAAGGAGCATCCCCTGCCAGCTGAGGAACCCATGCAGCTGGGCCAGACTAGGCTATCTCCGAGGAACGTGCTAAGCGCAGAACTCTGGCCCTGTGCCTCTATTGTCTCATCCGTGTTTTGATCCTTGGCTTGTCTGACTATCTCTTCTTGCCTGGTACCTCAATCTTCGGCTTGTTCTCGGTTACGCCTGTCTGCTAGTAGCCCTGACCCTTTGCTATTCCTTTGACTATTCTTGCTTATTCCTGTACTGCTGCTTCCCCTCTTCCACCTGTAGCCAGCCGAGCCTGAGCTAGGGGACCCCAGGGGTTGCGACCTGGATCCACTTGCAGCCAAATCCATCCTCACCAGGAGAGGCTCTGGTGAATACCCACTGGCTCTTAGATTCCACGCCCTGGAGAAACCGATGCACTAGCTCCCTGTGTTCCAGTGTCCGTGCTCTAGGGGGCCCTCTCCCCTTATCAGCCGGTACTACTCAGCAGCAGTCAGCCATAGGTCCACAACCTTGCAATGCACATCGCAACCTTTGCGTGCGCTTCGCACTTCAGTGGTGCGATTCCTGCGGTGCGCATCCGTCACCTGACCCCAGGTGCTGTGACAGTGGGTGAATTGTCAGGCTCCTGCAGACAAGTCCTACAGCTTTCTGCCCATATCTCCATATGGGCTTTCAGTTAGAAAGCCGAAGGGCTTTTGAATGAGCTATCAGGGCACTCATCAGCATCCTCACAGTTCATTGGGAACTAGAAGATATTGGCAATAGGGGAAGATGGGGCTTGTAGTTTTCTCATTCAGAAATTGCTGTGAATGAAGGAGGCAGCTGTGTAGGTGGAGCTCCGCACAACCGTGCCGATTTTGAAAATGTGACAGTGGGAACCCCCTGCCCGCTGTGGTGGGGGAAGGCTTGGAGGATGCTACATTTTACACCCTAAATCACCCATTCTCAAATAGGGTTCCATGGAACCCTAGGGTTCCTCCAGGAGTTGCTAGGGGTTCCTTGAGCTGTGACTAATTGGCTTACCATCTGATGGTGCCACCATACATCAAGGTCCATCACCACTTAGCAGAGTCAGTAGCATGATATTCATTTTCTTTAATGTGTTTTATAATTGTGGCATTCTAACCACCACTGTAAGGGGGATATTCTTTTCGCTGACAATGAATGTAAGGGGCATTTTTCTAATGAACCTCAATAGAATATTTTAGCAGGGGTTCACTGAGACAAGACAATTATATCAAGGGTTCCTCTGAGATTAAAAGGTTGAGAAAGACTGTCCTAAATATTGGTGTAATGTATAACATGCTCAAAAGATGAACTTAACCTTTAAAATGTATATTGTGTACAAACTGCTTTATGGAAAACAGATTTTAATAACATTTGTGGTTAGATGTGGTTAGATGTGCAAAAGTTTGAGGAGTTTATCCCTGGAGAAGATGTTCCAAATTTGACTTCCTCTACAGCAACCCATTAGAGGAAAAACATGAATTGTCTTTAATTGCTTCCTTTTCCCTTGTCAGCTCGCACAGAGGAATAGACTTACAGCAAAGTAAAATAAAGTGGAAAATCTTGGTAAATATGTGAGTCATTTTCCTTTCAGAACTGTGAATTGTAGACTTTGTAGTAGTTGGATTTGATTTCCTGTTCATCTGTATCAACAGAGCATTCATTGTCTTGTAAGATCCAATCAAAAGCTGCCTTATTGCTTTGTCTATTAGTTTAGAAGTCCCATATCACAGGAATTTGCTAGGAGAGATAAAGAGAGCAAAATATTCATTCCCACCAGGATGGAGGTCGAGACCTCAAAAAGACATGTGGGCAGGGCTGCTGTTGGAAATCACAGCCAACTTGGCAGCCCCCCCCCCCCCCTAAAAAAAAATATCAAAACCATATATTCACTAAAAACACACTAAAATTAATATCAGTGGACACAAACATAACATAGCTTCCAAAATTCTTGCTAAATCCAAAAGCTGTTTTGAGTTGATAAAAAAAGTTCTGAGTGTACTGAGGTCTTGAGGCCCATCTCCATGCTGTGGCCTGTACAGTGTGAATCCGTTTTTTTTATTATATAGCTATTGCTGTGTGCAGTCAGCCTATGTTAATCTATAGGGGCAAACCAGCTGCACCAACACATCCACAGGTTGTAATTTGACAGAGGTGTAGATGCAGGTGTATGGCCCCGGAACACTGACAGTGTGCATTTGGGACCACACATCCACACCTGCACACTTACCAAATTAGGACTTGAGACTGTGTTCATACAGCTGCTGCATCCTTAGAGAGGTACAGGTGGCTCTCGGCACACAAACCAACTATTCACACTGTATGGGCCAGAGAACCAATGTTAATAAGCCCTACATTTTCTTAATTGTTGTTTACAATTTATAACATTTTTTTTACAATTTTTAAGAATAATTTTTTTACAATTTTTAAGAATTATTTTTTACAATTTGTTATTATTTTTTTACATTTAAATCGTTTTTTTACAACGCTGTTGGAGAGGCTTGGGTGAAATTGCATCAGTTATGAATGGAACAGGAGCAATTGGTACTTACAACTGGCTGTGCTACTGTGTTCATTCACGAAAGAAAGGGTACAGTAAATTACATATTTACCAGCCCCTTCCTCTGCTTTCCATTCTGAACATCCCCTGTGTACTGGAAGCAGCCGTGGGGGAGGGGAGCTGGCAGTGCTGTAGGTGGGGGGTGGCCCAGGCACATAGCAGGGGGAATCACATGTGGGGGGGGGCAGGGAGGGGGATTGGTGTGGTGGGGAAGGGGGCCAATTACAGGAATGATGCCCTGAGTGTTGAGTGCTGGCGGGAGGGAGAGGGGGAGAAACCGGCTTTCAGCTGCTGCAGGGAGAGACACACAAGGCTTCATTACTGTAATTGCACCCCACCCCCGCTGCATCAATCCCCCTCCCTGTCCTGCCCACATCTGATTCTCCATGCTATCTGGGTCCCTCTGTGTACCTGTGGAGATTTTTTCCAGCACACCATGGATCGACAAGGTAGCATCCAAACAGATTTTATTGCATGATCTCAACACATTTGCAATACTTTGTGTTGTGATCATGTAATAAAATCCATTTGGACGTTACCTTGTCGTTCCATGGTGTGCTGGCAAATATCTCCATTGTGACTTTCTGACCCAGTTCCCAGCCGGTTGTTGCTGCAGCACCCAAACCCTTAGATCAGGGGTAGGCAGCCTCCAGCTGTGGTGAAACTACAATTCCCATCATGCCTCTGCCTCTAGGAGTCATGCCTGTGATTGTCAGGGTCTTACAATGTCTCATGAGACTTGTAGTTTCACCACAGCTGGAGGGTCAAGGTTGCCTACCCTTGCCTTAGTGCTTATCCAGGAACATGTGTTATGGGAATATGGAGTACCTCTGTGTATCTGGGCCCCCTATAGAAAGACTGGTGGTACCCCTGCATGTGGGTTTTTTTTTGTTCCCCAAATAAACTGCCTCCTCTAACATAGATGAGAGCTGAGTTTTGTCATCATGGTCCAGTATTTTCAAGAGAAGGGGATGATATAATAAAGGCAAATAGGCTGCTCACTTTGCAAGGGAATTTTTACTTTGCAAGATAATTTTTACTTTGCAAGGGGAATTTCCCTTTAGCTTAATGAAAAAGCTGAAGCTCTTCTGACATATATCATCCAATCATGTGCAAGGTAAAATACGTTTTATCTTCTTTGCATGTAATTGGATATTCCTTGCAAATTTAATTTTTGCTACATTTACCAAGCTAAGGGAAAATTCCCTCTCAAAGTGAATAGCCTATTTGCCTTTAGTAAATCAACTCCAGAGTACATTTCAAGAAAAAGACACAAATAACATCTGCAATATCCCTTGTACTAAGTGATCCGAAGTATGTGGTAGGATGTTGTGCATTGAATGAATGTTTCAAAGTATATTTTAAATTTCAAACATTTTTTTTTGTTTTGAATCGAGTATGGAATGGTTATAACACATAAAGTATCTCACAAAAGTGAGTACACCCCTGACATTTTTGTAAATATTTTATTATATCTTTTCATGTGACAACACTTAAGAAATGACACTTTGCTACAATGTAAAGTAGTGAGTGTACAGCTTGTATAACAGTTTAAATTTGCTGCCCCCTCAAAATAACTCAACACACAGCCATTAATGTCTAAACCACTGGCAACAAAAGTGAGTACACCCCTGTGAAAATGTCCAAATTGTGCCTAAAGTGTCAATATTTTGTGTGGCCATCATTATTTTTCAGCTGCCTTAACCCTCTTCAGTATGAAATTCACCAGAGCTTCACAAGTTGCCGTTGGAGTCCTCTTCCACTCCTCCATGACAACATCACAGAGCTGGTGGATGTTAGAGACCTTGTGCTCCTCCACCTTCCGTTTGAGGATGCCCCACAGATGCTCAATAGGGTTTAGGTCTGGAGACATGCTTGGCCAGTCCAGCACCTTTACCCTCAGCTTCTTTGGCAAGGCAGTGGTCGTCTTGGAGGTGTGCTTGGGGTCATTATTATGTTGGAATACTGCCTTGTAGCCCAGTCTCCAAAGGGAGGGGATCATGCTCTGCTTCAGTATGTCACAGTACATGTTGGCATTCTTGGTTCCCTTAACCCCTCCAGATCCGCGCTATTGCCGAAGTACGGATCTGAAATTCCGGGACGACGTCCATGGACGTCGTCCCCTTTGCTCGCCCCACGCCCGCAATCGCGGGCGTGCTGCCCAGAATTTCTGTGATCGCTGTGTCCCTTGGACACAGCCAATCACAGATCGTGGTAAATGGCCAATCACAGTGGCCATTTACCACATGATCGGCGAGTCCAATGAGAGATGATCTCAAATGTAAACATATGAGATAATCTCTTGTTGCCTGCCTTCTCTCCTCACACAGACACCGCTGTGTGAGGAGAGAGTGATCGATCTCTGCTGACGTTGCCCTGTGAGTTAAAAAAAACACTTTTCACTGTGCCCATCATAGTGCCACCTGTCAAGTGCCATCTGCCAGTGCCATTTGCCAGTGCCATCTGCCAGTGCCACCAGTCAGTGCCACCAGTCAGTGCCACATAGCATCAGTGCCACGTGTCATAAAAAGTGCCACCTGACCTGTCATTAGTTTCACGTGTCAGTGCCACCAATCAGTGCCACGTGTCAAAGTGCCACCTGACCTGTCATCAGTGCCACGTATCAGTGCCACCTGACCTGTCATCAGTGCCACGTGTCAGTGCCACCAGTGCCACCGGACCTGTCATCAGTGCCACATATCAGGTCCACCTAATCTGTCACCAGTGCCACATATCATCAGTACTACCTGATCTGTCATCAGTGTCACCTGACCTGTCATCAGTGCCACGTGTCAGTGCCACCTGACCAGTCATCAGTGCCATGTGTCAGTGCCACCAGACCTGCCATCAGTGCCACATATCAGTTCCACCTAACCTGTCACCAGTGCCACATATCATCACTGCTACCTGATCTGTCATCAGTGTCACCTGACCTGTCATCAGTGCCACGTGTCAGTGCCACCTGACCTGTCATCAGTGCCACCAGTGCCACCAGACCTGTCATCAGTGCCACATATCAGTTCCACCTAACCTGTCACCAGTGCCACATATCATCAGTGCTACCTGATCTGTGATCAGTGTCACCTGACCTGTCCCAGTGCCACGTGTCAGTGCCACCTGACCTGTCATCAGTGCCATGTGTCAGTGCCACCAGTGCCACCAGACCTGTCATCAGTGCCACATATCAGTTCCACCTAACCTGTCACCAGTGCCACATATCATCAGCACTACCTGATCTGTCATCAGTGTCACCTGACCTGTCATCAGTGCCACGTGTCAGTGCCACCTGACTTGTCATCAGTGCCATGTGTCAGTGCCACCAGTGCCACCGGACCTGTCATCAGTGCCACATATCAGTTCCACCTAACCTGTCACCAGTGCCACATATCAGTGCTACCTGATCTGTCATCAGTGTCACCTGACCTGTCATCAGTGCCACGTGTCCAGTGCCACCAGACCTGTCATCAGTGCCACATATCAGTTCCACCTAACCTGTCACCAGTGCCACATATCAGTGCCACCTGATCTGTCATCAGTGTCACCTGACATCAGTGCCCATCACCACATTAGTGCCATACGTGTCATCAGTACCAATTAGTGCTGCAACAATGGCAAAAAGGTGCTGAGGAGGCCTACAATATTCTTGCAGCTAAGGAGAGCAACGGGGAGCTCTCTCCTGCAAGTTCTTTTGAGTCTGAGCCTGAGTCTGATATGGCCTACGATCCAGTCTCAAGTAGTGAATTAGAGCTGGACTGCTATCCGCCAGCACCCCAGTGTCATCCACCAGCACCCCAGTGCCATCCACCAGCACCGCTGTACCTCAGCCCCAAAGGGTTAGGTCTCATGCCGGCCTTCCCTACTCTCTCCAGCACCCCTTATGGCTTCCCCCTAATTCAGGAGAAGCTAGGATTTACCCTTTTACTGCCCAACCAGGAGTCCAGGTGGACACACAAAATTTTTCGCCCTTTAATTTTTTTGATTTAGTTTTACTGAGGACATGCTGCGATCCATTGTGGCCCAGTGCAACCTATATGCACACCAATTTATCCAGGCTAATCCAAACTCCTATTATTCCCATCCCTATGAGTGGAGAGACGTAACAGTGGAAGAATTTAAAACCTTTTTGGGCCTTGTGTTCTGCATGGGACTTAATAACAAAAATGAACTCCGCTCCTACTGGTCCACCCGCCCCATCTACCACATGCCGGTCTTCTCATCCATAATGCCCAGGACAAGATTTTCCATGATCATGAGATTTCTACATTTTAACAACAATACCCAGTGCCCCCCCAAAATGCCCCAAATTATGACCGGTTTTATAAGATTCGCCCAATTCTAAATTATTTTTCAGAATTATTTCCACAATTATTTACCCCAGACCAGCATATATGTATTGACGAATCCCTGGTAAAATTTAGAGGAAGGCTGGGAATAAAACAATATATCCCCAGTAAAAGGGCCCGCTATGGAGTGAAGGTCTACAAATTGTGCGACCAAACTATGGGGTATGTTTACAGCATCAAGGTCTACGAAGAGAAGGACTCCCAGCTGAATTGCCCAGACTATATAACTGCAAGCGGCAAAATTGTTTGGCAAATAATTTACCCGCTCCTGGACAAAGGCTACCACCTGTATGTGGATAATTTTTATACTAGTTTACCCCTGTTCCGGAACCTCTACAGGAAGATTACACCAGCCTGTGGCACAGCCAGAAAAAATTGGGTGGGCTTTCCTCAAAGACTAGTGAACATTAGGCTTAGAAAAGGAGAGTTGGCGAGTCTACGTAATGAGGAAGTTCTGGCTGTGAAGTGGAGGGACAGAAGGGATGTGTATATGTTATCTTCTATACACAACAAATCATTTGTGGAGATCCCCAGAAGAAATGACCCAATACAGAAGCCAACCTGCATCCACGATTACAATTTGTACATGGGAGAAGTCGATCTAAACGATCAAATGTTGGAACCCTATTTATTTACCAGGAGAACATACTAGTGGTATAAAAAAGTTGCCCTCTATTTTTTATATTTGGCCATATACAATACCTATGTCATATATCGAAATTCCACCTTAAACCCCAAACCATTCCTTGGCTACCAGGAGGATATCGTCACCACACTTTTATACCGGCCCACTCGAAAATATTAGATCCGATGTGTGTAGCAGACTGTCCGAGTGCCATTTCCCTGATAAAATCCCTCCCAGACCAACAGGCCAAAAACGCCAGAAAAGATGCCGAGTGTGCTCTAGTAGAGGCGCTAGAAGAGACACCACTTATCATTGTGCCCAGTGCCCTTCCCAACCAGGTCTATGCATAGGTGACTGCTTCCGGCGTTATCATACCCTAGTAAATTATTAATGATTCCTCAGTTACTTTTTCTATTTTGCCCCCCTTATACCACTGCCTGCTCTGGAACTGATCCTAGCTTGTTATTCGACCATGCTTCTGCCTGCCGATTTTGTACAGACTTCTGCCTGATCTGGAATTGACCCTGGACTGTTATTCGACGACGCTTCTGCCTGCCGATTTTGTACAGACTTCTGCCTGATCTGGAATTGACCCTGGACTGTTATTCGACCACGCTTCTGCCTACCGATTTTGTACATACTTCTGCCTGATCTGGAACTGACCATGGACTGTTTGACCACGTTTTTTGCCTGCCTCTTGGACTGATCTTGTACCCTGCAACTGGAGTAGTGGGATTCACAACACAGGGGTCTCACATATGTGAGGGGCTCCAGAATGTTTTTTCTGAAAGAAGAAAACATTGTTTTTGTTTTCTCTCTCCCAGATTAGGGTCTGGAGACTCGGAGGCTTCAAAGAGATTGGATGGGAGAGGCCTCTACCCCTTTCCCCATTCTGTCCTGACCAAGGCCCTGCTTCTGCCCGCAGGACTTATTGCCATCATTCCTCTGCCTACCGGATGAACTGACCACACCTCTGCTGCTACCTGGACTATGGACCATGTTTCTGCCTGCTACTAGGACCAATATTATGGCAATGTTGACAAAATCTGTCTGCACTGACCTTGGACTGTATATGGACAGTATCCTTGCCTGTACTGACTATGGACAGTATTCATGCCTGTTGCCTGGACAACTGCGTTCGCTGTGCTACTACCAGGACCAATATTTGGAATTGTTGACAACATCTCTGCCTGCACTGACCGTGGACTGTATATGGACAGTATCCCTGCCTGTACTATGGACAGTATTCCTGCCTGTTGCCTGGACAATTGTGTTTGCTGTAGCTGACCAAGTCCCTGCCTGCTGCCTGGACCAGTGCTATCCTCCTGTGGACAGCTGCAATACTAAAACCACAGGTAATCTTTTGTTTACCCTTTACTCAGCATAATGTATTTTGGGGTGAAATTCTTGGTATTTGTAATGCTATGTGTCCTTAGAACACCTTACGAGTTTCCTTACATGTTGGACCTCTGTATGTAGCCAGGCTATGTAAAAGTCTCACACATGTGGTATTGCCATACTCAGGAGGACTAGCAGAATGTGTTTTGGGGTGTCATTTTTGCTATGTACATGCTATCTTTTGGAAATATCTTACAAATAGACAACTTTGTGTAAAAAAAATGCGTTTT
>BLSH010164914.1:268857-278857 GCA_018402905.1 Glandirana rugosa
AATTATTTTTTAATAACGTGAATGTATCCAGGTATCTCATAGAGCGTTCATTCTAGCTAGAAAGTCGTATATTTACAACGCCACTCTAGTCTCTGTCGTGAAGGCGGCCACGTGTCAGTGAAACGGAAATCATTTAGTTGGGGGATACAGTACGTCTGTGTAAAACGACTCTAACTCGGTGTAACTCCACTGTAATGGTACTTTTCATATGCAAACACTACTCAATTAATAAATAAATAAAATTATATAATGGTCATCATCAACAAATTAATGTATAAAAAAATTTTCAACTTACCGTAAGTTTTCTTGAAACAACGGTTTAATGAAGAGTTTTAATATATAGATAATACACCTCGATAGGTCCGACCGTGCGATCGTTCGGGTTCCGTCCGGACCCGGACCCGGACTTTGTCCCGAAGTTCGGACGGACCAGCAGAACCCGAACTTCCAGGTGTTCGCTCAACTCTACTGCTGAGGTCACATTCCAGCCTGGATAGCTCCACATAATAGATATATAATTTTGAGAAGTAATTTGGCAACAAAGTTCTTTTGAATGCCATTCAACTTTTAAAAAAATATGTAATTAAACAACTACTACTGGTAATATATTAAAATAAATAAATAATTAACTCATCACAAACGTATACTTTTCATGGTAATGTCACCTCAATGTGGCTCAATCTCAGCAAAATGTGTCTGCATGACATAGGGGGTTGATTTACTAAAGGCAAAGTGACTGTGCACCGGCGGAAGTGCTGTCTCTGATCTCACCGCAACATTTATATGCTGAAAGATCGATCTTACTTGCGAGATACTCTATGGACCTATGTAAGTGCAATAATTTTTTATTAAAGAACCCCTTTTTTAAACTTTATTACACTATTGTGGCCCTTTATCTTTGTCCTAACATAAACGGATGGATGACACGTTCGGAGGTTGGAGCTCAGGACGTCCACCGCCAAGGGCTGAGTGGGAGCCTGACATCCACACAAGCGTTCCCAGACCCCCCGTAATAGGGGGTCCTGGGACTTCGGTAAGGGCACATCCTGTTTGGTGGAGGATTGTTATCACAGGAAGATTGGTGTGGTGGAGGACTATTCAAGACGTTATTTATTTGATTTTTCTCACTGTATCAAAGTGGACTGAGCTTTGGGACTATTCATTTTTTGTCACCATTGATTTGGGTGTTATATTTTGGACACAAAATATTGTTTGAGACTGTTATATATATTTAATTTCCTTTTTTTCACTATTTTATTTTTGATATGTTTGTACACCTTCCACTTAAAGGATCTATGGGGTTAATGATATACTCCCTTATTCGTATTGGACACAAGCGCAGATAATTAATACTCCGGTATGACGGTTTTGAACAAAAACAGCTACTTGTGCCTGTCCTGATAAACAGCATCCCTCTCAGTGAGGCCTAAAGTAGCTTTAGTAATAAAGAAAAATAGCTGGTGGGACCCCAGGCCTGAGGACACAGGGGAGGGATCCAACTCGTACTGGAGTACTCTGATAGCAATTGGGGAGATGTTCCCCGCATAAGCTATGTGCTATTAGGCATATATAAGTTCTGACAATAGAGGGCCTCTCCCCTGGCTGCAGACTACTTCCTCAACTACCTCTGCCTCATCAGATGGAACCTTTCTGAGTATCTGAGGGAGAAAAGCTGGGGATTGCAGGAAAAGGAGGTACCTGAATCTGCATCTGAGCGTAGTGAGTAAATAGGCACTCATTTACACGTGTTCCATAAAGGTATCTAAAAATAGTGAAGCCAGTGGGTCAGCATAACGTGCAAGAAACTAGCAATTGCTGAAGGAATTCAGCAATGTCAGCCTAGTTATTTTTCTTATTTCCATCTTTATTTTAAATGTATGCACTTAGCAACTGGTCACTGTTACTCAACATTACATGTTAACAACTTAAAGTGGAAGCTTTTGCTTACCTGCTTCTCAATTCATCTATTGTGAGCAAAGTAATTAAGCCCTGCATAACATCTGGGTCACACTAGTTAGCACTTTGACAGGGCTAAGTACTGTCTCCTTGTCTCCATATGGACCAAGCAGCAACACTGCTTTATGTATGCACCACTGTACACACATAAAGGTACCAGGAATTTTCTTTGCTTTTAGAAGCTGAACAGAGTCACTGGGGTAGTTTTACTAAAGCTGGAGCACTCTGGTGCAGCTGGGCATGGTAACCAATCAACTTCTAACTTCAGCTTCTTCAATTAAACTTTGGCAATACAATCTTGAAGCTGATTGGTTTCTATAGATAGTTGCACTAGATTTTGCACTCTTCAGTTTTAGTAAATAGCCCTCACTGACTCAAGATTTTCTACTTCATACTGTCTTTCTAAGCTGCATACTTATTCCAGGTTAGCAACTAAAGGTACTGGAGCAATTTGTTTTGTTAGAACTCTATATTGCAGTACAGGTTTGCTTTAAAGCTGAGGTTTCACAAAAAACATTTCCATAGATGAATTAGCTAACTTACCTGTAATGAAGTATGTCCCACATTGTGTGGGCAGCTACTTCTGTAGGAATACTCTGTGCAGGGATGCCCTTTCCTCTTCCTGCTGCTCAACTCCCAGCATTGCAGGGTTAATAGCTTCAGGTCTTCTGTGAAGCTGCTGTGAAAAAGTTCCTGAAAAGGATCAACCCACTCTGCCCTCCTCCTCCTCCTGCTGAAATGTTCTTTCATTGCTTTCACTGTCTGTAACAAGTTTTTGATTTATGAATTGAGGAGAGTCTGAATAGTAACACCATTCTCTCCCATTCATGGATTATGTTACAGGCAGTAAAAGCAATGAAAGATTGTTTCTCAGTCATGGAGCTGGGAGGATAGGGTGTTTGGAGATTTTGGAGAAGAAATGTGGACTTTTTAGGCCCGTTCAAAAAGATTTCATTAAGAGATTACATTTTATTATGCTTATTAAAAGAATAAACGAACAAAGGTGCAGTTAAAACCACACAAACAGTTACTGCCTGTATGATTGCTAACAACCGCTAACCTACCTGCCGTAGATGTGTGGCGCAAGATCTCTTGGCTTGCTCTACATGTTGCGTGCTTTGCGCTTCTTCAGGAGCCACAGGCCATATAGGAGTTATGTATCAAGGTATATACAGGCGATCAAAGAGTGATTAAAACCCACTACAATGAGTAGACCGGAACAGTGTTGGAGGACCACAATAAACCCCCTCAAGATATAGCTGTTAAGGTATACTGCTACAACAATCTAGCAAACAGGTACAAAGTTATGTAGGTATAGGCATCCGCAATGCTGAGGATCCAACATGAGCGAGCAACATGTAGAGCAAGCCAAGAGACCTTACGCCACACATCTACAGCATACCGCACACTTTGGAAAATCCTGTCTGCGGTTGCGAGTTCCATGAGTGCTGTATTATAAATAGTTGCTATAAGATGTTTATTAGTGGTGGTTGTTAGCAATCATACAGGCAGTAATATTTTGTGTGGTTTTAAACAGCATAATAAAATGTAATCTTTTAGTGAAATCTTTTTATACGCGCCTAAAAAGTCTATATTTCTTCTCCAAAATCTCCAAATTAGACATTTCGGGACATGGCACATATTTCTCTTCTTGTGTCCACAGCACCACTCTGTGGTGACACAATGAGTGGATTTATTTCCTCTCTTTATTCAAAGTAAACGTCACATTTAGCGGGCAGTACAGATCTGTGAACATGACCCTTTTAAGTGAATGGGGCCACGCTGCAACTGCCCAGCAACCTTGTGCTATGCACATAGTTTCAGCACAGTAGTGTATCATTTAGGGCTTTAAAATGGTTGTGATGAGGTGACATATCGCCACCTCTTCACCAACTGTTAAACACCTCTGAAAAATTATCTGAGCACAGATCGCTTTTCAGTGGAGTGGCAGTCCTTGCCACACGTGTAAAAGAGCCCCAAAGGTGGAATTAAACTCCCCTCATATATTTTTTTTCCATCTGACCTGTAATGCTGGGTTATCTTCAAAACATGTACTTACCTGCATAGTGAATCCAGCTTTGTCCTGCTCTGGGTTCTCTTCCTTCATTTTTATTCTCATCAGCTGGTGACATGTGAGCTCGCCCTCTAGTCCACCCTCTGGCAACTCTGTGTCCTTGGTCTTGTAGCCTCCTGTTAGATGGGACAGGAGGCTGCAGAACTACAGATGTGTCATTCTGGCCTGCAGCAGGGGAATGGGGTGGAGAGAAAAAAAATGCATTTTAATTGTGGAGGGGGGGGGGTTAATTTGAACAAATTGTCTTTGCCCTCTCCCACTAAAACTTAACCTTAATGCTGAACCCTTTGTAATGATTTTTTCCTAATGATTTGTAATTATTTTCTGATAAGGAATAAATCACTGCTCGAATGACTCTTTAGGGTTGATTTACTAATGGAATAGAGGCAGTTTACTTATCAGAGCAATAGTTCACTTTGCAAAGTGTTTGTCTACTTTGTTTAGTGTATAAGGTGAGGTTGCATTCACTTTAAATACCCACTCATGTGTAATGGAAATTAGAAATTAAAACACAATTTTTGCTTGCTTGCACATGACTGGATCATTAAAGTGAACACAACTTCACTATATTCATCAAGATAAGTGAGAATTCACTTTAAAAATTGAAAAGTCTATATATTTACTAAGAAAATCAACCCCAGTAGGTTCTGTCTTCTTTCAGCAACATTGAGAGTTTACAAGAATGTCAGAAAAGTAGACTAGAACTCAATCTGCTGGTTGGCTACATAATTCAACATAAACATTTCATATTTACCTTGCCAAAAAAAGTTGTTTTTTTTGTTTGCCTTGGCCATAGTAAATACAGTAAATAAAGAAGATCTGTACAAAACCATTATACAGTCCATTTAAACTAAACTTCACAATAACCCCTAACACTACCTTTTATACCTTTTTCCTCTTAAAAGGATGTATATTTTCTTCCAGAACAGGAAAACACCTTCTTCAATCTTGCAAGCATTGTACTGCCCCCTTGTGATGTCACTGACCCAGCATGCACCAGTCCATGATGTCACAAGGGGGGCAGTGCCACCAGCTGATGTCTGGAGGTGGCCTTGCCCTTACCTATATAAGAACTGTCAGACGATGGAGGAGGCATTCAGCAGTCAACCGCCAATGAGTATGGAGCTTTTTTTTTCTGGGTCCGGCGGACATCGTGATTGATAATGGATTTACATCGAGGGACACACTTTTTTTATTTTTCAATAAAGGAACTGTCAAAAATTGTCTCTTTATCTTTGTTACTTTTTTACACTTTTTTGGTGAATGGGTACTATGTACCCCATACTCATTCACATGGGTGGTGGGATCTAGGGGCCCCCTACCGGGGGCCCGCAGACCCCCACATCCACAGTTCAGGGTTGTGGGGAAGAGACCCTTGTCCCCATTAACATGGGGACAAGGTGCTTTGGGGTGGAGGGTCCCCCTTCAAACCCAGACTGGGAGTGGACCCCACACTGTTTTTTCCTTTATTTTTTTTAAATAGCCGGGTGCCAGCAATTGCAACCGCAAGTCAATTTAAATGGGATTTGACTTGTTTTTTTTTTTCTTTAAAAATGTCATTTTTGCTGCAGTATGTTCTATACATGCTACAGATGTGCCACTTTACAGGCAGTCTAAGGGAACCCTATGGGCACTATATTTAAATGAATTTTCATTTTTATTGTTGCACATTAAGCATAACTAGAATCATTGCTCCTTTAAAAATGATAATTTTTTTAAAAAAAAATTGCATTGATACATGTTCCCCAGGGTAGTACCCAGACCACTATACCTCTTTTATGGCCAATTACTTGCATATAAGCCTTCAAAATGGGCACTTTTGATTTCTCACATTCGGCTCCCATAGACTTCAATGGAGTTTGTGGTTTGGGGCAGAACTTTTCCCCTGTTGGGGAGTTCTACTGCAAACTGAACAGGGGGGTGTTTGGCCCATCTCTAACCACTAGGTGACAAAGGAAACATTTCTGGCTATAAAGGAACATGTAATTCATGCCATGTGACAGTTCTGTTGTGGTCTTGCCCTGGCTAAAGCAACAGGTTCACTTTAAGGGTATGTTTGGGTGAAGAGTTAGTTTGTATCGCTTTTTCAGTAATATTATTGCACACATTTTTGTCTTCTAAAGAGCTTAGTCCAACATTTTTGCACATAGGAATACCTTTTTCATAAATGCAGTACCAACAGTGGCCATTTTATTTTGCACACTTTAGTGACTACATGCTTGTACAGATCATCCATGGGAATCAATAACATTTGAAAAAGTGAGTGGGGCAAGAAGGACAGAAGCAAATTTGTGCAAAATGCTGTAAGTAAATATAATGGGGAAAATATGAAAAAGGCACAACTACTATGTTATGACAGATAGCAATCATGGAATTAAAAAATAAATCCCTTTCAAAAATATGAGAATGAAAGACAAAAAATGGAAATATAGAAGCATTAATGAACTTTTGATAGCAATGCCATTTACTATCAGGTTGAAGGAGTTCTACTGTATGGTCACAGGACTCACAGCATACACTTTCATTTTATAACATCAGCATTGTTGAAAAATCTCCTTTCATGGAGTGAGTTCTGCCCATCTCTTTCCACAACTTCCTGAATCCCATGCATGCTTTGCAGCTTCTCTACTGCTTTTTACTTTCAATTTCTCAGGACTACATATCCCATGGTACTCTGCTGCCTGCAAGCAGTTATGCCGTGGTGTGTTTGCTGTACTGATTTTTCCTCCTGCATTTCAAATAGCAGGCTCTGTGAAATGTGACACAAGCAGTATTCACAAGGCACATTGGAAATGTGTCACTGAAGCTTCAGAATTCAGAATACTTTATTCCTCTCAAATGAAAATGATTGAGCCTGCATTCACATCTAAGCTGAGTGTAAGCATTTCTAGTGCTTCTAGTTTGAAGCTTTTTTTCCAGGTGTCTTTCAAGCTTTGTGCAATTATTATTTGCACATGTATCATGTTTCAGGCATTTGTTTCCTGAGCCAGAAAAATGGAGAAGAGCAGTCTTAGAGGGGAGTTTTTTCAGGTGCAAAAACACATGCAAATGCATGTGTTTTGCTCGTTTACAGGTGCGCCCATTGAAGTCTAAGGTGGCAAAGAACATCTGGATACGTTAAAAAAAGATTACAGACTTTTTGACGCAAAGTGCAACTGAAGTGTGAACAGGGTCAATTAAAAAGAATGGGATTCTGCATGGTGAGCATAGTCAGGTGTAGGAAATCAAGCTGAAAAATGCTAATGTATGAATGGGGGATTCTTCCAAAAGTAAGTTTTAAAACTTTGAGATTGTTCAGAGAAGGAATAGGCTAGAAGTTATTAAAATTCAATATGGAAATGAATATGTAACATTTAAATGTTGGTCCTAGATACACTTTGACATTGCACCTTTCAATTATTATTACTATTATTATCTTATTACTAAACACAGATCTGCTAGGTTGTCACAATGGGGTTGATTTACTAAAGCTAGAGAGTGAAAAATCTGGCGCAGCTCTGCATAGAAACCAATCAGCTTTTTTTTTTTTTTTTGCTTTTTTTTTATTTACAAAGCTTAACTGAAATAAAATGCTGGTCGGCTACCATGCACAGCTGCACCAGATTTTGCACTCTGCAGTTTTAGTAGATATACTCCAATGAGACCCTTTAGAAATCAAGTCCAATAAGAGGTTTTATTAGGAAAAAATATCAACTCCACAGTTGCAGCCTGTTTAAATAGATGGGACATAATTATAAAGTAATATCTGATAAATCCTCTAGAGAACAGAAAGCAGCTAGTGCCAAACCACTTTGTAAATATTCCTCATATATACATAGTTTAGCAATAAAGCAAGTAAACAAACTTGGACACTCAACTTACAGCAGCCTTTTACAATACAAAAAAAGTGAATGATAACTTCCCATGGCACACAACATGCCAGCATCCCACTATTTAGGACACAGAAAGTTCCTGCTTAGCATTTTATGTGATTTTCCCCAAAGTTTAATGTGTGATGCTGTCTGGATGAAGCCATATCTACAAACTACAAAATAACACTTGGTAATCAAGCAGGGAAACACGATCCCCTCGGGTAATTAGTGTGTTAAAAGTGTTTTGATTGATTAAAATAACATGGTGCTGTTCTCATTTATCACATAAGTGGAGGAGGAGCTAATATAGTAATTGTCCTCGTTAATATCATCATCTGCATTGATGTAAGCTGGCACTGCTATCTGCATTCATGTGTGTATGTGCTGTGTGCTTATGTGGGGGAGATTTTATATATACATTTATGCATTTGTTTTACATATATATATATATATATATATATTTTTTTTTTTTTTTTCCCTACACTATTGTACTGTTGTAAATATGTATCATTTCATGTAGTGCAGGGTCTATTTGTTCCCCCAATCTACATAACATGATTAGAAATAAGGATTATGAATACATCCTAATTGAGAAAATATATTAAATAAATCTCATACTGCCTTGCAGTGCACAGATCACACAAGGCTTGTATCATAATGAATTGGATTATATGTAATAAAGTGATTTTATTTGCTGTTATCCTTATGTGATGCACAAATCACAGGACATGGCATTATTCACGCCATAATGAAAACATGACAGATCCAGCGTGCTGATAGCACCAATAAGCATGAAACAAGGAAAGCGGATTAACAGAGACCGAAGCGTTGATATAGCTGAAATGCCAATTAACCCTTTCCGGACTAATGTGTCAGTCCACTGCATTAGGAGGGCACTTTAATGCCAAATCCTGTTGCCCAGACTTCATAGACACAAGTAAAAGCACTTTTTTTTGAGTTCGAGTTTCCTAACTTGGACAAATATGATGTTAGTATTATTATTTTATATCGCAGGGAATTGTTTTAATATTACATTTAGTTTGAGATTTTCATTTCCATCAAGGGTTAAAGACTTCTGTTGGTGCTTTATTAATCAGCTAGAGCATTTTCTCTACTATTCGCAATGCTGAATATTTAATTATGTAGTTGGAAAAAAAGTTATGTATATAACTTCTATGACAAGTGTGTACTGAGATTATATTAATAAATAATCTTCAACTTTGTATATAATTAAGTGATATATATATATACATATATATATATATATATATATATATATATATATATATATATGTGTGTATATATATATATGTATATAGATAGATAGATAGATAGATAGATAGATAGATAGATAGATAGATAGATAGATAGTTGTATTGAAGATGTCAAATGTAATTAAATAAAAAATACCCTGCTCAGTCTGATCATCTTCAATGCATAAAAATATACAGGTTTTAATGGATTTTTGTTGTTTTGTATAATGCCATTTTAGTCTGCCATTTAAAGAAATGTAAGCACTGCTTATTATATTGTGTATGCAGCGTGTGTATATAGTCTATATATGATGTAGAGCCAAATCATGTGCACCTAAAAGTAACTAATTAAGACAGCACTAATTCCTCCAATATAGTAATACATATAACAGATTGCTATTTTTTTTTCCTGGCTTCATTTAATGGTTCATTAAACATTAATGAAATCTAAAAATTCTACATAAAAACCTAAGGATAAAATTCACATTGGAGTTTGTTCAAGGAATTACTCAAAAGCAGCTGTGTTCCATTAGACAAAAGACGGTAGGCTCCTTGTGACCGTTAGCGCCACCTTGTGGCTCCAGGTAAAAAAAAAGAAAAAAAAAAAGTAGGCTTCAATTACCATGTCATAAAACAGTTTATCGTTCACAACTAAGACATTTAAAGAAAACCGACAATCCAACAAAGGTTAATTAAAAATGTAAATCTTACAATGTAATGGTTTTTCTTCTCCTTTATGTTTCAGAATGCTGTAAATTTCAGGTCCTAAAAAACCACAGATACAAGTGCATGACTACATTATTTTTATTCAAGCCCCAACATTCGTTTTATTGTATGCATGTTTTCAATCAACAACGTCTAATATA
>BLSH010164914.1:280640-311788 GCA_018402905.1 Glandirana rugosa
AAGACACGTGTTCACCAGTTACATTAGACTGTATCTAGTTTTAACAATTTCGTAAATGAAAGAAAGAAAGTTAAATGCTTTAACAATTTTGATCTATGTCAGATTACATTGACCACTTGTGCACAGAAAAGAAAGAAAGAAATAAAGAAAGAGAGAGGAGGGAAGAGAGAGAGAGAAAGAAAGAAAGAAAGAAACAATTGTGATAGATGGCAGATTGCATTAACCACTTGTGCACAGAAAAGAAAGAAAGGCAGATTGATATATTTGGATTTCACTTTGGCCTTTGAATGTAATGTATCAATTTCAGATAAGATCTAAAAGCAGGCAGCTCTCTTCGGTCCTCTTCCTATTCCTATTAGTAATACTATTATCCTTGCTGTTACTTTCCTCTAGCACTATTGTATATTAACCTAGACAACCTGCTTTGTGTCATACACATTGGTGTCATTCACATCTGAACATATCAGATGTATACATTATATACCAGCTTAATTTAGTAAAACTCTGTAAATCCACAGAGAGTATAATATCATGTAAAATAATATAAACCAATAATAAATACAATTCGCAGAAGAAAAGTAAAACTTACCATTTTAGTAAATCACTTTCAAACATAAAGTGCCATATAAAAACACATATTTTGTGTAGATATATATATACATAAACACACACACATATATTGTAAGTTACATATTTGTCATGCCACCCCGTCTTATTTTGCTTCCATAAAGGCTGATCAGTGGTACCTTTGCGTTCAACCGATTCCTAAAAATGGTAATACCAAATAAAATGTAACTTGAAATCATTCATTAGCACCTTATAATTACTCTGCTAATTAGGTTGAACACGGTACTTAGTCAGGAGTAATATGGAGTCTCGTCATAGACACCCCCTCCTTCCCCCTTCTTTCAGTCCTCCTCTGACATTCAGCACGAGACAGGTTGGAGCTGTCCTGGAGAAATTAACACAACTTGATGCTGTTCAGTATCAGCAGAATCATTTCACATTCCCAGAGGAGCCACAACATATCTATTCCCGTTACTACTAAAATAGGAGCGGACGAGATGGGCTAATTACACAGGCGCCTTCGCTGCACCATATGCAAATATGTAAATTGTACACAGGGAGCTCCGGTGTCACCCACTGTACACGGCGACTGGACGAGGGAAGGTCTCTATCATTGCACAGAATTACCTCCAAATACATTGCAAATTAGGGAGATTATCAACTGTGTACAAGTGCTTTCATTTTATCTCTCACCAATCACAATTCTTTGTCTTTCTTTCTTTCTTTCTTTCTTTCTTTCTTTCTTTCTTTCTTTCTTTCTTTCTTTCTTTCCTTCTTTATCTTTGTATATTATTTTCTTTATCTATCTATCTATCTATCTATCTATCTATCTATCTATCTATCTATCTATTTCTATCTATCTATCTATCTATCTATCTATCTATCTATCTATCTATCTATTTATCTATCTATTTCTATCTATCTATCTATCTATCTATCTATCTATCTATCTATCTATCTATCTATCTATCAATCTATCTATCTATCTCTATCTATCTATCTATCTATCTATCTATCTATCTATCTATCTATCTATCTATCTATCTCTCTATCTGTTTTTTCTTTCTTTCTTTCTTTCTTTCTTTCTTTCTTTCTTTCTTTCTTTCTTTCTTTCTTTCTTTCTTTCTTTCTCTATCTATCTCCCTATCTATCTATCTATCTATCTATCTATCTATCTATCTATCTATCTATCTATCTATCTATCTATCTATCTATCTATCCATCCCTCTCTCTCTCTCTCTCTCTCTCTCTCTCTCCATTTATCTAAAAGGGTAAAACTGTAAGAATAAATACATTTCTAGCTAATTCCAATGACCACAATAGGAAGATGTGTTGTCAAATAAAAGATACAATAAATAAGATCTCAGTGACTTACTCAGGTAGAAGCTTCTTCTGAAGTTTATTCCAGTGCATTGAGCTCTTGCATTTCTCTGCAGACATTGCTATGTGTAATAGAATGTTCATATTCTTATTGAAAATAGAAAATAAAAAGATCTGCATTTATACAATGTGCATTGTCCTTGAACGTGGAAGTTATCTTTTTTTTTTATTATTCAAAGTAAATGTCATCCCAATTTTTGAGCTGCTTCTGTTCCACCTTTCTTCCGGGGTTATTTATTTATTTGTTATTTCTTTCACCGTATTTAATTTATTGTGCTTTAGATTAGAGGAAGCGACCCAGGAGATACATGGTAAAAAAAGAGCATCCTAACCCATAGCCCGAGCCCCTAGTAGAGTGGATGCTGCTCTTCTCGCCATTGGCTGCCTGCTCTGAGCGTCGAGTCTCTCCCACCGAGCCGACCAATGGCCGTTGAGGATGGGACTTCATGGAAAAGGTTAGAGAAGAAGAGGAGGATGGAGAAGGAGGGGGGCAGGCTGTGGTCCTGGCCGTGACGTCACGGGAGGGAGTCACTGGAAGCCAACAGGAGAAGGATTACAAGGGAAAGAGCGGCAGTAGCCGGGAGTCAGCCAGGCACAGTCTATGAGCAAGGCTCAACTTTCCAAAAGAAAGTTCACCAACTAGAGCACAGCCCCCCGGAGCACCGCAGACCCCTCAGCCCAGCTTCACCAAGGGGCCATCAAGATGAAACCTAAGCAAGCTGGACCCAGAACTGTCTTCACCAACTAGATGCCACCACTGTCTGCACGTGTGAGCGACCCGACGGCGCCTGTCAGCGTTCTGTTCCCAAATCTCTTCTCCTGGGCTCTGCATGCTTTGCTAGCCATCGCATAGTTCTCATTTCAGACCTTGTCTTTTTTATATATTTTTTATTATTATTTTTTATTATTGGAGGACCAGCAAGAGATTGCTCAAAAATAAAAAGGATTGTTATGAAGACTTTGTTTTGAATCGCAAGCAACATGGAAGGATCCAGTTTTGGGATAGACACTATATTGTCCAACGCTGGTTCTGGCAGCCCTGGCATGCTGAATGGGGACTTTAGGGATGGGAGAGGAGCGGATTTCAGGAATCAGGGCCCCCTGTCTCCTGGATCGGAGATAGACACCGTGGGAAGTTCGCCTTCCTCTCCTATTTCAGTGACTATGGAAGCAGCAGATCAGCACCGGTTAGTGGACAGCGCCCTGCACCAATCTCAGCATCTCCATCACCTGCACCACAGCCAGCAACCTCAGCAGTCCCCACCACAGCAGCCTGGCCAGCTGGGCTCTGTAGCTAGGACTTCCACCTCTTCCTTCTTAATTAAAGACATTTTGGGAGACAGCAAACCCCTGGCTGCCTGTGCCCCCTACAGCACCAGCGTGCCCTCCCCCCATCACACACCAAAACAGGAGGGCAATGTGTCTTCAGAAAGTTTTCGACCCAAACTAGAACAGGAGATGCAAGATGCCAAGAGCAAAGCAGAGAAAATCCGGGATGATATGCATTCAGACATGAAAGGGCATAGTGAGTAGCATTATTATTATCTTATTTTTTTCATGGTATTATATATTTTTTATATTATTTTCTGTATTACACCACATTATATTAAATGATATATAATGTTATATTACACTGTATGGTATATTACTTTTTATTATATTATATTATTGTAGTAAACAGCTATGCAAAATGTAGCATATATGTCTCATTCAGTTTTATAGGAATGTATCTATTCTTTCTTTTTTTATTTAACAAGAATAACTTCATTCTTATTTATTTATTATTTATTCTGCATTTGAAACAGTTAATTAAAATACATCATTGCATCATTGCTTCAGTTAGATTTAAAGTAATGCAATACACGAATAAAATAATACACCAGCACTAGGAATTCTTAATAAACTAATATGTATTTTAAATTTAGGCATTTCTTAAAACTGATGAAATAAAATTAGTATTCTGAGAACGTGAATAAGCTTAAAAATATTTGCCTTGCGATTAAACCAGCCTTAGAAATTAACAAATGGTGACATTTTGTGGGCACCCTATATTCTTTCCTTAGCGTGATGCCCAGGCAATAATGTTTTAATTTACACATAATCCCTTGTTAAATATGTGCTTGATTATTGCAAACTGCTGTGTTAATTAAAAAGATCTCGCTTTTCTTTTCAATGCTTTTTGCCTTCATTCAAATGTGTTGACATCGATGCATTTTGGGGTGTTTTTTTTTTTTTTTTAATGAAAACTTAGCGCAAATAATCGTGTTCACCAGGTCGGTATTAAAATAACTATCCTATTTGGTATAGTAAATTTTGGTTCTCACGTTGGTGATCAAAAACAGATGTACAGTCTGGTCTGGCGATTTTTTTTTGTGTGTACCAACCTCCCCAGTGGGTCAATTAGAGAGATTATTGTTCTTCCTGCAGGGAAGATAAAGGAACGCTAGGAAAAAAAAACTGGTACAAACAGAAATGGTTTTTGACATATCGATTTTTCTTCAATTCAGCAAAAATACAAGCCTGATAAATAGTACCTGGTAATGTCATCATTCTCATCTTGTGCTGGGCAAACACAGTGCACAGCTGCTAAAACAGCATAATAATAATAATGATAGTAACAGTAGTAGGTGTAATAATAATAATAATAATGTAGTAATAATAATCATAATAATAATACTTATAATAATAATAATAATAATAATAAGTGATTGTTTTCCAAGTACCCCTTTTCTTGTACTTCTTATCATTTTAACTATTTTAAAATATGTTTTTTAGCAGTGACAGTTGTAGTAGTGGCAGTAGTAGTAATAATATTAGAAATAGTAGTAATAATAATAATGATTATTATAGAATAGTTCTTCTTGATCATCTCAGTCTTTTTCTTCCTCCTTTTCCTTTTATTATTATTATTGTTGTTGTTAACTATACTTTTATTATTATAATGTTATCGTCTATTACTTTTAGAATTATTTAATATTATTTTTGTTATCAAAAGCAGGTAGTTGGTGGTATTAATATTATAACTAGACATAGTAGACATTGTTTTTGGATGTGTTTGCCATTTTATTTTATCAATAGCAGCTAGTTGGTGGTAATAATAGTATAACTAGATATAGTAGAAATTATTTTTAGATGTGTTTGCTGATTTTTTTTTATCAATAGCAGTTAGCTGGTGGTATAATAGTACAGATATGCAATACTAGACATAGTAGAATTTGTTTGTAGATATGTTGGAGCTCTAATACCATACAGGTGGATAATTCGGTCTGCCTAAATCTCAGTTTAGCAATGACCATGTTTACTCTGGTGTATATATATATATATATATATATATATATATATATAGATAGATAGGTAGATAGGTAGAGAGGTAGATATATTGATAGATAGATAGATAGATAGATAGATAGATAGATAGATAGATAGATAGATAGATAGATAGATAGATAGATAGATAAAGGGAGAGACATATAGAGAGAAAGAAAGAAAGAAAGAAAGAAAGAAAGAAAGAAAGAAAGAAAGAAAGAAAGAAAGAAAGAAATTAAGAAAGAAAGAAAGAAAGAAAGAAAGAAAGAAAGAAAGAAAGAAAGAATATAGATATAGATAGATAGATAGATAGATAGATAGATAGATAGATAGATAGATATGGATAGATAGATAGATAGATAGATAGATAGATATGGATAGATAGATAGATAGATAACATAGATAAAGGGAGAGACAGATAGAGAGAAAGAACGAGGAAAAGAAAGAAAGAAAGAAAGAAAGAAAGAAAGAAAGAAAGAAAGAAAGAAAGAAAGAAAGAAAGAAAGAAAGAAAGAAAGAAAGAAAGAATATAGATATATATAGATAGATAGATAGATAGATAGATAGATAGATAGATAGATAGATAGATAACATAGATAAAGGGAGAGACAGATAGAGAGAAAGAAAGAGAGAAAGAAAGAAAGAGAGAGAGAGAGAGAGAGAGAGAGAGAGAGAGAGAGAGAGAGAGAGAGAAAGAAAGAAAGAAAGAAAGAAAGAAAGAAAGAAAGAAAGAAAGAAAGAAAGAAAGAAAGAAAGAAAGAAAGAAAGAAAAAGGAAAAACACAAAACATTGTTCAGTGCTCATGATATTAAACTGTTAGTACTCCTAGCATATAGCCACATTCCAATAATTGAATATGCCTCATCCTTACTCTATAGGTACAAAAGAAGAAGGGGACCGGGAGATCACCAGCAGCCGTGAAAGTCCTCCGGTCCGGTCCAAGAAGCCCAGGAAGGCCAGAACAGCCTTTTCAGACCATCAGCTGAACCAGCTGGAGAGAAGCTTTGAGAGACAGAAATATCTGAGCGTTCAGGACCGCATGGACCTGGCGGCAGCCCTTAACCTCACAGACACTCAGGTCAAGACCTGGTACCAGAACAGGAGGTAAGATCATTGTCGGTGCACAGCACTGACAGCACAGCACGGGCTAAGATTGACACTTCAGACAGACAGGCAGAGGACCACAGAGACCGACACACATAACTTGTCCTGGCTACACAAACCCTGTCAAAAGATTTCTAAAAACATAAGGGGCTGATTCACTAAAAAGAAGTCTTGTTTTCCCTGGAAATGACATGTGCTGTGTTATTCTCAGATATGGAATCATGTGCAGAAGAACCCCCTAAACCTCTGCACATGTTTGGATGTCTGAAGGCAACACAGGTTCACTTTATTTTCATAGAAAATTACTCCTTAGTAACTCAACCCTTATATTGTGCCAAGCATATGCAATCCAAAAGCGAAGACACAACAAATACATACATATACATAAAGTTCAATATAAAATGAGCTCCTGATAAGGGCAAGCATGCAAGAGAAATAATAAATCTGAGACAGAAGCTCACCGACAGACTCTGAAATAGAAGACATCTAGTACAGCAGGCAAGGGCAATAACAATACATAGACATAAACACGGTGCAATCTAGTCTATCTAATATAATCTAGTCTATAAACACACAACATTTCTTTGTACATATAATATATACAGCATCTCTAATCTATGACAGCCTGGCCAGGTTTATTAAAGGAGAGAACAATATACAAATTGTATGAACTCATCAGCATTTGCGAGTCTTTTTTCTGACTGATGAAAGGTAAAAGCTGATTGGTTTGGTTCTTTATGATCATTGCTTAATGCAGTAATTTAATAAAGCAATGGACAGCCACAAAATGTACAAACCCCAAACAACCATTAAAAGAGTCCTTTGAATGACAGATTGCTGCAGTGTGTTCATCACCAATGCTCTTTACATTCCCTTTAATAAATAAGGCAGATAGCCATAGTGTATCTATATGTGTAATGTGGGAATATATGCAATGCTTGTACTAGTCTTATATCAATATATCAAGATGACATCTGCTGGTAAGTGCTACAGTACACAACAGAAGATGTCTAGCACACATCCCAGCTCACACTGCGGAATTAGCTGTTTATATTTAATCCTTTACAAAAAGGCCCCAAAATTTAGCCTCTCTATCCCAGGGTATTTTTTTCCTAAAAACCCACAAACTGCTCATAATGAGATAAATATGGCTAATTAATAGCTTCAAAGAAAGCAGAAAAAAAAGATCCCCAACTAATGCACACATGAATAAATAATGTGTAAATCTTGATTACAAAACTAGGGACATGTTAGTCTATGTGTGTCCCAGGAACACAGTGGGATGAAATCCCATTGCTATCTCATTATGCAGTGTTGCATGGCACCAGACACGATTTTTTTTTATATAATTCAATTAGAAAATACGTATTTTGCATTTTTTGGCCGTTCTGAGTTCTCTTTTCAGACTGTATGATTTTAATTAAATATATGTATATTACATGAATTCTATGGAAAGACTGCAAGTCAGCCACCCGTGTCCCTTTAATAGGATGTCCAGGCTGATCTTGTTGAAGCAAATTAAGTACAGTTCTATTTTCCATAATTTTCTGTCTCATTACATACGGTTTCAGCCACCCTAATTCTGTCGGAAAAAATTAGTGTCATTTGTATGCAATCTAAAGAGTGTGTCATGGGCTTGTTAGATGCGCATCGGCCTTAGTAGCCACCAGCTCGCAGGCTCTGTGCGACTTTCGGGCTACAAAAGCGTCAAAAAGCGCTCAGTGGTTATCAAACATCAAGATGGAAATGGAGTTTTGGCAATTTGCTCCACAGCATCAGTTTGATCCCATTCGACACTTGTACCTATACATCGCTTAATGCCTATGGTATAGGTTTGGATGGCTGTTGGCTTTATGGTGACATAACACATTTACCCTTATATATAAAATCATCTTTCTTTGCTATTAAGTTAAGGATATTAACTCACAGTTGGTATCTAAATCTCACAAGGCTGACTTATTATTGCCGCATTGCATGGCATGCATTTGGATTTTTGTATACTTTTCTGTAACAAAGAAAGTGAGAAGGCTTTAATGAAATGTTTACAACATCTTATTTCTGCCATATTTTTTTTTTTATAAAAGGCCATATTTGCTAAGATTATTACGTTGGCCCCAAACTTCCAATTTTGAAGCTCTGGTGTAGAACATACAACCTTTAGTAAATGATGCATAACTCCTTTGGAAAGAAAGAAATCTTATCTTTGACATCCTCAATTGAGTCTTATTTTTTTTTGCCTTAGCAAAGATGCTGTAAATGGGGTCTTATAGGGTTCTACCTATATTGTCATCGATGTATCGCAACCAAAAGGCAATAGCTTAACTTTGATCTTCTATTTTTTTTTTCTCTAGGACAAAGTGGAAGAGGCAGACAGCTGTCGGACTAGAGCTTTTGGCTGAGGCTGGGAATTATTCAGCCCTTCAAAGGATGTTCCCCTCACCTTATTTTTATCACCCTAGTCTGCTCAGCAGTATGGACAGCACGACTGCAGCCGCTGCAGCAGCAGCTATGTACAGCAGTATGTACAGGACTCCCCCTGCACCCCACCCTCAGTTACAGAGACCCTTAGTTCCCAGGGTCCTCATCCATGGTCTAGGTCCTGGGGGACAACCAGCTCTTAACCCCTTGGGGAACCCAATACCTGGCACTCCTCACACGCGGTGAAAGCAGCACCCCTCTTTTTTATTTTTTACAGCACTATCAAACCCCACAAAGGACAAAAAACAATCAAACTAACCTGAAGGAGATAAGTAGAAGGGACACAGGGGCTAGAGTATGGATACCCCCTCTTTAAAGGCTCAGATCCCAAGCACCTACAGTATGTACTGTACTTATCTAAAGCAGGGACCCTACAGAAAGACCACTAAGCTCCTCCAAAGAAGAGTAGGACGCACGGGCACGGAAGGAGGGCGCAGTGCGCAATGGTTGCACTCCCAGCAGTGTGAATGACGATAGACTTGAGTCCAAAGGAGAAAAAAAGCAGCCTGGTCGATCTAAAGACGGAGTTATGGGAAACAAGGACAAGGGACTGGGAACTTTGCACTGATCTCTAATGAGCGGATTCATTATGACAAGTGGCATGCTCCCAAATCTTAAATTGTACATTCGAAAGACTATGAAATATCATATTTATTATATGTTGTCCATAAAAGTCACAACTATTCGTTGATTTTTTTAATGTCTTTTTTGAGCAACTCGAATAAAATGCTTAGAGAAAAAAAATGGTTTAAGCTGGGAATTCTTTGATGAAAAAGCAACGCCCTTTAAATGTAACCTTAAATATTTTTTTATTTAGGTTTGAGAACGAAAATCCTCATTTAATTAAGATAAAAAAAACATACAGATAACACACAACTGCTAAGAGGTACCAGCTAATTTTATTCACATTTGTACATTTTCTTTCTATTTTTTTTTCAGAACAGGTGACTTATTAAGAAATGCTTGAAGATTAATTTATAAAAATAAGATCTGATTTTTTTTTTTTTGGAGGCTTTTGGAAAGATTTTTTTTATATCTTTACGTGATAGCCGTCGGCAGCAGCGTGTCCTCATTTTTTATGAATTTTAAACAAGTTAATGAGCAAAATGAGTGATTTGTAAGGTTGGGTGGCCTGCCTGGGAACTGAGGATATGAATCCCCAATCTGACAGCTGTTCCAGGGAAGCAGAAGATCTTGGAGAACAGACAGTAAGCGAGAGGGGACCCAGCCTGAGCAATTACATAGCTTATATTTAAATCAAAGTAAAGATCAAGCCTAATAAACAGCCCATCACACGCCCAATAAGTAGCAAAAAGGTCAAATAAAATTAGTATATATATATGGTTGCAGCTCTGTCCTAATGTAAATTTGCGACCCATACAATTTACAAATAATTGTGATAACCATTGTA
This sequence comes from Glandirana rugosa, assembly GCA_018402905.1. Taxonomy (NCBI): domain Eukaryota; kingdom Metazoa; phylum Chordata; class Amphibia; order Anura; family Ranidae; genus Glandirana; species Glandirana rugosa. The sequence goes on from BLSH010164914.1 coordinate 290,887, forward strand.
TTATTTTTTTAAGAAGATGTCGCTGTTTAACAAAGATTTTTGCTAAGAATACTTTTTTTTAGAAAAAATGTATTACATCAGACGAAACACCGAGCAATTAAATGCGATCTGATCTCGCAGGCCAACATAGCGAAACAAAAAGATCAAACATTAAAAAAAAAATCACATGCAATGTTCAGTCCGGCTCCTGTGTCCCACTTGCCACAATTTATTAGTGTTAAAATAATAAGCTGGGAGCTTTCAAGGTGAAGACAATATTTTCTTCCATAAAATTAGAAAGATATACAGCAATTACATATAAAAGATTCATGGAGTGGAATCTTATGAGATCCTCTGAGGTTTGTGGTAGGTTGGACCTTCATTGTGTTTTTTTTTTCTTCCTTCTCTCTTCTCTTTTTCTGTAGTGAAAGAGCCCCCGGGCACATTTATTTGGGCTTTGCTAATTAGGCAATGGTTTGCTGATTTCTCTGCTAATAAATTTGCGTTAAAACCATATTGACCTCTGCAGCAGTCCAACAATGGCAGAGGGGGAAGCCCAGGAACGCCTCCCTCGTTTGTGCCCTTGTATGCAGTGTAATTATTCCGAGCTGGGGAGCTCCCAGCCAACCACAGCGCTCCAGCCGGCTCCTATTCTTCCCAGGCACAGCAGTCACTCTGCTCATCAGACACCAAGGCACACCACTTCCCTATGCACGTGCTTTTTAATACAAAAGATACAGGCACACACATCATTTATGCTACTTGGAAAAAAATGTTACATTGTAATGTGCTCACCCAACACAAAGCACTGTGATCGGTGTTGGAAGCTACACAGGCAAAAATCAAAGCCTCAGCTACCACGTTATGGAGTATCCACAGTCATTCTGTATTGGAAGACCTATTGATGCACATTTTTAATTTACATTGCACAGGCAGGGGATTCTGTAGGTGCTCTATGCAGCAATGCAGCAAATGAATATATATATATATATATATATATATATATATATATATATATATATGCTAAGCAAAGGCAGTCACTTGCCCTACAGAATCGTTTTTGAACCTTTTTATGTTGTAGGTGAATAATAAATGCTTTTTGAAGAGCTCAAGACACTTCTTAGAGCTATATATACTTACACTATAGATTGTAGATGTGTACACATCTACAAAGCAGAATATATATATATATATATATATATATATATCTTCATATGTGCAATGTGCAATTTTTTATAGTCACAGAACAGTACATATATAAATATATATATTACATATCCTGTACATGACAAACCTTGGTGACCTTACCCTTGAATGGTACACACTCACCCAGAAAATGAAAACTTTACAGCTAGGAAAGCCGTATATTTTTTTAGATGTAAATCTTTGCTTGAACGCTTATCATTGCGTTTCTGAGAGATCACAGTTTCTTTTATGCATTGCCTGCAGCAAATCTAAGCTCTGCCAACACCAGAGCCAGCAGGAAAAGCTGCTCCCACAAAGCGTGGGTGAAGCAGGTCTGTTGGTGAATGTTGTCACCAGTAGACACCCGGGAGTTTATTTGTCCCCAGCCTCACACTTTTCATTCATGAACAGTTCTAAGAGAAATAGTTTAGTACATCTCCTTTAAGGCGAGCAGAAAGTTGAAGCACTAGGCTCTCAGCAAAGTTTTGGGTATTACTTTTCACCTTCTGTCAACGCAACAAAACGATTTAAAGCCAACTCTGTGACAGATATGAGGGGACGGAGCCACATCAGATGGGTCGTTTAGACAATAAAGCCTATTATTTTGTAGGAGTTGAAGGGATCGTTCACACAAGCGGCCATACATCCCATCAGAGGAAGGTTATGGCACAATGGGGGTGAGGAAGAATAGTTCCATGCACATTGGAATCTGCAATCGTCTATCAACAAAAATGGCAAGTGTTATAAGTGGAAAGTAAAAGTGACTCAGGACGGTCATAAAAAGCTTGTCTTCCTTCCAGCATTTTTATTCTGTACTGGTTTACTCTCATTTTCCTGTTCTTTTAAAGTTCATCTTTGCCTTAAAAAAAAAGAAGAAGAAAAGAAAGGGGCATGTATAATAAAGCTGGCTTCAGTGGCTGATCACAGGGGTTAGAATAATACATGCAATGCAAAGATGGACTATAGCGGCATTTCAGCACCAAGGACAGCTCCCAGCCGCCTATGCGGCGAATTGAACAGTAAAGAACATGCTAAGACAAAGGCAAAAAATACAAATAAAATACACGATCTACAATGCATGCTCACTTCCCTGTGTTTTGTCCTTTTACAGACCCTGTAAACACAGAAAATACCTGTTGATCGGCCAAAAATGAACCCAGTTGCCCTAATGTGTGCTGACAACAGAGTGTTGTCTCTGGGGTTTATTTACTACAGCTGGAGAGTGCAAAATCAGGCTCACTTTTGCATAGAAACCAATCAGCTTCTAACCTAAGCTTGTTCAATTAAGTTTTGGCAATATAACTTGGAAGCTGATTGGATTCTATGCAGAAGTGAGCCTGATTTTACAGGCTCCAGCTTTAGTAAATAAACTCCAATGGGTTCTATTTTCTACAGCTGGAAGGTGCAAAATCAGGCTGACTTTTGCATAAAAAACAATCAGCTTCTAGCCTTAGCTTGTTCAATTAAGGTTTGGCAATAAAACCTGGAAGCTGATTGGTTTCTATGCACAAGTTGATTTTACACAGTCCAGCTTTAGTAACTTCACCCCTATGTATTTTGTTAAATTACTTAATTATTCCCTTTCTCATAATTATACTATAGTCCATAATAAGAAGGGCTCTTTGAGATAATATAGTATGTGTGCAGAAGACACAGAGCAGATCTGTTTTTCTAATGTTATATTATATTTCCAATGGTATAGTAGACAAACCCAAATGGGGAAAATATGATAAGTGCATTATGAGGGTTGAATACACTATAAGGTAGATGTAAACCCAATCACGTAAATCTCATATAAGCTTACAAATGTGAATACATTTTGAAAAGTATTTTTCAATATTTTTAATCTGTAGATTTTATTAAAATAACACCTGGTAATTGTGCTATGAAGATTCTGGTTTAAGTCTTTCCTGTTTTAGGTTCTGTGCACACTGGGCTTAAAAAATGCCAGTTCCTTTAGCAGAAAAAAATGCTCATATAGAGCGTATTTGTACAGAGTTTAGGCAAGTTTAGGAGAGTTTAGCATTTTTTTCTGCCAGAAAGCTACAAAGAAAATGCAAACCAGAAAGGTTTTTTTTCCTGCCACTAAATGCTGAGCTCAAAATATGCTTCTACTCGTCCTAATGTGCATGGACACATAGGATAACACTGAGCTGCTTCTACAGGCAAGACTCAAAACACCTGTAGAAGCAGCATTTTTTAAGTCAAGGTGTATGGACCTAGAGTGACAATGCTGTACATTAAAATAATGCATGGCACTCCCACCACAAAAGTCCTTGTTCAGGCACTCCATGTTTTAGGGTGACAATGCTTTGTCTCTGCCCCATTTGTGCTATTGCTTTGCCACTGTCACAGAGGCTTCCAAAGGAGCCTACAAGTGTCCATTTCAACACATATTGTCTAGGAATGCCACATCAGTAAACCTGCCATGAGAAATGCCATGCAGCTGGAGTACATGCAGGTGGACAGGAAGTAGTTGCAAAGAGGCTGCAGGAAAAAAATCAGCACTGAGTTTTAGTATAATATGAAAAAAGGGTAAAAACACTATTTTATAAAAGAACAATGTCAGTAATTTCTGAAGCATAGTAGCAAACTAAATGCCATTTAGTTAGGGTTTATAAATGCTTTAAAACACAAGGGTGGACTTACTAAAAGAGCAGAGATCTCCATGCAGCAAAATAGATGCTTGCATAGTGACTGCAGTGAAGTTATGTTAATTTTGATTATCTAGTCATATGCAGAGAAATACAAAAATACAGAATTTTGCCTTGCACATTAAGTTTATTTAATAAACATGCAAACATGGGGTGAGGTTTTTTGGACTCCTGAGATTATATTGTACATTATGGGCTAAGTTATTCAGCTCAACAGGGAAAGGTTCCAGGATTTATTTTTTAATTTTTGCTATAGCAAGAAAGCAAATCCTAAAATACTTAATTGGATACAATGATACTTGTGGTTCTTCTGGATGTAGAGGGTCACGGGCATATTTATCATAAAGGCTCATTTGGGCGAATGAGTTGTGTTATTTTCTTTACCAGCAATAGTTAATCTCAAGGTACACAACAATTTGTCATACAAAGTGCAATGACACTTCTCAAAGATGTAAGGAAAGTGTGGCTTGTCACTCATTAGTGCAATTGCATGGTAGCACACAACATAACGAATGCTTTATATATTAATACTATAATTAATAAATAGTTATCTAAAAAAATCCTAACCCCTTTCTAGTACTGCTTTTATATATATATATAAAACATGCTCACAAAGACTCTGCATTCATTTAATAAAGTCCCATAGCAAGACTGAGAATTAAAAGGAAATTGAGAGCTATGTGCCTCATTTATGAATGTTTCTTTCATGGAAAATTACCTGTATTGCCCCACAGCAACCAATCATATTCAAACTTTTATTCTCCCATCTTCAGCTTCAGGTTGGAACGTGATTACTTTCTGTAAGGCAATACATTCTTATGAGAGATGGTTTGAAAAATGAGGCCCAAGATGTTTGACGCAAGCTGTAAATATCCAGAACTGACCTTTTTTTTAATGCTTGTAGATCAAAGATCAAATTGATTTAAACCCTTTTGCTACCCATATCTTTCAATGGAGAGGTATTCTTAACCCTATCCAAACAACAGAATTAGTGACAGATTGTGATGATCCAGTTGCACATGAATTGAGGACAGAAGAATTTTTGAGACCCTCTCACTCCTAATCTGCACTTGGTGATGGCTGATATCAAACACAATATAGCCTTGGTATCCATTATTTAGTGAGATGTATGAATTGTATGATACTTGTGGTAAAGTGAGGAAATGGGAACGAGTAATATCATTTATTTTTTGACTGTCTGTGTCTCAGTGGGGAGAATTTCCTTCACTTCCTGTCCCAGAGGCACAGAGCGGAAAGCAAAAGGAAATCTCCCCACAATTTCTAACCTTTCCTCATTGAATCCAAAACAAAACTTTATAGTCTCAATCAAAGCAGTCACTTTTTTTACATCTTTTTTTTTTTTTTACAGCTACAAAAATATTGTGTAAGAAATATAAAGGCAACATTTACATTGATTACCTTCAGAGCGCATGTGCAGATGACATAATAGCCAGAGTATACAGTAAATATCTCCTAAATGGTGAAAGTTTAGGAGATATTTACAGTGCCTATAGGTAAGCCTTATTATAGGCTTACCTATAGGTACAAACAAACAAGGGGAGTTTGTTTCCTCTTTAAATGACTTTAAAGCAAAGACTTTAAAAAATAACCAACATGTTATACCCACCTGCTCTGTGCAATAATTTCTTCTTTTTGGGTCTTCCACCGGCGGTCCTGGCTCACCCCCTGCCGAGTGCTCCCAATAGCAAGCCTCTTGCTAGGGGGGCACTCAAGCAGGCTCATGGCTGAGCTCAGCCCAGCGCCCTGCTCTTTCCTCATTGGCTTACTAGCTGTGATTGACAGCAGCAGGAGCTGAAGAGGAAAGACAGACCCCAGAGAGCTGCTGCTCTCATGCACATCGCTGGATTGAGATTGGGCTCAGGAAAAATATAAGAGGGGGGTGCACCCCCAAAAGTTTTTCTTTTATCTGAATGCATAGAATGCATTCAGGTAAAAAATTATGAGCCTTTAGAACCACTTTAATCCTAAACTAGATAAGAGTTATTGAATATGCTTCACAAATTGCAGGGACAACCAATTAGAAAGTATCTCTTTAGATAAATGATGTATCATTAGGCATGCTGGGCCCTCAAAGGCAATCTTTTTCAAATTATCTGCCCAAGAGGAAATCTCAAAATAAATGTCAGGTCTTCGGAAACCCCTGCTAATACCATTTCATTAGCGAGCAGTGGGAAAAATTCCCCTTACATTGGGGGCCAGTGACAAGAATGTCCCACTTTAGTGGGGGTGAGAATGCCTCCCTTACAGACAGCTAAAAGATCATTGGTGTCATGCATCTAGCTCTTCCAGGTGGCATTAGCCCCGAAACATGGCAGGGACCATCACATGGGAGGTTAATCAACCGCAGCTCAAGGAACCCTTATCAACCTCTGGAGGAACTTTAGCAAACATGCAGGAAACTGGTTGAGAATGGCTGCTCTAAAGTGTCATTTACATCTCTCAGTTTTCCCAAGCTTAAGAAAGGATGTGTATATTTCCGACTAGATTTTGGAGTGTCTCTTATTTAGTGTCAGTACTGAATTGCATTCTATGATGATCTCTGAAACAACATGGCTTATTGTTTTTTTTTTTTTTGGCATAGATAACCTAATACTGGTAGCTGGCACCTGGGTGCTACTCTGTGAGATGGCCTATATGAGTATATAAGGACCCACTGTACAGGCACATCCAACGAAAGGTAAGATCTTAGCCAGGGTTTAAATATGGCGACAGTCCAGCAGGACAAGTGTATCTTATCTGATCATGCACTTGTGTTTTAACCTTAAAATAGGGAAGTTGATCTACTAAAGGGAATTACACTGTGCACTGCAAGTGTGGTTGCTCTAGATCTGAGGGGAAGCTCTGAAATGAGGGGAAGCTCTACTGATTTCTATCATCCAATAATGTGCAAGCAAAAATGCTGTATTTTTTAATTTTCCTTGCAATGTCCTTGTTTGTGATTGAGTATTATTTGCAAAGTGAAGTTTTACCTCATTTATTAAGCTCTGGAGTTATTGCAGTGCACAGTAAATTTGCCTTGAGTAAATCAACCCCATAGTCTTGATTTAACCACTTTAGCCCCAGAAGGATTTCACCCTTTAGGACCAGAGCACTTTTTGTGATTCTGCACTGCGTAGCTTTAACTGACAATTGCGTGGCCATGCGACGTTGTACCCAAACAAAATTTGCGTCCTTTTTTTCCCACAAATAGAGCTTTCTTTTGATGATATTTGATCACCTCTACGTCTTTTCTGATTGCCGCTATAAACAAAAGAAGAGCGACAATTTTGCTTTCTGATTGCCGTTATAAACAAAAGAAGAGCGACAATTTTGCAAAAAAAAAAACTATATTTCTTACTTTTTGCTAAAATACAAATCCAAAAAAAAAAAAAATATATAACATTTTTTTTTCATCACTTTCGGCCGATTTATATTCTTCCTCATATGTTTGGTAAAAAAAATTTCACAATCGGCGTTTATTGATTGGTTTGCGCAAAAGTTGCCGCGTTTACGAATGATGAGAATTAATTTCTGGGGTTTTTATTTTTATTTATTTTTTACTAGTAATGGTGGCGATCTGCGATTTTTAGCGGTACTGCGATATTGCATCGGACATGTCGGACCATTTGGACACTTTTTTGGGACCATTGGCATTTATACAGTGATCAGTGCTATAAAAATGCACTGATTACTGTGTAAATGACATTGGCAGTGAAGGGGTTAACCTGGAGGGGGCGCTGTAGGGGTTAACTGTGTTCCCTCAGTGTGTTCTAACTGTATGGGGGCTGGGCTGGCTGGGGGAGGGGAGTGATCATCGTTTCCGTATACAGGAAGCCTGTGATCACAGCCCTTCCCCCTCTGTCAGAACGGAGATCCGTGTTTACATACATGGACCTCCGTTCTCTCACTGCGGGGGAGCCATCGTGGGTAGCCGGCAGAGATCGAGTCTGCCCTACCCACTCCCTAGCCCCCCCGGAACACAGTGAGCGTGTGAGCCACTGTGTCACCATCACGGTGTGGCGGGCGGTCGGCAATTAGTTAAAGCATACATGTTTCTTTGTCTTAGATGGACAAAGCATAGATTTGCTTTAATGCCAGCCTTTTCAGGAGCAAATACTTGCTGGATTTAAGGGAATACCCTGCACTTATGGACCTTTAGTAGCACATAACTCATTCCCCTTCTTCTTCTCATGAGACAGCCCTGGTGCTTGGTGATTGGCCCAACACTTTTCCATGTGGGAAGAGAGAGAGTCATCAGTCTATTGTAAGAACTGACTAGATTTACCTGGAGTTTAAACAGGGTTTCCATTCCAGCAGTTGAAATGACAACCTAACCAGAAGCTAACCCTAAAGCCCAATTCTTAGAACAAGATAGATAACCTTGCAGTGGGGGCCCATCCAAACTGCAAGGGTTAATGGCTTGTTAAAGTGATTGTAAAGTCTTGTTCTTTTTTCTTTAAAAATAACAAACATGTTATACTTACCTGCTTTGTGTAGTGGATTTGCACAGAGCAGCCCAGATCCTCTTCTTCTTAGGTTCCTCTTTGGCTCTCTTGCTCCTCCCTCCTGTTGAGTGCCCCCACAGCAGACAGCATGCTACAAGGGCACCCAATCCGAGTCACAGCTCCCTGTGTCCATTCAGACACGGAGCCCCAATTTGGCCCCGCCCCCTCTCCCTTGATTGGCTAACTGACTTTGATAGACAGCAGTGGGAGCCAATGGCGTTGCTGTTGTGTCTCAGTTAATCAGGAGGAGAGTCCCGGATGGCCGAGGAACTCATGGACATTGCTGGAGAGAGATGAAGCTCAGGTAAATATTGGGGGGCTGAGGGGTGCTGCTACACATAGAAGGCTGTTTATCTTAAAGTGGATGTAAACCTGATTCATGAAATTTGAGCTGGGCACATAGATCTGCAGAGTTTTCTTATGTCTCTTCAAAGCCCTGTGTCTCATAGCTTTGTTTTGCTCCGTTCCTCTGTTACCAGCCTGATAACTTTTGACAAGCTCTCCGAGGCCTGGAGATAGAACTGTGTGTCGGAGGAGGTTGCTATAAATAAATTAGCACATTGCTAAATTATACACAGGCAAGCTCTGCATGAGTAGGTAAGGGGTGTGTGCCTTTCCTCCAATCAGCTGTCTCACAGTGTCTATCAATAATCCCTCCTACAGGGGAACCAGGAAGAGAAAATTCTAACAGACTGTGCACTTTCTAAACAGTATATACATGTCAAGACAGAAGATATACATGTAAACCGTATATAGGGAGATTTGTTTCATCTCTGTGTATCATCTGAGGCTGTTGACTTCACTGGGTATGTGGCGGGTTTACATCCACCTTAATACATAGAATGCATTAAGATAAAAAACCTTCTGACTTTACCAGCACTTTAAATCTAGGGGGTTACAGAAGAGGCTGTATTACTCACCTTTTTTCTTGCTCCAGCAGAGTCCCTCCAGAGATATGCTTTGTATCTCATGGCCTCGTCTCTAAACTGTTATTGGCTATGGTTTCACTGTTGCCCTTGCCTTGCACAATGCAGGGTTACCAGACCTGTATCTATGTGATTAGGCCGTGGGTCCACCCATAGACTAGAGTTTTCATGAGAAGAGGACATCACGAAAGCTGACAAGAGAATGGAGTCAGGTAAGTGAAGCAGCCTCTGTCTTTACCTCCTAGATTTAAAGAGCTTTTAACCCTTGAAGTACAAAGATGCCTCACTGCAGTGTATATTTTTTTGTGCTCAGCTTTAATCTATAAATATGAATTAACTGCATATAATCCACACTTGCAGTGTCATAGCCAAATGTATTAGGCCATCATACATTGGGCATGGGAACCACCCAGGCTCTGCACCAATACAAAGCAGTGCTAAAATGTTAAATGCAGGAAATCATTGAGTTGCAAAATCCCACATGTATCAGTTTGAATGTACTTTACACAGAGTGCCCTGAAGACAACGTGTTACCACCATGAAACCCCACTTTGAAACTTGTGGGTCTTTATGACCTGCTCTGTTCATGAACCTGGGCAGGAATATAAAAGTGCTTTGAAAAAAACATGTAGATGTTAAGATGTTCGGATCAGTAGAATGGGTGGAAAGGAACAATATGTCTGAAAAAAAAAAAACACTAATGCTTGATTTCTCATCCTTGTACTGTGGAATTAACAACAAAATTGTCTGTCTCCATTTCTCTATTAAAGTGAAGACTGTGTGATGGGTAAAGTCATATTTCTTGACTAAAATGCCAGAGGAAGGTAACAGGTCATTGCAACCACCTAATGACTAGCAGTTGAGCTTTGCAGAGGGTCAGACACATTGAATAATTATGATAGGAATGGAGAAAGTGATGGCATATGACAGAATGATGTATTTACAGAAAATAATGTGATGTTTTCAACGTTTACTACTAGCACTCATCTTCTTCTAGAGATAGTGCATAAAATACTGCATTAAACGTGGACCTGTCACCTACTCATAACAGTGCCTTCAACCTATGTCTCAATAAGCATTGCATAGAAATAAATCTAAGGTCCACTGATAGTATGATACCACTGTACAGTACCTTCACTGCATCAGGCTTAACAAAAGACAATGTAATTCCAGGTGTACCTTAATGTTTTTTTGAGCTGCACTCATAAACTATAATCTCTTGAACGGTATTTAAAGCCCGAAAAAAGAACTTCTCTGATTTTGTTTCTTTTTGTCAGTTAAATATGCCATTGAAAACATTGTCATACCCAAGCCCGCGGTGACTACCACAACCCATCTGCACTCAGTCAAAAGTATGAAAAATATAAGCCACACTCCAGAACTTAGCTCTTCTTTCTGTGTGTAATTTATCAAAAAAAAAAGACTGCATACATTGATGTCTCCATCCGTAACTTCCCCTATCCTTGTGAGTTGGCGATGTCTCTACCTGAAACCAACGTTCCTTGATGCGTTTCACTAATGCTGGTCTGCTCATAAGAATTGGGGAATTTTCGGATGGAGACATCTATGTATGCAGTCTTTTTCTGACAAATTAAACACAGAAAGAAGAGCTAAGTTCTAGAGTGTGGCTGATATTTTTCATACTAACATATAGTATACACCGATCAGCCATAACGATATGACCACTGACAGGAAAAGGGAATATCTTGTTACAATGGCATCTGAAAATTGGTGACATATATTAGACAGCAAGTGTTTGTTGTGTATGGGGCTGTGAAGCCCATGGTGACCCATGTCCACAGCCAAAAGCTTCTACAATGGTCACATGGACATCAGAACTGGACTGCGGAGCAATGGAAGAAGGTGGCCTGGTCTGATGAATCACATTTTCTTTTACATCATGTGGATGGCTGGGTGCGGGTGTATCACTTTCCTGGGGAAGAGATGGCACCAGGATGCAGTATAAGAAGGCAAGTTGGCAGAGGCAGTGTGATGCTTTGGGCAATGTTCTGCTGGGAAACCTTGGGCCCTGCCATTCATGTGGATGTTCATGGTGTTCATGCCTCAATGGGTCAGGGCTGTTTTAGCAAAATGGGGCCATACTCAATATAAGGTGGGTGATATAATGTTATGGCTGATCTGTGTATATACACTATATTACCAAAAGTATTGGGATGCCTGCCTTTACATGCACATGAAATGTAATGACATCCCAGTCTTAGACTGTAGGATTCAATATTGAGTTGGCCCACCCTTTGCAGAAATAACAGCTCTTCTGGGAAAGCTGTCCACGTGGTTTAGGAGTATGTCTATGGGAATGGTTGACCACTCTTCTAGAAGCCTGGCTCCCAGTTTCAACTCTAATTCATCCTAAAGGTGTTCTATCGGGTTGAGGTGAGGACTCTTTGCAGGCCAGTCAAGTCCATCCCAAACTTGCTCATCCATGTCTTTGTGGACCTTGCTTTGTGCACTGGTGCGCAGTCATGTTGAAACAGGAAGGGGCCATCCCCAAACTGTTCACACAAAGTTGGGAGCATGAAAATGTCCAAAATGTCTTGGTATGCTGACACCTTAAGAGTTCCCTTCACTAAGGGGGCCAAGCCCAACCCATGAAAAACAACCCCACACCATAATCCCCCCCCCCACCACCACCACCAAATTATTAGGACCAGTGCACAAAGCAAGGTCCATAAAGACATGGATGAGCAAGTTTGGGGTGAAGGACTTGACTGGCCTGCACAGAGTCCTGACCTCAACCCGATAGAACACATTTAGGATGAATTAGAATGGACACTGAGAGCCAGGCCTTCTCATCCACATCAGCGCTGACCTCACAAATGCGCTTCTGTAAGAATGGTCAAACATTCCCATAGACATACTCCTAAACCTTGTGGACAGCCTTCCCAGAAGAGTTGAAGCTGTTATAGCTGCAAAAGGTAGGCCAACTCAATATTGAACCCTACGGACTAAGACTGGGATGCCATTAAAGTTCATGTGCATGTAAAGGCAGGTATCCCAATACTTTTGGCAATATAGTGTATATACTGTATAGGGGATTTAAGTGACTTTGAATGTGGCATGGTCGTTGTTGCCAGACGGGCTGGTCTGAGTATTCAAAAACTGCTGATCTACTGGGATTTTCACACCCAACCATCTCTAAGGTTTACAGAGAATGGTCATAAAATGAGAACATTTCCAGTGAGAAGCAGTTTTGTGGACAAAAATGCCTTGTTGATGTCAGAGGTCAGAGGAGAATGGGCAGACGGGTTTGAGATGATAGAAAGGCAACAGTAACTCAAATAACCACTCGCTACAACCAAGGTATGCAGAATACCATCTCTAAACACCCAACACATCAAACCTTGAAACAGATGGGCTACAGCAGCAGAAGACCACACTGGATGCCAATCCTGTCAACTAACAACAGGTAACTGAAGCTACAATTCACACAGGCTCACCAAAATTGGACAATATACGATTGGAAAAATGTTGCCTGGTCTGATGAGTCTCGATTTCAGTTGCAGCATTCAGATGGGAGGGTCAGAATTTGGCATAAAAAAATATGAAAGGATGGATCCATCTTGCCTTGTATCACCAGTTCAGGCTGGTGTCGGTGGTGTAATGGAGTGGGGGATATTTTTTTGGCACACTTTGGGCCCCTTAGTACCAATTGAGCATTGTTTAAATGCCATGGCCTACCTGAATATTGCTGACCATGTCTATCCCTTCATGACCACAGTGTACCCATCTTCTAATGGCTACTTCCAGCAGGATAATGCACCAATCACAAATCTCAAATCATCTCAAACTGGGTTCTTGGACATGACAATGAGGTCACTGTACTCCAATGGCCTCTACAGTCACCAGATTGCAATCCAATAAAGCCAGAAATCTTGGCTGGTGAGAAACTTCTTGTGTTATCTACCTATGTTGAATTCTTATTAGTTACTACAGACCCCCCCCCCCCCCATGTTGTGGCAATAAGGAGAGAGAGGCGTTTGTAGGCTTGGTAATAACACTGATCCTTCCTTGATGCAGTACAGTGAGTGAATGATGTCACTCTAGGACACAGTAAGTGTGCTTATGGCCGGATCACCAGGTAAAAAAAAAGGAATACAAGCATAAAAAATACAACTAATGCAGCCACCACTTGTAAGGTCTGGTAATCTGAAATATATTGCTTTTTTGTTCCTGAGTTTAGGTACACTTTAAAGACACATCCCTGTTTATCTCAAAGGATGGCACATACAACATATGAAATATGTAATACAAGATATACGGTTTTAATAATCTCTACGCATTTTTTTTGGCATTGCTTACACATCTCTGTCCACCATAATTTGCAAATCTAGTTTTCTTGGAACATTTTTTCCCATTACTCTTTTACAGTCTCACTATGCACATCTCTGATGTTAATTATTTAGGTTGAAAAAAGGCACAGCTACTGAGTTCCACTAAAACACCAAAATAAATCAATACAACAAAATAAAAATATTGAAATATGCAAATGGTACAAAGGGAGGCAAAAAAAACAAAAACAAAACAACGTATAAATTGTGGTGCAATTTGCTCAAACAGAAAAAAAAAAATCCTTTCTAATATCAAGTCAAACACTCCTGGTACAACATTCTACAGGGTTATTTTTCGTAATATTATTAGCCATTTGTATTTTCATATGTTACTTATACCACTGCTCCACCCCTCCACAGTCTATAAGAAGCATTACATGAGAGATGTGGATATAAAGGAAGTAAACTGCAATGCATATAATTTTAACCAAGAGGTGGCATTTTATTTTGAGGCACTGGGTAAGACCCATTCAATCTAGCAGCAAGGAATAATAGAAAATTGCAATATATATATATATATATATATATATATATATATATATATATAGTATCTCACAAAAGTGAGTACACCCTCACATTTTTGTAAATGTTTTATTGTATCTTTTCATGTGACAACACTGAAGAATTGACACTTTGCTACAATGTAAAGTAGTAAGTGTACAGCTTGTATAACGGTGTAAATTTGCTGTCCCCTCAAAATAACTCAACACGCAGCCATTAATGTCTAAACCGTTGGCAACAAACGTGAGTACACACCTATGTGAGAATGTCCAAATTGGGCTCAATTAGCCATTTTCCCTCCCAGGTATCATGTGACTCGTTAGTGTTACAAGGTCTCAGGTGTGAATGGGGAGCAGATGTGTTAAATCTGGTGTTATCGCTCTCACTCTCTCATACTGGTCACTGGAAGTTTAACATGGCACCTCATGGCAAAGAACTCTCTAAGGATCTGAAAAAAAGAATTGTCACTCTATATAAAGATGGCCTAGGCTAGAACAAGATTGCCAAGACCCTGAAACTGAGCTGCAGCACGGTGGCCAAGACCATACAGCGGTTTAACAGGACAGGTTCCATTTAGAACAGGCCTCGCCATGGTTGACCAAAGAAGTTGAGTGCACATGCTCAGCGTCATATCCAGAGGTTGTCTTTGGGAAATAGACATATGAGCGCTGCCAGCATTGCTGCAGAGGTTGAAGGGGTGGGGGGTCAGCCTGTCAGTGCTCAGACCATATGCTGCACACTGCATCAAATTGGTCTGCATGGCTGTCGTCCTGGAAGGAAGTCTGTTCTAAAGATGATGCACAAGAAAGTCTGAAAGCAGACTAAGGACATGGATTACTGGAACCATGTCCTGTGGTCTGATGAGACCAAGATAAAGTTATTTAGTTCAGATGGTGTCAAGTGCGTGTGGCCAAGCATGTCTCCAGACCTAAACCTTATTGAGCATCTATGGGGCATCCTCAAATGCAAGGTGGAGGAGGGCGAGGTCTCTAACATCCACCAGATCCATGATGTCATCATGGAGGAGTGGAAGAGGAATCCAATGACAACCTGTGAAGCTCTGTTGAACTCCATGCCCAAGAGGGTTAAGTCAGTGCTGGAAAATAATGGTGGCCATATAAAATATTGACACTTTGAGCCCAATTTGGACATTTTCACTTAGGGGTGTACTCACTTTTGTTGTCAGCGGTTTAGACATTAATGGCTGCGTGTTGAGTTATTTTGAGGGGACAGCAAATTTACACTGTTATAGAAACTGTACACTTGCTACTTTACATTGTAGTAAAGTGTAATTTCTTCAGAGTTGTCACATGAAAAGATATAATAAAATATTTTCAAAAACATGAGTAGTGTACGCACTTTTGTGAGATACTGTATATACAGTATAGTATATATATATATATATATATATATCTATGGTCGTGGCCCTATGACCGAGACAAATGTGGATCACGTAAACGTGCTACAAGACTTTCAAGGTGTGCCTTGGTCATCTGGTCGGTATAACAAGAAAAGGGGTCATACCCAAGATAAGTAATGGGTAATAATGGAGAGGAAAGTGTTGAGAAATGCCCTGAAAAAAAGGGGAATGGGAAAGAGAGTATCGCGCGCTGGAACCTACAAAGAGCATGGGTGAGTGGGCTGTTTAAGTACCCTCCAGGCTCCTCCAATAAATTCAGGCCACCATACTGGCATTCTTATTTATGGTCGTGGCCCTATGACCGAGACAAATGTGGATCACATAAACACATGACAAGGCTTACAATATAAAATAGACCTAAGGTGTGCCTTGGTCATCTGGTCAGTATACCAAGAAAAGGGGGCAAAAATACCCATATAGGGAAGTAGCTCTTTATTGATTCTGACA
Source organism: Glandirana rugosa (assembly GCA_018402905.1). Classification (NCBI taxonomy): domain Eukaryota; kingdom Metazoa; phylum Chordata; class Amphibia; order Anura; family Ranidae; genus Glandirana; species Glandirana rugosa. The sequence goes on from BLSH010164914.1 coordinate 306,853, forward strand.
TTTATCGAGCAACCTTGGAGAAGGCTTGTTCCATCTCCAGCTGATGATTTGAAATAAATCTCGCAAAGCAGACTGACTTCCATCTGCCTAATTTATTGATCACGTGGTCTGGTACTCCGTGCTGAGATGCAGCCGAGGCTGCTCCAATGTGAAAGAAATGTCTGGTGTACGGACCGGGGTCAAGGCCTAGGTTTACCAGTATGATCCTAACGTGCCTGATAAATTGGTTGCCACTCTGTGAGCTGGTTGGAAAAGGTGACAACAGACTAGAGTCTGATTGACTAGGTAGGCGAATCAGTATCCGGTCAAGCACCATCACTGGGCACCAGGCGTTGTTAGTCAGAAAAAGGCTGATGTCAACCCCGGGTCTGGATTGCTGGGTTTTGGAGACTTCCAGGTGAAGGACATAGTGGTTTTGAAAGTGAATCAGGTGGCGTCTGTATAGTATCTGGCTGCTAGTGCCACTGAAGGTGAATTCACTAGGCCACAAAAAGCCATTAAATGCCAGGTAGATGGCTGCTTGGATGACTAAACTGAACCGAACCCTGAACTAGGAACACGCTAGGATGTTAGACATGTCTCTAAAGATGGTACCTGTGATGGGCAAGCGTTTGCCATTGACACAGACGGCTTTTTGGGGTCCTACAAGGACAGAAAATGCTGGGTGCTGGCAAGGTATAGCCTGATAGTGTTATGAGAAGAGCCAACTGCGTGTGGCTAGAAGGCTGCGAAGGCTAGAATGTGACTAATGTCACCTGTGGTTGCTCCGGGGCATGAGGCTAGAAACCTGCCGTAGATGTTCCAAGCAGTGTATTGCGGGACAACGAGTGGTTAATGATCTGTGTTGCATTGGCGAGGTGTGGTTTCAATCCATCGTTAGTCGTGACCAAGGAGGGATAGGCGTGGATGTTGGGTCAGCTCCAGGTTCCTGCTGGAAAAATTAAACAAAATTGAAATGTGACAGCCCATCTGCTGAGGCATTGCTCTTGACTTGAATATGCTTCCAGTGGATGTTAAATTGGTGATGCAGTGATAGCTGCACCAGCCTGCCTAGGAAGGACATGATGGGGAGCAATTTGGACCCACCCTTGTTGTTGATGATGTCGACCGTAGTCTGATTGTCAGTAGCGAAGACCACCGTTTTTCCTGTCCATGTGTGGCCCCAGACCTGAGCAGCTGCCACTATGGGATACAGCTTGAATAGTGATCATGAATGAGTAAAATGGGGGATTAATAGGATTTCAAGGTCCGGCAAACCGGTGATGGCCAAAAATTGCTGTGAAGCCTGTAGAGGCTGTGACATCTGTGACTACCTGTGGTGATGAAGCTGATGCTGATGGGATAAACATTGATATGCCGTTCCAGTTCGCGAGGAACTCATCCTATGTTAAGTCAGCTATCGCTGCCGGGTCTAAGTTGAGGATTTGATTAGCGTCTTGTACTTGAGTCAGGAAGACCAGGAGCCGTGAGATGAAAAACTGGCCTTGAGGAATAATCCTCATGGCAAAATTGAGCATCCCTAACAGGGACTGCAACTGTTTTTAGTACACCCTTGCAAAAGGGTAAAGTTGTGAATGACCAACTTAATACAGGCTAGTTTGTCAGGAGGCAAGCTGGCCTGCATGGCATGTGTGTCCAGAGTGATACTCAAGAAGGTGATGGCTTGTGACGGGCTTTCTACTTTATGTTCGGCTATGGGCACGTTAAGGTTGTTGAACATCACTCTCAACCTGTCCAGGTCTAACGGGGGTGTGTCTGGCTGCTCCATGAGTAGAAAATCATCAAGATAATGGATGACCATCTGACAATGAGCCCGGTGTGACAGGATCCATGTAAGGGACTGAGCAAAAATATCGAAGAGCCACGGGCTGCTTTTGGACCCGAAGGTTAACTTAGTGGTGAAGTAATAGGAGTCCCTCTATTTAATGCCGTGCCAGCGCCAGAGAGATGGCTCGATAGGCAGGAGTTTGAATGTATCTGAGATGTCTGCTTTAGACAGCCATGCGCCAGAACCTATTTTAATGATTGCTTGAATAGCTAAATCAACTAAAGCATATTTCAGGGAGAACTCCTCAGAAGAATTAGGGAATTCAAACTTGGGATATGCGAAGAATGAGGTGCAGACAAATCGTACACTAAGCAAAGTTTATTGGAGAACTTGCCCTTGACAAGCCCAGTAGGGATGACTCCCCAGGTTTGAAATGGTGACTGTGAGAAAGGTCTGATGATGACCCCTCTGTCTAGTTTGGCCTGCAGCAGGGTGTCAATGGCCTATTTGTTGACGGCTGCTGACTGAAGGTTCTTGCACTCATGAGTAGAGTGTGGTAGAGTAATGAGGCCAGTGTGGAATCTTGCCGTGAAGCCCTGTACTAGGAATATCGCCAGTGAAGGGGTGGGGTGTGTGGAGAGGTAAAACTCCACCCAAAGGACATCCACCCGGCTTAGTCAGTGTCATGTACTTGGTGGTAGAGCCTGACTTATGCAGTAGGCAACCTCTCTTATGGCCCTGGTTCCAGAGCCCCTGGTAGAGCAGACAGGGAGCGCTGGAGCACAGGGGGGCACGAGGACTGGATTAGACACAGATGGGGGTGTGATGTCTTCCAGAAGTCCGTGCAAGACTGAAGAATAGTGATGCAGGCCGGGTCAGTAATGTGCGGGCAAAGCAGTACAGGAGGAGCAGGCAGTCGGATGGTCAGGTGCAGGCAGGGTCTTCAACAGGCAGGCAGGTGGAAGTACACAGGGGTCAGGCAGGAGGGTGGTCGTAGACAGGCCGGGGGGTCGGTGCAGGTGGAGTTCAAGCAGGTACGGGTACAAGCCGGGTCACAGGTAACAGGAAACTCAAACTGGTCACGAGAAGGCACTGGTAACGCTGTAGAATGGACAGCACTTGCTTCCTGGGCTGTCCTGCTTAAATGGCCGATATTGGCGCCATTAGAGCGCACGGGCGCGTGAACGCGTGCGGACACGCACGGGAGGCCAGAAATGACCAGAAAGACCATTTTCTCTAAAATTCAGGACTTATTTGGCTGATTCAAGTTACATGTGCCTCTCGGGTGTGCTCTTTGAATACTGTACAGACATGCAGCAGCTGGCACTGGTTATAGATGCATCCACCATAATTATAATTAGTACAAATGGCCGCACCTCCCACAGATACGATGGGCCGTTCCAGTTTGTCCACCTGCCACTGCTGTCCAGGGGCTGGAAAACCCTGACCGTTACCGGAGGTGGTCGGGGGATTGAAGGGGCGTCTTGTGGCTGTGTTTGAGCACCAGTTTGCCATGTGGGTAGAAGACTGGCAGACGGCGCAGAGCGGGGAGCATAGGCTGGCAAAGTGATGACAAAATAATTCTGTGTTGGTGACACTCCAGTCTGTCTTGATCTGGAACTGGGCAAGCCTAGCTGCTGCTCTGGCCGCAAACAACCAGTGGTAATTGTAGAAGGAATATCCTCCATAATTATATCTGTCAGGATTTGCAGGCCTTCAGCAAGGGGAAGCAGATCAATGGGCTGCACCTAAAAGAATCAGGACTATGCAGATAGGTGAAAATATATTTATTATAAAAATGACACACTTGCAAAACACCCAACACCAGTAACAAAAACAAGCAAGTGAAAGAAGGCAAAAACACGACAACCCAAAACCAAACACCTAACTAACTATCTAACTAAATACAAATGCAAGACACACAAAGGCAAAACAGGCAGATATCAAATGAGAATAGGGAGGAAAATACCGAGGGTGGAATGGTGAAGGAGGGAGCAAAATGCAGGTTCCAGGGGGACAGAACACGGATCAGATCGGGTCAGGTCAGGTCTGGAGCATGGATCAGTACAGGTCAGGCTCGGGCAGGATACGGCTTGCAGAGAAAACGCTGAAGCACTGGGACTGGGTGTAAGGCGGGCTTATATAGTCCCAGCAGCCCCATCATGTAGCTTAATGACCTGTGTACTCCATCTGCTAGGAGACACCCACTGGTGGCCACCAGAACTACACCCTTTGATATTCCATACAACAGTGCCACCCGCAGGTGACCCGAGCAAGTACACAGGTCCTGACAAGCAGGAACCTCTCCCTGCAGTACTATGAGATGATTTTAGAACAATAATTTGTCCCTCACAGGAGCAGCAGGAACCTCTCCCTATAGCACTATGAGATGATTTTATAACAATAATCTGTCCCTCACATGAGCAGCAGGAACCTCTCCCTATAGCAGTATGAAATGATTTTAGAACAATAATCTGTCCCTCACAGGAGCAGCAGGAACCTCTCCCTATAGCACTATGATGATATGATTTTAGAACAATAATCTGTTCCTCACAGGAGCAGCTGGAACCTCTCCCTATAGCACTATAAGATGATTTTAGAACAATAATCTGTCCCTCACAGGAGCAGCGGGAACCTCTCCCTCTAGCAATATGAGATGATTTTAGAACAATAATCTGTCCCTCACAGGAGCAGCAGGAACCTCTCCCTCTAGCACTATGATTAGATGGTTTTAGAACAATGATCTGTCCCTCACAGGAGCAGCAGGAACCTCTCCCTCTAGCAGTATGAGATGATTTTAGAACAATAATCTGTCCCTCACACCAGCAGCAGGAACCTCTCCCTGTAGCACTATGATGAGATGATTTTAGAACAATAATCTGTCCCTCAAAGGAGCAGCATGAACCTCTCCCTCTAGCAGTATGAGATGATTTTAGAACAATAATCTGTCCCTCGCAGGAGCAGCAGGAACCTCTTCCTCTAGCACCATGATGAGATGGTTTTAGAACAATAATCTGTCCCTCACAGGAGCAGCAGGAGCCTCTCCCTCTAGCAGTATGAGATGATTTTAGAACAATAATCTGTCCCTCACAGGAGCAGCAGGAACCTCTCCCTATAGCACTATGAGATGATTTTAGAACAATAATCTGTCCCTCACAGGAGCAGCAG
>BLSH010164914.1:311798-327509 GCA_018402905.1 Glandirana rugosa
AAAAGCACTTCAAGCCGGCTTGGGCTGCTTGGGCTTGTAGGTCCAAAGGCGAGTTGATCAGCCAGCAGGGTACCCCGTATCCACTGTAGGAGGAGGGTAAACCGGTATTTTTCTAATCGTTGAGACCCCTGTACGAATCGGGGGTAACGATGTGGGGATAAGACTTCCATTATCAAGGGGAGATGGGTCTTCATCAACACCCAACGACGTATAAGGTCTTCCCAGTGTTGTTTGAGAGAAACCAAAACTGGGTTTAACCTACCTAGGCATAGCTGCAGTCTCCCATTTCCTAAACAGGGACTCCAATTTGGGTCAAAACCAAAGAGAGTTTGTTGTGACCCTTCTGGAATATGCAGCAACCCACAACTACTTCTGGGTAGAGGGGAACTATTACCTTCAGAATAGGGGTGTAGCAATGGGGGCTAAGCATGTCCCCAGAGTTGCTAATCTTTTTATGGCCAAATGGGAGGAGGATGTCACCTATGCCCCATGGGACGACCGACTAGTTGAGCGGAAACCTGGATGTTCGGGTTCGTCGGGTTCGGCCGAACTTCACGAAAAAGTTTGAGTTCAGCACCGAACTTGACCCAAACTTCACCCCGGACCCCGAACCCCATTGAAGTCAATGGTGACCCAAACTTTTGGGCACAAAAATGGCTCTAAAAAAGTCCTGGAAAGGGCTAGAGGGCTGCAAAAGGAAGCAAAATGGGGGTAAGAGTAGGACAAGTGCCCTGCAAACAAATGTGGATAGGGAAATAACTTAAAATCACATAAAAAAAATAAAAATTGGAGGAGGTGGTGGATGTGGAGTAGGAGCCTAGAGGTTGAGGAGGCGGTGACCATGGCGGTGTAGGTGGAAGTGGTGGTGGAGAAGGAGAAGGTAGCCAACGCTGTTTTTTTTTTTTTTCTAATTGGGGTAGCCCCCAAAATATTGAGTCATATTCTAAAAAAAAAAAGTATACCAATGGCTGTGTGAGGCCGGTCTAAATGTCTATTCTGCACAAGGTAACGCCCCCTGCCGTGCTAAACACACGTTCAGACAATACACTGGCAGCAGGGCAGGCCAGCACCTTCAAGACATAAAGGGCAAGCTCAGGCCATGTGCCCAATTTGGAGACCCAGAATTTGAATGGGGCAGACCCATCAGTCAGTACGTGTAGGCGTGTGCACACATACTGTTCCACCATGTTGCTGAAATGCTGCCTCCTGTTAAGACATTGCCTATCAGCTGGTGGTGCTGTTTGTTGTGGCGGGCTGCTGACAAAGCTTTTCCACATTTCTGCCATGCTAACCCTGCCTTCTGAGGTGCTGGCGGTGCCACAGCTGCGTTGGCAACCTCTTCCTCCTCCTCTGCCTTGTGCTTCCACTGAGCCCCCGGTGTCATTTGGGAATGCCCTCAGCAGCGCGTCCACCAGCGTGCACTTGTAGTCGCGCATCTTCCAATCACGCTTCAGTGAGGGAATTAAGGACGGCACGTTGTCATTGTAACGGGGATCCAGCAGGGTGGCCACCCAGTAATCAGCACAAGTTAAAAAAAGGGCAACTCGGTTGTAGTTGAGCAGGCACTGCAGCATGTAGTCGCTCATGTGTGCCAGGCTGCTCAGAGGCAAAGACAAGCTGTCCTCTGTGGGAGGTGTATCATCTGTGTCCTCCGTATCCCCCCAGCCACGCTCCAGTGATGTCCACAAGCTGCGTTGGGTGCCACCCTGCTGTGAAAAAGGTTCCTCCTCCTCATCATCATCCTCGTCCTCCTCATCCTCCAGAACTGTGCCCTGGCTTGAAAATTTTTTACCTGGCCTATGCTGGTGCAGGAACCCACCCTCCAAGCCACTTGTGAATGACTGGCCTGATAACCGTGGAAATGACCCCTCTTCCTCCTCCTCTTCCTCCTGTGCCACATCCTCTTCCATCATGGTCCGAAGTGTTTTTTCAAGGAGACATAGAAGTGGTATAGTAACGCTGAGAACAGCGTCATTGGCACTGGCCATGTTGGTGGAGTACTCGAAACACCTCAATATGGTACACAGGTTTCGCATGGAGGCCCACTCGTTGGTGGTGAAGTGGTGCTGTTCCTCAGAGTGACTGACCCATGTGTGCTTCAGCTGAAACTCCACTATTGCCTGCTGCTGCTCGCACAGTCTCTCCCGCATGTGCAAGGTGGAGTTCCACCTTGTGGGCACGTCACATAGGAGGCAGTGAGCTGCAAGGCCGATGTTCCACCGCAGCGCAGACAGGTCAGCAGCAGCAGGGTGAGAACGCCAAAAGCGCGCACAGATGGCCCGCACTTTCTGCAGCAGCTCTGACATATCCCGGTAGTTTTTTAGAAATGTCAACACCACCAAATTCAGCGCATGCGAAAGGCAAGGGATGTGCATCAAACCGGCTAGGCCCAGAGCTGCTATGAGATTTCGCCCATTATCGCACACCACCAGGCCGGGCTTGAGGCTCAGTGGCAACAATCACTCATCGGTCTGTTGTTTAATGCCCATCCACAGCTGCTGTGCAGTGTGTGGTTTATAACCCAAACATATCAGTTTTTAAAACAGCCTGCTGCCGTTTCCACCTGGATGTGCTGAAGTTGGTGGTGAAGGTGTTACGCTGACTGGATGAGGAGGTGGTAGAGGAGGAGGAAGCGGAGTGGGTGGAGGAGGCAACAGGAGTCAAATGCCCTGCAATCCTCGGTGGTGGAAAGACATGCGCCAAATGGCTAGCCGCCTCAGGCCCACCCGCCACTACATTTGCCCAGTGTGCAGTTAGCGAGATATAGCGTACCTGTCCGTGCTTACTGGTCCACGTATCAGTGGTTATGTGGACCTTGCCACAGATGGCGTTGCGCAGTGCACACTTGATCTTGTCCCCAACTTGTTTGTGCAGGGAAGGGATGGCTCGCCTGGAAAAGAAGTGGCGGCTGGGCAGACACCGCCATCAGGTTTTTAAAACTGTCTGTGTCCAACAGACAGAATGACAGCATTTCAAAAGCCAGGAATTTTGAAATGCTGGCATTCAGGGCCAGGGATCGCAGGTGGGTAGGGGGGTACTTCCTCTTTCTCTCCAGTGTTTGGGAGATGGAGAGCTGTAAGCTTCCATGGGACCGTGTGGAAATGCTTGGGGACGGTGGCGGACATGGTGGCGTTGCTGTCACATCGTCTGTTTGCTGGGTGGCAGGTGACACTGGCACTGTAGAGGTGGAGGTAGAGGCCGAGGCAGAAGCAGAAGGGGAAGCAGGAGGAGGCCGAGACCTTTCTTGGATTTTGAGATACTTATTCCACTGCAGCTCATGCTTTGCATTTAGATGCCTGGTCATGCAGGTTGTGCTCAGGTTTAGAACATTTATACCTCGCTTCAGGCTCTGATTGCACAGCGTGCAAACCACTCGTGTCTTGTCGTCAGCACATTGTCTGAAGAACTGCCATGCCGGGGAACTCCTCTGAGCTGCCTTTGGTGTGCTAGGTCCCTGGGTGCAGTGGGTAGTAGCAGGCGTACTGTCTAGGGTCGGTCGCTCCGCTTTTGCAACCTGCTTCCTCTTTTGCTGTGGTGGTGCCTCTGTGCGACCACCACCTCTTCCTCCAAACTGCACACGTCACTGGCATGACCATCATTCCATGTGGGGTTTAGGACCTCATCATCCTCCACATCATCTTCCACCCACCCTCCACCACTGCCCTCCTTGTCAGTCTGCACACTGTACAAAGCCGCAGCAGTTGGCACCTGTGTTTCGTCATCATCAGAGACGTGCTGCCATGGTGTTTCCATGTCCTCATCCTGCAACAGAAGTGGTTGGGCATCAGTGCACTCAATGTCTTCCACTTCTGGGCCAAGGCTATGTGGATGGCCCACGGAAAGCACAGCAGCAGAGTCATCAAAAAGCATAAGAGACTGCTGCATGACTTTGGGCTCAGACTGCTTGTCCAATTTACAAGGGGCTGAGGTGAAAGACAGATGGCCATGGGGTTCAGGTGCCAACTCTGAGCTTTCATCAAGGGTCCGGGTGGGAGACAATGTGAAGGAACTGGAGGCATTGTCAGTCACCCAATCATTGAGCAGCATTCGGGCCTACCATATAACTTTGAAGGTTCTGTCGGCTACTCGCACCTGAGGAAGGTGTTTCACTTGTGCGTGTATCTGGCACAATCGACCACATCCTCTCCTTGCAACAGGAACTTCATCAACACCATCAAAACCAGCAGCAACAGCAGCACCACGATCATGTCCCTTATTTGACGCTCTCCTCATTCTGTACGCAAATGTACTATGTAGCACTATTTATTAATAATAAAAAAAAGAATAATAAATTATTCTTTTTTTTTTAAACCAGCAATGTAGATGCACTTTTCATTTTTGTGCAAGAAATGCACCGCAGGCCGCAAATGTAGTATTTAAAATATTTTTTTTTTTTAAACTAGCAATGTAGACACACTTTTTATTTTTGTGCAAGAAATGCACAGCAAGGTGCAAATGTACTATGTTGCACTATTTATTAATACTAAAAAAAAAAGAATAATAAATTATTATTCTTTTTTTTTTTAAAACAGCAACGTAGACGCACTTTTTATTTTTGTGCAAGAAATGCACCGCTCACACCAGCAGCAGGAACCTCTCCCTACACCAGTATGATATGATTTTAGAACATTAATCTGTCCCTCACACCATCAGCAGGAACCTCTCCCTATAGCAGTATGATATGATTTTAGAACATTAATCTGTCCCTCACACCATCAGCAGGAACCTCTCCCTATAGCAGTATGAGATGATTTTAGAACAATTATCTATCCCTCACAGAAGCAGCAGGAACCTCTCCCTATAGCAGTATTAGATGATTTTAGAACACTAATCTGTCCCTCACACCAGCAGCAGGAACCTCTCCCTATACCAGTATGAGAGGATTTTAGAACATTAATCTGTCCCTCACAGCAGCAGCAGGAACCTCTCTCTATACCAGTATGATATGATTTTAGAACACTAATCTGTCCCTCACACCAGCAGCAGGAACCTCCCCCTATAGCAGTATGAGGTGATTTTAGAACACTAATCTATCCCTCACAGCAGCAGCAGGAACCTCTCCTTATAGCAGTATGAGATGATTTTAGAACACTAATCTGTCCCTCACACCAGCAGCAGGAACCTCTCCCTATAGCAGTATGAGATGATTTTAGAACATTAATCTGTCCCTCACAGCAGCAGCAGGAACCTCTCCCTATAGCAGTATGAAATGATTTTAGAACACTAATCTATCCCCCACAGCAGCAGCAGCAGGAACCTCTACCTATAGCAGTATGAGATGATTTTAGAACACTAATCTGTCCCTCACAGCAGCAGCAGGAACCTCCCCCTATAGCAGTATGAGATGATTTTAGAACACTGATCTGTCCCTCACACCAGCAGCAGGAACCTCCCCCTATAGCAGTATGAGATAATTTTAGAACACTAATCTGTCCTTCACACCAGCAGCAGGAACCTCTCACTATAGCAGTATGAGATGATTTTAGAACAATAATCTATCCCCCACAGCAGCAGCAGGAACCTCTACCTATAGCAGTATGATATGATTTTAGAACACTAATATGTCCCTCACAGCAGCAGCAGGAACCTCCCCCTATAGCAGTATGAGATGATTTTAGAACACTGATCTGTCCCTCACACCAGCAGCAGGAACCTCCCCCTATAGCAGTATGAGATAATTTTAGAACACTAATCTGTCCTTCACACCAGCGGCAGGAACCTCTCACTATAGCAGTATGAGATGATTTTAGAACACTAATCTGTCCTTCACATCAGCAGCAGGAACCTCTCCCTATAGCAGTATGAGATGATTTTAGAACATTAATCTGTCCCTCACAGCAGCAGCAGGAACCTCTCCCTATAGCAGTATGAGATTATTTTAGAACACTAATCTGTCCCTCACACCAGCAGCAGGAACCTCTCTCTATAGCAGTATGAGATGATTTTAGAACACTAATCTGTCCCTCACACCAGCAGCAGGAACGTCCCCCTATAGCAGTATGAGATTATTTTAGAACAATAATCTGTCCCTCACAGCAGTAGCAGGAACCTCTCCCTATAGCAGTATGAGATGATTTTAGAACACTGATCTGTCCCTCACACCAGCAGCAGGAACCTCCCCCTATAGCAGCATGAGATGATTTTAGAACACTAATCTGTCCCTCACAGCACCATGAAACTGTACCTACTCCAGTATCAGATGGTTTTAGAACGCTAATCTTTCCCCTCACAGCACCGCCAGGAACCTGTCTCTAATGCAGGATGAGATGATATTAGAACGCTAATCTTTCCCTCACAGCACCAGGAAACTGTACCTACTCCAGTATCGGATGGTTTTAGAACGCTAATCTTTTGCCTCACAGCACCTCCAGGAATCTGTCTGTCAGGATTTGCAAGCCTTCAGCAAGGGGAAGCAGATCAATGGGCTGCACCTAAAAGAATCAGGACTATGCAGATAGGTGAAAATATATTTATTATAAAAATGACACACTTGCAAAACACCCAACACCAGTAACAAAAACAAGCAAGTGAAAGAAGGCAAAAACACGACAACCCAAAAACCAAACACCTAACTAACTATCTAACTAAATACAAATGCAAGACACACAAAGGCAAAACAGGCAGATATCAAATGAGAATAGGGAGGAAAATACCAAGGGTGGAATGGTGAAGGAAGGAGCAAAATGCAGGTTCCAGGGGGACAGAACACGGATCAGATCAGGTCAGGTCAGGTCTGGAGCATGGATCAGTACAGGTCAGGCTCGGGCAGGATTCGGCTTGCAGAGAAAACGCACTGGGACTGGGTGTAAGGCGGGCTTATATAGTCCCAGCAGCCCCATCAGGTGTAGCTTAATGACCTGTGTACTCCATCTGCTAGGAGACACCCACTGGTGGCCACCAGAACTACATCCTTTGATATTCCATACAACAGTGCCACCCGCAGGTGACCCGAGCAAGTACACAGGTCCTGACAATATCCCAAATCGGTTACTGCATGAAGATATGCGTCCAGCTCCTCCCTCCTGTTGAGGGGGGCTGAGCAAAGGACATCCCTAAGCATCCTGAAAGCCAGGATAACGACTACTGAGACGTCCCTCCAGGCATACGCCTTATTTCCAGCAGAGTCATGCACCAAAATCAGAAGGGACGCTAGATTGACGTCCTTGCCCTCCAAGATGTCCTTCCATCGGCACGAGATGGGCAGGGAGGATGGTGGATGTGTAGACTGGCATACCTGCGGGAGGAGGAGCTGTGGTTCCGGGACTGAGACTGGGAGGAAACCTAAGAGTGCAGCTGAGAAATGGCCCCCAAGATAGATTGCAGGGATGCCTGCAGAGTGCTAGGCCTGGCCGCAGTTGGCAGCGGTAAGAGGACCCTGAAAAGCTCTGCCTTCCTGGCCATAGCAGTGTAGTGACTGCCTTTGCACCTCAGTTCTGCTAGGAGCTTTGTGGATAGTCCATCCCCTGAGGGACTACATGCTGCTGTTCTCTGAGCCTGCGGACTGTGAGAGAGGGGCGGGTGTGAAGTCCACACTGCTGGCCTGTGACATGGCTCCGGCTATAAGACAAAAACAAGGGGGTACATGTGTCAAGAGGAGGTGTAGTAGTAGGACAAAGAATGGAGTGGGATACAGAAATTTCAGAGAAGGAAAAAAGGAGAAGTACAGGAAAGAAACGACAGGCGCAGATGATAGAACCCTGTTGAGTGGAAATTTAGAAAACTTTAAAGAGTGCGTGGCGGCTGAAGTCTGCTGTGGCCTATGTAAGAATGTTGCGGTCTGTAGATCGTGATGTATGCTCAGTCTGCTAACGCTTGCACTGTCAGCAAGCTGGGCATTTAGCGACCTTGTCTGTGAGACTATATATACAGCTCATTCAGTGTACAGTATATAGTCAGTGCAGACAGTTTAGGAATATATATATATATACAGTATAATAGAGTCTGTGAAAGAGAAAACTGCTTTTTTTACCCCCGAGATGTCCTTCCAGTATAAGTGGATGCCCTTTGGCTTGCATGGTGCTTCTGCCTTGTTCCAGAGGATGATGGATAAGTCCTTAAGACCACATCGCCAATACGCAGCCACCTATTTGGATGACTTAGTCATCCACAGCCCAGATTGGGAAACCCATTTGCCCTGGGTGCAAACAGTAGTAGATTCTCTTAAGAAAGCAGGACTCACTGCCATCCCCAGAAAGTGTGCCATAGGCTTGGAGGAGGCCAAATACCTTGGCTACATTATTGGTCTGGGGCTGATCAATCCTCGGATCAATAAAATTGAGGCAGTTCAAAAGTGGCCCCAACCTATAAATAAAAAGTTTGTGCCTTTCTTGGGATCACAGGATACTGCAAGCATTTTATTCCCAGTTTTGCCACCATTGCAGCCCCACTGACAGATCTGACATAGTGTAGAGGATCGGTCATGATCAAGTGAAATCCGGAGGCAGAGAAGGCATTTCAAATGTTGAAGCAAGCCCTTTGTGTACAACCTGTGCCCGTGACCCCAGATTTCACAAAGGAGTTTGTGGTACAGACGGACACCTCTGATGTGGAACTGGGTGCTGCACTGTCCCAGGTCAGAGGCGGGGAGGAGCACCCAGTGGTCTACCTTAGCAGAAAGCTCAACAGACATGAGAAAAACTATGCCATTGTTGAGAAGAAATGTTTAGCCATCAAATGGGCCTTAGATGCCATGAAATATTACCTGTTGGGGAGACCATTCAAATTAGTCACTGACCATGCCCCTTTTAAATGGATGTGTGATAAGAAGGAGAAAAACAGTCGGGTGACAAGGTGGTTCCTTGCTCTGCAAGCATTCAAATTCACAGTGGAGCATAGAGCGGGGAAACTCCAGAATAATGCAGCTGCCCTTTTCCGTGTCCACTGTCTGGTTGCTCAGCCACAGGGGCTTGAGCAGGGAGGGATATGTAATGTTATACGAGGCGAGGTGATTAATGGATGATGTGTGTCACCTCGCATGCGTTCATTTGCAGTGGACCAAGGTGGAATCCAGTCCTGGTTTTACCAGCCACCTTGGCAGGGTTGGTTTCGGACCAGATTTTCTGGTCCACTGGAGTCCACCATCAGATGGTTTAAATAATCAGCAGGAGAGCAGAGTTTTGCTCTGGTCTGGGACTCAGGAACCATCAGCCTGAGAGAATTGATATATGGAAGTTTGCTTATGGACTGAGACAAAAAGGTTTGCACTGTCTATGTTTTGTGGGTGTCTGGGAGAAGCCTTGCACCGCTCAGTTAGGAAAAACTGAAATGTTTAGTTAGTGCCTGGATGGCGAGGATTTATTTTCTGTTTTGTTTATTTGATTTCTACTTGCAGCCTTTTAAATAAACCTGGCTACAAGCCAGATTTTAAGCAAACCTGCCGTTTGACTGCCTTTTCCCCAGGGAAGGTGATCTCGATTGAGCCAGCCCCCACAATACTTATACACTGCATTCAGTGTAAACTATATGTATAGCTCATTCAATGTACAGTATATAGAGTCAGTGCGCCCAACAATAGTAACTGTGAATTTCAGTGCATCAACACCCAAGGCCCAATTTTTCTGCACCTGTTTGACTGAGGCATGTCATTACAATTTTATAGAGTGCAGTCCCCGTAGTATATATAATACAGTTCAGACTATATGGTGCAGTCAGTGTAGTATATATAACACAGTGTATTGAAGTGGTTAAGGGGAACCCTATGATAGAATTAGGGAATAAAATGGCATGGGGTCCCCCCAAAATGGATTTTAAGGTGCAATTTTAACAAATTGCGTGGGGGTCCCCCCCAAAGTCCAAACCAGCCCCTTCTGGTTTTGTATGGATTTTTAGGGAATCCTACGCCAAAATTTAAAAAAAAATTGCGTGGGGGTCCCCCCAAAATCCAAACCAGGCCCTTCAGGTCTGGTATGGATTTTAAGGGGAACCCCATGCCAATTTTTCTTTAAAAAATAGTGTGAGGGTCCCCCAAAATCCATACCAGACACTTATCTGAGCATGCAAACTGGCAGGTCAGGATAGGAGGGGACGAGCGAGCGCCCCCCTCCTGAACCATACCAAGCCACATGCCCTCAACATGGGGAGGGTGCTTTGGGGTCCTCCCCAAAGCACCTTGTCCCCATGTTAATGGGGATAAGGGCCTCTTCCCAACAACCCTGGCTGGTGGTTGTGGGGGTCTGCGGGCGGGGTGCTTATCAGAATCTGGAAGCCTCCTCTAAAAAGGGGGCCCCCAGATCCCAGCCCCCCATGTGAATGAGTATGGGGTACATTGTACCCCTACCCAATCACCAAAAAAGGAGTGTAGTGTTACAAAAAACAGTGGGCAGTTTTTGACAAGTCCTTTATTAAAAATGACTTCTGCTTCCCCCGGTTCTTCTTTCTTCCTCCGGTCTCCCTCCATCTTCTTCTCTGCTTTTTCTTCTGGTCTTCTCCTTCTACTTTCGGTCTTCCTCCACTTCTTCCTTCCTATCGTGGTCTTCATCTTCTTCTTCTTCCTCCGCCGCCGCTCCCACTGGTATGAACTGGGGGGCATCCCCATGCAAATTTTTTCAGTGATTTTTGATCTATATTGTTGGGAGCCGGCAATACATTACATTGTCACGCAAGTTTAAATGACTTTTTTTCTTTAGAAATTTAATTTTGCTGCAGCACTGTTCTAAACATGACACAGATGCGCCACTTTACAGGCAGACCAAGGGGACCCCCCAGGCACGATATTTAAAGGAATATTTCATTTTTATTTTTTCACTTTAAGCATTATTAAAATCACTGCTCCTGAAAAAACAATCATTTTAAAAACATTTTTTGCATTGATACAGGGCAATACCTGGGTCCTCATGCACTTTTTATGGCAATAACTTGCATATATCCTTTAAAATTAGCACTTTGATTTTTCATATTCGTGTCTCATTGACTTTAATAGGGTTCGCACAAACTTATTGCCTGTTAGCAGTGTTCTGGTGCAAACCGAACTGGGGGTTGTTCGGCCCATCCCTAATGGCAATATTTATTGGCTACTATGGAAAAATTTGGATCTAGAAAGACATTTCTCTCATGGGTGAAACTATTGTATAGTTCCCCCGAGCGGCTATTAGAGAGACAGGTCGTATTTCACCCACTTTTTCCATAAGTAGAGGCACTCATGAAGGGTGCCCTCTGTCCTCCTTACTTTTCGTAATCACCATTGAGCCGCTGGCAACCTTTATCCATACCAATCCTTCTATTCAGGGGTTTAAATATGGGAATATTCAAGATAAAATAATTCTGTATGTGGATGACACCATGCTTCTTCTGGGAGATATGGATGTGTCCCTCCGGGAGGCCATGGATGTCATTATCCAATTTGGGGAGTACTCAGCACTCACCATAAACTGGTCCAAATCGTCCACCATGTTGCTGGATGATACCTCTGGTAGTTCAAGGACAGTCCTCCATAATATTTCTGCTTCAACTAATTGAAGTATTTTGTATTGGGTATTTATGTTACCCCTAACCCGCTTGAGTATGTCCATCTGAACTTTGTACCACTACTTAACTGCGTTAGAGATAAGACAAAAATTTGGTCTAGACTTAAGCCCTCAGTGGTGGGGAAAGTCTGCCTAATAAAAATGATTTTCATGCCGCAGCTTTTATAAGTCCTACATAATACCCCAATGGTTAGTCCCCTAAAAATGTTTTGCATTATTAATTCTATATTCAGAACATTTATCTGGCATACTAGGCCCCCTAGAATCAAATTGGAACAATTGCAGAGATCAAAGTAGGGTGGGGGGTTGGCCGTACCGAACCCCTGCCTTTAGTACCTTGCGGCCCAATTGCAACAGATTGCTAGAGCCATGGTTCCAGAGGGGGCTCTCAAGGATCCATCAACGCTCATTATTCTTTATGTAATGAATGCAGGTAGTGTGGCCATAGGCCTGGAAGCTATGACCTATGGACTTTGCAACAAACTTTTCCCTACATACTCTCTTATGCAGAAAGTGTGGAATAAGGTGAAGCAGATGCAGGAAGTTGTGGGCATCACTAGATTCAGCCCTATTTGGGAGAATGCTCGTTACTCAGAGCTGCAGTCTTTACAATATGGGGCCAAATGGAAAAAGTATGGAATTACCTATTTATTCCATATTTTTGAGAATGGTAGCCTGCGCTCCTTTCTGGAACTACAGAATAAAATTTGCCTTCCACAATCCACGTATTTCTATTATTTACAACTTCATCATGCTAGTAGGGCGCAAACTGGCATTGATAATTGGGTACAATCTCCAACCCCAATATTTAACTACATATCGGAAGTAGAAATATATAGCTCCCCCAATAAGTGTATATTGATTGGGTTGCACAAAAGTTATAGCGTCTACAAAATAGGGGATAGATTTATGGCATTTTATTTATTTTTCACGGGTAATGGTGGCAATCAGTGATTTTTAGAGGAATTGCAATATTGCGGCTGACAGACTGGACACCTAACTGACATTTTTGAAACTCTATTGGGGACCAGTGACATTATTACAGTGATCAGTGCTAAAAATATGCACGGACATTGTATTAATGACACTGGAAGGGAAGAAGTTAACATCAGGGGCGATCAAGGGGTTAACAGTGTTCCCTCTGTGTGTTTACTAACTGTATGGGGGAAGGACTTACTGGGACAACACACAGACCCGTCTTCCTGAATAGCAGAAGGACTTGATCTGTGTCTCATCCCCTTTCAGAACGGAGATTTGCCTTGTTTACACAGGCAGATCCCTGTTCTGTCTCTGCGATCGATCGTGGGCAGCCGGCGGACATGGAGTCCGCAGGACCCGCTGATTGGCTCCCCCACTAGCCAATGGGGGTGTGTGCGCGTGCACAAATCACTGTACCGGTACGGCGATTTGCACAGCCAAGCTACCTTGCCACAATATAACTGTGGCAAGTGGTTAAAAGAAGAGGTGATGCCACACCATTGTAAACATGGCCGTATCCCTACTTTTTTGAGAAGTGTTACTGCCATCAATTTCAAAATTACCTTATTTTTTTTCTTTAAATTGAATATTTTATCAGTTTAAACATTTGATATGTTTTATATTTTCTATTGTGAATACAATATGGGTTTATGAGATTTGCATCATGCAGCAATCATTGCATTATGTATTAAGGAGATTTTACACAGCGTGCCATCCAGGGGCATAACAATAGGGGTTGCAGGGGTTGCAATTGCAACTGGGCCCCATCGTCCAGGCGGCCCATGTGCCTCCCTTGTACACCTGAATAGGAGGGATGGCGGGGGTGGCACTTAGAGGACCCAATCTCCTCTATTTTTCTCTATCCAGGTTACTTGTCTTCTGTTGTTCCCAGGGTCCCTGTGTGCTTCTCTGGTCCTCCCCACAGAGCTGCTGTTTCCCCCCCTCCTCTCTCCTGCCAGCTGCTGTAGAAAATGTGTCATGATGGAGAGATGGGAACGGGTCGGTAAATTTGTCATTTACAGGCTCCTACCTTTTTTGAATGAACAGAGTCAGTGATTGGTACCGATTGGTTCACTCATAACTGAAGCATAGTAAACTGTTTTTACTACACTTCAGTTTCTGAATGAATGGGAGGCTCGGTACACAACTATTCCTATCCTTTCATTCTGTGCAGCTGAGGCTACACAGATGGAGATTGAGAGGTGAGGTTTTTTTTAGACCTCCTGATATCTCATCAAAGCCCCCCCATGGAGCTCCTAAAATACATTTTAAAAAATTGTAAAAAATAAAATTGTAAAAGAAATAAAATGAAATGGTAAAAAAATAATAATAAAAAAATTAAAATTAAAAACTACTGACACCAGTACATATCATTTTTCAATTTTTTTTTGGTTGAACTAGATGGACTTGTGTCTTTTTTCAACCTGACCAACTATGTAACTATGTAACCAGTGAGGGAACTATCAGGACTACAAAGGTTGCAATTGTGACCGGGCCGCGGCATTTCACCACCATGGGGAGTCCCGAAGATGGCAGAAAGGGGACCCACTGCAGAACTTGTGAAAGGACCCGATGCCGGACCGCAATAAAGGGAACTGCAATAGGAGTAAAGGGCCCCAGGATTAGGGGGAAGAGGGAAGGGCCCTGGCCAGGGGTCAGGGGGCCCTTCTTAATTTCTTGCATTGGGGCCCTGAAGGTTCTAGCTACGCCTCTGGTGCCATCTTTTTTGGAATTGGAGTTGCACCTATCACCTTTCAGTAATCAACATTATGTAAATATAACAGTAATAAACATTGAGTAGTCAATGGATAGAGATAACAAGCAAAACAGATATGAGAACTGTACTGGATAAAAAAAAACGCCTGAAGAGAGCAGATAATTGTGTTTTTTTTAGTTCTTTCAAATTTTTGTCCTACTGTAAGCCATCAACCAACTGTCATGATCAGGTACCTCTCCCTTTGATTCTATAGACATTTTATATTATAAAATGCAGCAGTAAATCCTTTGAGGCATTTGTGTGACAGAATATTATAGATACCTGCTGGAGAATTTTGAAACAATTTCTGTCTTTCAAGTGTTACCTGTAAGTAAATAATATGTATTTTTTGGTGCTTGTCTTATATGTATTTCCAGTGCAATCGTTTAGTTTGTCTAATGGATATGGACAGCTGTCTATGGGCTGCATTCTCTTTGCGTTTGTCATACATTTTTTACAAATAAATATGTGAAAAGTGTGGCGTGCATTTGTATTCAGGCCCTTTTACTTTGATACCCCTAACTAAAATCTAGTGGAACCAATTACCTTCAGAAGTCACCTAATTAGTAAATAGAGTCCACCTGTGTGCAATGTAATCTCAGTATAAATACAGCTGTTTTGTGAATCCCTCAGAGGTTTGTTAGAGAATAGAGTTGAGCGAACACCTGGAACTGTTCGGGTTCGGCGGGTCCGGCCGAACCTCGTCGAAAAAAGGAAGTAAAATGGGGGTAAGAGTAGGACAAGTGCCCTACAAATAAACGGGGATATGGAAAATAACTTAAAATCAAATGATTTTAGATCAGATGATTTTAGAACAATAATCTGTCCCTTACAGCAAAAGCAGGAACCTAACCCTATAGGAGTAGCCGATGATTTTAGAACGATAATCTGTCCCTTACAGGACCAGCAGGAACCTCTCTCTTTAGAACTAGGATATGATTAACCACTTCAATACCAAGCCTGTTTTTTGGGTTCGGTGTTTACCAGTTAAAAACATTTTTTTTTGCTATAAAATTACTTAGAACCCCCAAACATTATATATTTTTTTTCCTAACACCCTAGACAATAAAATGGCGGTCATTGAAAACATTTATGTCACACCGTATTTGCGCAGCGGTCTTACAAGCGTGCTTTTTTTTTAATAAATTCAGTTTTTTTAGTTAAAAAATAAGAAAACAGTAAAGTTAGGCCAATTTTTTTCCATATTGTGAAAGATAATGTTATGTCGAGTAAAATGATACCCAACATCAGCTTCAAAATTGCGTCCGCTCGCGGAACGGCGATAAACTTTACAAATTAAAAATCTCCATTGGCGACATTTAAAAAATTCTACAGGTTAGCAATTTTGCGTTACAGAGGAGGTCTAGAGCTATAATTGTTGCTCTCGCTCTAACAATCGCGGTGATACCTCACATGTGTGGTTTGAACACCGTTTTCATATGTGGGCGGGACTTACGTATGCGTTCGCTTCTGCGCACGAGCTCGGCGGGGCGGAACGCTTTAAATTTTTTTTTT
>BLSH010164914.1:337297-349898 GCA_018402905.1 Glandirana rugosa
ACAGACCGAAGATATCGTCATAGGAGGTTATATATATATATATTTTTTTTTTTTTTTTCTATCACGGTAACCTTGGGAGTTTATTTTCTCCTCTTGCTTGGCCCACTGCAGCTGCAGCAGGTCTTTTTTAAGACCTCCCCTCCAATAATAGAGAATTAATTGAACACTTTTTTATAGATCCCATTTATGAAAACATCAGCGCAGGTTGGTGATTCATTTTATGCACCACTAATTATATATATTTTGTCGATTACCCTACTAGTTGCCTGCAATACACGCCCGGTGCCAGGAATGATAGGCACCATAACATGTGAGTTTGTTTTTTGCTTTTAATTTTTAATACATTTTATAATGATATTTGCGCAATGAGGTCCTTTTTTGTCATTCCTATATATGCATCTGGAGGATACTGCTATAGAAGCCAGACAGTTACCAACTCAACAGGGGTCACCCCACATGCGTGTTAGACCACACTAGCAATAGGTGGTCCACATCTGAGGGTGATTGCACATCCATGTGGGGCACCCAATCTGCACTTTGGAGCACCGTTTTTTAAATTTAAAGAGCATGGGCACTTTATACACACCTGAGTGGGACTCCATTTTTCCGCCTGTCTATTAGACTATTTATTGGACTGGTATCTGGTTTTGGAAAGCCGAGCGCAGTGTGTGTATTTTTTGCACACATAATTTATTCAATGTTAGAAGAAAACCTGTTAGAGTCTGCAAAAGACATCAGACTCGGGCGGAGGTTCACTTTTCAGCAGGATTACCCTAAACATACAGCCAGAGCTACAATGGAATAGTTTAGATCAAAGCATATTCATGTGTTAGAATGGCTCAGTCGAAGTTCAGACCTAAATCCAATTAAAAATCTGTGGCAAGACTTGATAACTTCTGTTCACAGATGCTCTCCATCCAATCTGACAGAGCTTGAGCTATTTTGCAAAGTAGAATGGGCAAAAATGCCAATGTGCAAAGCTGGTAGAGACATCCCCAAAAAGACGTGCAGCTATAATTGTAGCGAAAGGTAATTCTACAAAGTATTGATTCAGGGGGGCTGAATACAAATGCACGCCACACTTTTTACATATTTATTTGTAAAAAATTTTAAAAACAATTTATCATTTTCCTTCCACTTCACACTTTGTGTTGGTCTGTCACATAAAATCCCAATAGAATACATTTACGTTCTTGGTTGTAACATGACAAAATGTGAAAAATTTCAAGGGGTATGAATACTTTTTCAAGGCACTGTATACAGGTGCATCTCATAAAATGAGAATATCATCAAAAAGTTAATTTATTTTAGTAATTCAATTCAAAATGTTAAACTCATATATTTTATATAGATGCGTTACACACAGAGTGATATATTTCAAGCATTTCTTTTTTTAATTTTGATGATTATGGCTTACAGCTAGTGAAAACACAAATTTCAGTATCTCAGAAAATTTTAATCTTACATACGACAAATAAAAAGGATTTTAAATAGAGAAATGTTGGCTTACTGAAAAGTATGTCCATGTACAGTATAGTAGGGACGCAATATTTGGTTGGGGCTCCTTTTGCAAGAATTATTGCATCAATGCAGTGTGGCATGGAGGCGATCAGCCTGTTTCCACAGTCAGTGATGATTTGGGGACCTATGTCATCTGCTGGTGTTGATCCACTGTGGTTTATCAAGTCCAAAGTCAGCACAGCCCTCTACCAGGAAATTCTATAGCACTTCATGCTTCCCTCTGCTGACCAGCTTTATGGAGATGCTGATTCAATTTTCCAGCAGGACTTGGCACCTGCCCACACTGTCAAAAGTACCAATAACTGGTTTAATGGTATCACTGTGCTTGATTGTCCAACAAACTCGCCTGACCTAGACCCCATAGAGAATCTGTGGGGTATTGCCAGGAGGAAGATGAGAGACACCAGACCCAACAATGCAGACAAGCTGAAAGCCACTATCAAAGAAACCTGGGCTTCCATAACAGCTCAGCAGTGCCACAGGCTGATAGCCTCCATACCACGCCACATTGATGCAGTAACTCATGCAAAAGGAGCCCCGACCAAGTTTCGAGTGCGTTACTATACTTCAAATAGACATACTTTTTAGTAAGCCAACATTTGTGTATTTTTATTGGTCTTTTTGATTTTCATTAGCTGTAAGCTAAAATCATCAACATTAAAAGAAAGAAATGCTTGAAATATATCACTGTGTATGTAATGCATCTATATAAAATGTATGAGTTTCACTTTTGGAATTGAATTACTGAAATAAATTAACTTTTTTATGATATTCTAATTTTTGGAGATGCACCTGTATATGGCCTCCAGCTTCTGCTGTTCGTGCATGCCCTCTAGGAAAGAGCAGATTACAGAATGGGTTACAGGCCAAGAAAAATGGCCCTGCACCATGTGATAACTCTGACCAATCACAGTGATCACATATGTAAAAAAGGCAGCATGCTGCAGCCAGTGTGCAGTTTCATCTTACAGTGATTAGCTGTGAGGGGAAACAGTTTTTCTACATGGATTTCGATTGTTTTCTTTTTTTTCACACATTGTCACTAAAATGGCCAGCCAGTGTCCCTGATCCCAAGCCATACCACGGAAGTGTCTCATTACCAGTGCAGGCAGCCACAGTGTCCCTGATTTCTGCCACACCAGTACAGTGTCACCGCGCAAGTGCAACCAGCAAGAATGTTCCCGATTAGAGTTGAGCGGACACCTGGATGTTCGGGTTCGTCCGAACTTCGTGGAAAGGTTCGGGTTCGGTACCGAACTTGACCCGAACTTTACCCCGGACCCCGAACCCCATTGAAGTCAATGGTGACCCAAACTTTTGGGCACTAAAATGGCTGTAAAAAAGTCCTGGAAAGGGTTAGAGGGCTGCAAAAGGAAGCAAAATGGGGGTAAGGAGTAGGATAAGTGCCCTACAAACAAATGTGGATAGGGAAATAACTTAAAATCACAAAAAAATAATAAAAATGGGAGGAGGAGGTGGATGTGGAGTAGGAGCCTAGAGGTTGACTAGGCCATGACCGTGGCAGTGTAGGTGGAAGTGGCGGGGGTGGAGGAGGTGGAGGAGGAGGTAGCCAACACTGTTATTTGTTTGTTTGGTTTTTTTTTCTAATTGGGGTAGCCCCCAAAATATTGAGACATATTAAAAAAAAAACAAGTATACCAATGGCTGTGTGAGGCCGGTCTAAATGTCTATTCTGCACAAGGTACAGACAAGTCTTGTGGGATCCATGCCTGGTTCATTTTAATAAACGTTAGCTTGTCCATGTTGGCTGTGGACAGGCGGCTGCGCTTGTCTGTGATAACGCCCCCTGCCATGCTAAACACACGTTCAGACAATACACTGGCTGCAGGGCAGGCCAGCATCTCCAAGGCATAAAGGGCAAGCTCAGGCCATGTGCCCAATTTGGAGACCCAGAAGTTGAATGGGGCAGACCCATCAGTCAGTACGTGTAGGTGTGTGCACACATACTGTTCTACCATGTTGCTGAAATTCTGCCTCCTGCTAAGACGTTGCCTATCAGCTGGTGGTGCTGTTTGTTGTGGCAGGCTGCTGACAAAGCTTTTCCACATTTCGGCCATGCTAACCCTGCCTTCTGAGGTGCTGGCGGTGCCACAGCTGCGTTGGCGACCTCTTCCTCCTCCTCCGCCTTCGCCTTGTGCTTCCACAGAGCCCCCTGTGTCATTTGGGAATGCCCTCGGCAGCGCGTCGACCAGCGGTCACTTGTAGTTGTGCATCTTCCAATCACGCTCCAGTGAGGGAATTAAGGACGGCATGTTGTCCTTGTAACGGGGATCCAGCAGGGTGGCCACCCAGTAATCTGCACAAGTTAAAATGTGGGCAACTCAGCTGTCGTTGAGCAGGCACTGCAGCATGTAGTCACTCATGTGTGCCAGGCTGCCCAGAGGCAAAGACAAGCTGTCCTCTGTGGGAGGTGTATCATCTGTGTCCTCTGTATACCCCCATTCACACTCCAGTGATGCCCAGGAGCTGCATTGGGTGCCACCCTGCTGTGAACACGGTTCCTCCTCCTCCTCATCATCATCTTCCTCGTCCTCCTCATCCTCCAGAACTGTGCCCTGGCTTGAAATTTTTTTACCTGGCCTATGCTGGTGCAGGAACCCACCCTCCAAGCCACTTGTGAATGACTGACAGCTCCTGCGCAGTGTGGGATTTATCCTCCAAACACATCAGTTTTAAAACAGCCTGCTGTCGTTTCCCCCTGGATGTGCTGAAGTTGGTGGTGAAGGTGTTACGCTGAGCGGATGAGGAGGTGGTAGAGGAGGAGGAAGCGCAGTAGGAGGAGGCAACAGGAGGCAAAGAGAAATGCCCTGCAATTCTCGGTGGCGGAAGGACATGTGCCAAATGGCTAGCCGCCTCAGGCCCACCCACCACTAGATTTGCCCAGTGTGCAGTTAGCGAGATATAGCGTCCCTGCCAGTGCT
The DNA here is from genome assembly GCA_018402905.1 of Glandirana rugosa. Classification (NCBI taxonomy): domain Eukaryota; kingdom Metazoa; phylum Chordata; class Amphibia; order Anura; family Ranidae; genus Glandirana; species Glandirana rugosa. The sequence goes on from BLSH010164914.1 coordinate 341,761, forward strand.
TACTGGTCCACGTATCAGTGGTTATGTAAACCTTGCCATAGATGGCGTTGTGCAGTGCACACTTCATCTCATCCCAGACTTGCTTGTGCAGGATAGGGATGGCTCACCTGGAAAAGTAGTGGCGGCTGGGAACCACGTTCTGTGGGACAGCCACCGCTATCAGGTTTTTAAAACTGTCCGTGTCCAGCAGACGGAATGACAGCATTTCAAAGGCCAGGAGTTTTGAAAAATGCTGGCATTCAGGGCCAGGGATCGCGGGTGGATAGGGGGGTACTTCCTCTTTCTCTCCAGTGTTTGGGAGATGGAGAGCTGTAAGCTTCCATGGGACCGTGTGGAAATGCTTGAGGACGGTGGCGGACATGGTGGCGTTGCTGTCACATGGTCTGTTTGCTGAGTGGCAGGTGACACTGGCACTGTAGAGGTGGAGGAAGAGGCCGAGGCAGCAGCAGAAGAGGAAGCAGGAGGAGGCCAAGACCTTTCTTGGATTTTGAGGTACTTATTCCACTGCAGCAAGGGCTTTGCATTTAGATGCCTGGTCATGGAGGTTGTGCTCAGGTTTAGAACATTTGTGCCTCGCTCCAGCCTCTCATTGCACAGTGTGCAAACCACTTGTGTCTTGTAGTCAGCACACTGTCTGAAGAAATGCCATGCCGGGGAACGCCTTTGAGCTGCCTTTGGTGTTCTAGGTCCCTGGGTGCGGTAGGTAGTAGCAGGCATACTGTCTAGGGGACGCTCGCTCCGTTTTTGCAACCTGCTTCCTCTTTTGCTGTGCTGGTGCCTCTGTGCGACCACCACCTCTTCCTCCAAACTGCACACGACACTCACATGACCTTCATTCTATGTGGGGTCTAGGACCTCATCATCCTCCACATCATCTTCCACCCGCCCTTCACCACTGCCCTCCTTGTCAGTCTGCACACTGAGGAAAGCCGCAGGAGTTGGCACCTGTGTTTCATCATCATCAGAGACGTGCTGCGGTGGTGTTTCCATGTCCTCATCCTGCAACAGAAGTGGTTGGGCATCGGTGCACTCAATGTCTTCCACTTCTGGGGCAGGGCTATGTGGATGGCCTACGGAAAGCACACCAGCAGAGTCATCAAAAAGCATAAGAGACTGCTGCATGACTTGGGGCTCAGACTGCTTGGCTGATTTACAAGGAGCTGAGGTGCCAACTCTGAGCTTTCATCAAGGGAACGGGTGGGAGACAATGTGAAGGAACTGGAGGCATTGTCAGCCACCCAATCTACTATCGCCTGTACTTGTTCTGGCCTCACCATTCGTTGAGCTCCATTCGGGCCTACCATATAATGTTGAAGATTCTGTCGGCTACCTGAGGAAGGTGTTTCACTTGTGCATGTAGCTGGCACAGATCGACCACGTCCTATCCTTGCAACAGGAGCTTCAGCAACACCCCCAACACCAGCAGCACCAGCAGCACCAGCAGCACCACGACCACGTCCCTTGTTTGACGATCTCCTCATTCTGGACACAAATGTACTATGTAGCACTATTTATTAATGCTAAAAAAAAGAATAATACATTATTATTCTTTTTTTTAAAAAAAAAAAGGAAATTGTAGATGCACTTTTTATTTTTGTGCAAGAAATGCACCGCTCACACCAGCAGCAGGAACCTCTCCCTACACCAGTATGAGATGATTTTAGAACGATCGATAATCTGTCTTTCACAGGACCAACAGGAACCTGTCCCTACTGCAGTATGAGATGATTTTAGAACAATAATCTCTCCCTCAGAGCACCAACAGGAACCTCTCCCTAATGCAGTAGTAGATGGTTTTAGAACGATAAACTCTCCCTCAGAGTACCAACAGGAACCTCTCCCTAATGCAGTAGTAGATGGTTTTAGAACGATAAACTCTCCCTCAGAGTGCCAACAGGAACCTGTCCCTAATGCTGTAGTAGATGGTTTTAGAACGATAATCTCTCCCTCAGACCCCCAACAGGAACCTGTCCCTAATGCAGTAGTAGATGGTTTTAGAACGATAATCTCTCCCTCAGAGCATCAACAGGAACCTGTCCCTAATGCAGTAGTAGATGGTTTTAGAATGATAATCTCTCCCTCAGAGCACCAACAGGAACCTTTTCCTAATGCAGTAGTAGATGGTTTTAGAATGATAATCTGTCCCTCAGAGCACCAACAGGAACCTTTCCCTAATGCAGTAGTAGATGGTTTTAGAACGATAAACTCTGCCTCAGAGAACCAACAGGAACCTCTACCTAATGCAGTAGTAGATGGTTTTAGAACGATACACTCTCCCTCAGAGCACCAACAGGAACCTCTCACTAATGCAGTATTAGATGGTTTTAGAATGATAATCTCTCCTTCAGAGCACCAACAGGAACGTCTCCCTAATGCAGTAGTAGATGGTTTTAGAATGATAATCTCTCCCTCAGAGCACCAACAGTTATGTCTCCCTAATGCACTATAAGATGGTTCTGAACGCTAATGTCTCCCTCACAGGACCGCAATGAAGGTCTCCCTAATGCAGTCTGAGATGGTTGTGAACGCTAATCTTTCCCTCACAGCATTGGCATGAAGCTCTCCCTACTCTAGTCTGAGACGATCTGACACGCGGTGCTACGTGACTCCAGCCTCATATAGAGGCTGGGTCACATGATGCACTGGCCAATCACAGCCATGCCATTAGTATGCATGGCTTTGATGGCTTCTAAGGGCAAACTAGTGAAAAGCTTGTTGATTGGCTGCCCAGCAGCTATAGAAAAGGCTAAAAAAATACCTGAATACCGAACCTGATCCCAGACTTTTTTTTTACTGTCCAGGATCGGGTTCAGGGCACGGACACCTTAAAGTACGGTACGGACCCGAACTTTACAGTCCGGGTTGACTCAACTCTATTCCTGATCACTGCCACACCAGACCAATGCAGCCAGAAACAGTACTTCTGATCACTGCCACACAAATCCCAGTGTCACAAGACTAGTGGAGCCAGTAACAGCATTCCTGATCATTGCCACACTACTCCCATTGTCACCAAACCAGTTTAAGCCAGCAACAGTGGTCCTGATTGCTTCTCAACAGCAGTCAGTAACCTCATCAGTGCTGCCACACCATTGCCAGTGTCACCAGACCAGTGCAGCCAGCAATAATGCTCCTGATTGCCATTACTCCAGTCGCAGTGGCATCAGACTAGTTTAAGCCAGAAACCGTGTTCCTGATAATGTGGTAAAAAGAACCTTGTTGGCACTTGTGTGCAATAGTAATAAAAATAAATATTACATGAAGGCCAGCGGGAGAAACATAGTTCATCTATAGGGAAAACAGGAGATAGGCTGCTACTCTGATGAAACAAAACAGACCCTCGGCTGGAGGAGCAAGTGCGTGAGCTCTCCACCCCCTCTGTATCAGGAGGCAGAGCTGCAGCGGCCCGCACCATAGTGGCACTGCCTTCTGAGCTTAAGTTACCCTTGCCTGACAAGTTTGCGGGGGACTGAAGACAGAGCTTTTCTTCGATCTGCAGCCTCGCACCTTCTCATTGGAAGCCACCAAAGTGGGTCTGGTGATTTCTCTGCTACAAGGTGAACCTCAGACCTGGGCCCATCGGCTCTGGGAACAAAAAGTGCCTGAAGTCGAAACCCTGAGTACCTTCTTTGACCCCATGGCCAAGCTATACCAAGATCCCCACCTTGCAGCCACCGCCGAGTCCACCCTGCATGCCCTGCAGCAGGGCCAGCGCATCGCTGAAGATTACATAGCGGAGTTCAGGCGCTGGAGTGCTGACACATCGTGGAATGACGCAGCACTCTGCTACCAATTTCATCTGGGACTGTCAGAGCCATTAAAGGACAAGCTTGCCCATGTCAGGGTAGCTATACAAATAGACCGAAGGCTCCGGGAACGCCGGGCCGAACGATCTGCTGGAACTCCCGCTGTCCAACGCCTGACATGGATGATGCCCTGGGTCCCCAGTCACACTGCTCCAGCACCTGCCCCAGCCGCACCAGCAGACTCATCTGAACCGATGCAGATTGGCCTCCTACGCCCGTCTCTCACCCCAGAAGAGAGACAGCGGCACCATGCACTGAATTTGTGCCTTTACTGTGGGGAACCCCAACACATGGTGAGGACCTACCTGCCAAAGCCAGTAAGTGGCACCACCGGGATAACCAGGATACAACCACAGTCAGTAATAATGTCTATCACCTAACTCTCCTTGTCTCTTTGCAGTTGCCCGGAGGGCACGTCCAAGTACCAGCTATTATTGACTCAGGGGCCTGTAGCTGTTTTGTGGACCAGACCTTTGCCATGCTACACCAGATGCCCCTGTGCCCCAAGGCGCATAAAATGATTATTCGCCTGGTCGATGGAACGGCCATCAATTCTGGCCAGGTAACCATGGAAACCCAGCCTATACCTGTATCCACAGCCAAAGGGCACCAAGAACTACTCATCCTGGATGTTATTGCCTCACCTCTGTTCCCCATCACCTGGGGTTTCCTTGGCTCCGGGCACATAGCCCCAATATAAACTGGTCCTCTGGGCATATACAGTTCCCATCCCCATTCTGCGGCCAACACTGCCTGCTCCCATCCCGGGATGTTGGCCCCTCACTCCTGAGCTTGAACTCTGGGCCTGACCCGGAAACCTGCCAAGCTGTTCCTCCAGCCTACCATGAGTACCTGGACGTATTTAGCAAAAAGGGGGCAGACCAACTACCACCACACAGGTCTTACGATTGCCCCATTGTGTTGCTCCCTGGAATGGAGGTTCCCTTCGGCCGCATCTATCCGTTGTCTGAACTTGAACTGTCAGCCCTCAAGGCCTATTTAGATGAAAACTTGGCAAAGGGGTTCATCCGACCGTCCATATCCCCTGCCGGGGCAGGTATCTTCTTTGTTGATTAGAAAGACCACACCCTCCGCCTTTGCATAGACTACAGGGACCTGAACCGAATCACGGTTAAAAATCGATATCCTCTCCCGCTTGTTCCAGAACTCTTTCAGAGGCTAGGGTCGGCCACCGTGTTCATCAAGCTGGATCTCCAAGGTGCTTATAACCTGATCCGCATCTGAGAAGGCGACGAGTGGAAGACAGCATTCCAGACTAGTTTTGGCCACTACGAGTACCTCGTCATGCCCTTCGGGCTCTGCAATGCCCCAGCCACGTTCCAGCACCTGGTCAATGACGTCTTTTGAGATTACCTGGACCTCTTTTTTATCATCTATCTTGATGATATTCTAATTTTTTCATCCTCCCTGCAAGAGCACCGCCAACATGTCTGCTGTGTCCTCAGCCAGTTGTGGCAACACAGGCTATACGCCAAAGCAGAAAAGTGCGCCTTCGAGCCCTCCACTATCCCATTCCTTGGACTGATCCTGTTGGTTACTGGAGTTACAATGGACCCCCAGAAGGTCGCAGCTATTCTAGACTGGCCAGCACCCGTGGATAAGAAAGGAGTCCAACGTTAGGGTTCTCTAACTTCTACGGGAGATTTATCAGGGGATTCTCAGCCATCATCACCCCCATCACCCAACTTACAAAGCAGGGTCAGCGGTTCCAGTGGTCTTCTGAGGTGCAAAACGCCTTCCAAACCCTGAAGAAGATCTTCACAACAGCATCCATCCTTAAACATCCAGATGCCACTCTGCCCTACATCCTGGAGGTTGACGCCTCTGAGATGGCCGTGGGAGCTGTTCTCTTCTAAAGGTAGGGAACGAAGGCACTCCTTCACCCCGTAGCCTTCTTCTCCTGCAAACTCTCAGCTCCAGAGAAGAACTATGATGTGGGGGACAGGGAGTTGCTGGTCATCAAGGCTGCTCTGGAGGAACAGCGCTACCGACTGGAAGGAGCTCAGCACCCCATCCTGATCTATACAGATCATAAGAATCTAGAGTACCTCAGGACGGCTAAGAGGCTCAAACCCCGTCAGGCCCGCTGGGCGCTCCCTTTATCTAGATTCCAATTCCATTTGATATGCAGGCCTGGGTCGAAGAACACCAAACCCGATGCCCTATCCCGTATGTTTTCTGAACCCGGAACATCTTCCTCTCCTGACACCATCTTACTGCCTAGAAATTTCTTGCTCACTCAAGACAACCTACTCTCCCAGATTCGGAGAACCTCAACTTACTCTTCTGGATCACCTAGCCAAGGGCTGACCTGGAAGGATGGTCTCTGGTGGCAAAAGAACCAAATTTTCGTGCCCAAGGAACTGCACCCAGCCGTCTTGAAACTCTGCCACGACCACAAATTAGCACTTTGGCACGCGGAAAACCACAGAACTTGTGCTACGCTCTTTTTGGTGACCATTACTTGCTGAGGACTATCAGGCCTACGTTCGCTCCTGCCCTACATGTGCCAGTAACAAAGCAGACAAAACCAAGGCTTGGGGGCTGTTGAAACCCCTTCCTATCCCCGAGCGCCCTTGGTCCAAGAACGGGCATACCACAATCTTCGTAGTCGAGGATCGGCTGACTAAAATGGCTCATTTTCTCCCAATGAAGGGCACCCCCACTGCGAAAGACACCTCAGAGATTTTCATTAAGGAAGTTGTCCGGCTACATGGTATCCCAGACAACTTAGTGTCTGATAGAGGAGTTCAGTTCACCTCGCGATTTTGGAGAGCCCTCTGTCCTGCCCTGGAAATCGATCTCTCCTTCTCGGCGGTCTACCACCCATAAACTAATGGCCAGACCGAGAGGACAAACCAAATGCTAGAACAGTACTTCCTCTGTTTCTCGTCCTACTCCCAAGATGATTGATGCACGTTATTACTTCTGGCAGAGTTCACGTATAATAATTTGGTGCATTCCTTAACAAAGCAATCACCCTTCTGGGCCAACTACGGCTTCCACCCCATGGTGCTTCCCAGCTTAGAAGGCGAAACTGCGGTACCAACAGTACAGGAGTCCTCCCAGTTCTTCGAACCAACCGGAAGCTGCTGCAAGAGACATTTACTAAAACACAAGAGCTGAGCAAGGTCAAGTTCACCGCTTTCGATAAAAAGAAACGCGGTGAACTTGACCTGCAACCTGGCGACAAGACCTGGCTGCCTACAAAGAACCTGAGGTTGTCTTGTCTGTCCAAAAAGTTGGGTCCACGTTTCATTGGCCCCTTCTCTGTAAAGAGAAAGATCAACCAGGTCTCCTATGAGTTGGAACTTCCTCCTTCCCTGCGGATACACCCGGATCCCTTTCCCAATAGAGCTAACGCTCCAGCTTGCCCCTATGAAGAGGAATTTGAGGTCAAGTCAATACTCTACTGCAGGAAGAGGGGTGGCAGGATCCAGTATCTCGTAAAGTGGAAGGGTTACGGCCCAGAGGAAAGCTCTTGGGAGCCCAAAGCCAATCTCTATGCGGATGACTGTATCCAAGCCTTCAAAGACAGCAATCCGGCCAAGCTGCCCAAGCTGGGCATCCGGAGGCTGCCCCTTGGGGGGGGGCAGTGTTTGGAGAAAATCAGCATTTTCTGAACATTTAGCCCTATGTACGTTCACACGCCTGTGCACGTTCGCGCGCCCTGGAAACGTCGCCAAACGGTGCTATTTGAACCCTCTGCACCTGTCAGCAAGTGCTGTCCGTTCTACAGCGTCTGAGTACCTGTGAGACCCAGCTCTGTTTCTGTATCCTGTTCCTGTGTTGCTATCTGTTTCTCTGATCCGATCTGACTTGACCTGACCTGCTGTTTATCTGCCCGCACCGACCCCGGCTATCCGCAACCATCCGATTGTCTGACCCCTCTGTACTTCTGCTGCCAGTCTGTTAACGAACTTTAAAGGAAAAATGGAGATACTGCGCTACCCTTTGGAGTGTAGAATCAAGCAGCCAGCATGACAATAATAACCGGTATTGTGTAATCTAAAGTGAACTCAAGTGCAGCGCTAAAACATTGCCTGTTAGCATTAACATCACAGAGTATAAAAAATTAATAATCAAAATTAATAAAAGGTTACATAAAACCAATAGTGCAAATAAAGTGCTAAAGTGTCCAAATATATAAAGATAAGAAACATAGAAACATAGAAACATAGAAAAGTGACGGCAGAAAAAGACTGAGTAGTCCATCGAGTCTGCCCCTTTTTATTTTTATTTTTTTTTTTTTTTTTTATTTATTTTTTTACATTAACCTTGTTGTCTGACTATGGATTTATGTTTATCCCA
>BLSH010164914.1:349908-361997 GCA_018402905.1 Glandirana rugosa
TAGGAACATACTCCAGACTATGTTGGTCGATGGGGCCGAAATATTGTTCGATGTCGTCAGACCTCCAAGCCAAGACTCACCATCGAATGGGGATATACACCTCACCACCTATATCAAATACGCTTTTCCTAGGTTTTCTGCAGGTTGTAGACTGTTCTAAAATAACCTCAAAAACAACTACAATACGCGAATGGGTCTAAACAAGACCATTCTCATAAATCAATAAGGAGACCACCTCCAGATGTGACGTACACCCACCTCTAATGTGAAGTAATACCTGAAAATTATATAATTAAAGTGCCTTTCTTTCTTTTAAGTGGTTCTTATAAAGATTTACATTTTATTACGTGGATCCCTTTTTCTTAGGCGAATCTCTCATGTCGTAACCCCCGTGTCACAATCGGTCGTGATGTCTTCTTTTTCTAAACCCCCACGAATAAAGTCTACTAACGTTTTACTCGTTTGTCACATTGGTTCGTCACCCTTTTCGTTTATCTTAAGACCCTACATAGTCATCTCCCTAGTGGTCGTCCTCCTTCCTCCAAGACTAAGGAGATATATCTAGAAATCACTCTGGAGTGAATCTTATGACACAGGTCAAGACCTCTGGAGTGAATGTCACCCCCAAATCTTTTTCTTCTGTAGTGCTGGCTAACACTGTGCCCCCAATGCTGTACTCTCTAAGCGGATTCTTTTTCCCTAGGTGCATTATTTTACATTTAGAAATATTCTTGGTGAATTTTCTTTCTTTCCGTGAAATTAATATATTAAAAGTCCATAATGAAGTGTAATCTCCACCCACATGCAGTGTAGACCTCCACCAGAGGAATAACTAAATACTCTTACCAGAACAAATCTGGGTAAGCGCATAACATCAACAAAAACTCCAATAAAATCTTGTCAGATGTTGGACGTCTTTTGGATCCTTTTCGCATAAACTATATCCACCACTCCACATATAGGGGTAAGCTACCACTCAGAACCGAACCTCCAGACTGCTGTAGCTTGTTATAAAGCCGGGGTAGCTGGTTGTATCAGACCTCATACAAGGATAAAAGGATACCACATAGTGTAATACCGTTTAACCAGGTATATTTATATTGTTAATGAACCTTGCTTGGACTTGCCACTCACTTGTCTGACCCCTTGGTACCGCACATCCCGCCAGTTGCCAACCCAGCCTGAACGACCATCCTTCTGATCTGCACGACCCTCTGGAGCTTCACATCGGTGACCATCCAGCCCTCGTGCCATCCCGCACTCCGGGACTTCCTGTCTACTCTACCATGGGTCCCTGAATTGGGTGCTCAAGAGCGGTTGTTCCCTGCGTAAGTCAGACTCCACCACCAGGATCATGACACCAGCAAAGAGTGTTCCTGTTATCAGACCAGTGCAGCCAGTGACAGAGTTCCTGATCAACACTACAGCAGTCTCAGAAGAAACAAGATGCTGGACGGACGCACATCATGGAATCACCTTTATTGTGGAAAAGTGTCCTAACAGTACATGAAGTACATAAAAACATCAAATAGGAACAACAGGAGAAGGGAGGGTATGCTGACGCGTTTCATGCCAAATCACTGGCATTTAATCATAGCTGTGTTTCTGCTACAGACTGCAACCTATATATGCACATATCTCATTTACCAAGGAGGAGTCACAAAAGGGGAGGAGGGGACATGCATACATAATTATACAAGAAGAAGAGAGAGAGCAGTGTTTTCACACAGACTTGCCAGGCATACCAGGAATTCCTGGCATAGCTGAGATCGCCGCTCTGTTCATGAGAGGGCGGGGGCTGTGCTAGCAGGGAGGGGGAGGAGGGAGCAGAGGAGGAAAGGAAACCACCTCTATGGGCGGCACAGATCCACTACAGTGAGCAGGGCAGGAAATACAAGTCCATGCTCCCTGTTAGAAAAACTACAAGTGGACTTGTCAGACCGCTGCTAGCACTACAGGATGGAGAGGCTCCAGCGGTCATACAAACAGGAAATCACAGGGAAAAAACGTTTTTTCAGCAAGTTCAGCAGGATATTGCAAAGGAACTACAGAGCTTAACAGAAGATGGATGGCATAGTTGGTGAAGGTAGGAGATCAGCAACAAGGATATGGAAAAAAGTTTTTTTTCCAGAGTTCTGCTTTAAAATTTCTGGTGCTAAAAATAAAGCAGTAGATAGCAGTTTTTGTCATGTCATGTGCACTAATGTTTGCAGTTTAGGCAACAAGCTTTGTTTTCTGACAGCTCTTGTGCCTAGGGTCAACTTGGACCTTGTTGCAATTAGAAAGACATTGTTCAATAATTCAAATGACTGGGAAAAAACTATACCAGGGTACACACTACACACTACAGGAATGACAGAGTAGAGAAGAGGGGAGGTAGAATTGCCATATATGTCAAAAACAGCATAACATTAACATTAATTCAAAAAACAAATGAAATGCTCAAAACCCTCTGCGTCTGCCTTTCAGCCAGAGAGGGATCTTCCCTTAGAATTGGTGTAGTATGCAGACCCCTAGGACAGAATAAAAGTAATGATAACTTGTTGATTGATGAGATAACTCAAACGGCAATGAAGGGAGATGTTTTAATTAGGGATGACTTCAACATGCCTGACATCAACTGGAATTCTCAAAATGCTATTACCAGCAGGAGCAGGAATGTAATGGAGGCACTGAATGAGGTTTCTCTGAAACAGTTAGTAAACAGCCCAACCCAATGTGATCATATTCTAGACCTAGTACTGACCAATTGGCATTGATTGTAAGATGTTGAGGTGGGAGAAAATGTGGGTTTTAGTGATTACTCATGTCTTAGGTTTGATATTAAACAAGAACTAAAAAATCATATACAAAACCAAAAGTTTTAGATTTGAAAAGGACACATTTTGCTCAAATGGGGGAATTTCTAATACATTGAAAGGTTGGAGTAAAATTACAGCAGTAAGTAATAAGTAGGCACTGTAAGGCCTCATACAAACGGGCGTTATTAACGCTATGTTTTTGAGCTGTTTTTACAGCTGAAGAGTGCCACACCATCTTATTCAATGGCCTCATACACACACTGATGTTTTTGAGCTGTAAGTGGCGTCGGCGCTCTTAAGCAGAAAAACTAACGCAGGACCAGCGCATTCGGAAGCTGCAGCGCTAGAGCTGATTTGATGCTGAGCTGGCAAAATGCTCAAAAACGCGGCCTAACAATATATACACAGCATTAAGCCTCCTCAGGCGTTTCTCTGCCTCTATTCAAAATCAATGGTTCACCTATGACAGGGGTCATCAACCCGGGCCTTGGGCTATCTGCAGTCAGGCCGGGGCAGGCTGGCTGGCATGAGAAGCGAGCGGGCTGGTGAGCAGAGATGACACATCTCTCTGTATCACCGATCCTCCGACTTCCCTCCTCACAGCGGGGGACCTCAGTGTAGGAAGTGTGAGCGGGGAGCAGAGAGATGACATCATCTTTCACTGCCTGCACCACGTGGGACTATAAAGTATTTGGAGATTGCAGCAGGGAGCAGAGAGATAACATCTCTCACACCTATCTGGTGGCACTGGCAGGCAATGGCAAGTGACATCCTCATCTGGTGGCACTGGAAGGCAATGGCAAGTAAAATCCTAATCTGGTGGCAGGCAATGGCATGTGGCATCCTCATCTAGTAGCAGGCAGCGTGGCAAGTGACAGCCTCATCTGGTGGCAGGCAGCATGGCAAGTGGCATCCTCATCTGGTGGCAGGCAAAGGCAAGTGGCATCCTCATCTCGTGGCAGACAGCATGACAAGTGACATCCTCATCTGGGGGCAGGCAGCAATGCAAGTGGCATCCTCATCTGGTGGCAGGCAGCGTGAGAAGTGACAATCCTCATCTGGTGGCAGGCAGAATGGCAAGTGACAATCCACATCTGGTGGCAGGCGATGTGGCAAGTGACAATCCGCATCTGGTGGCAGGCGACTTGGCAAGTGACACACTCTGGGCTCCCACTGATTCTGCATTATGGTGAGTTGAACTATTTCATTTTATATTACGATGTAATAATAGAAATGATGCGCTTCAATCATCCTGACACCATTACAACCATGGTGGCGTGATTATTGAAGCGCCAACACCAGCCATTTCCCTGACAAATTGCCCGTGAAAAATCGCATACCCCCAACGTTGGCCCCAGCACAATTCTTTTCCACGCAGCCGGTCCCCAGTGCCAAAAAGGTTGGGGACCACTGCCCTATGGGAGCCCATTGATTTGAATAGAAGTCGCACCATGATGATCCAACTTGTGGTGTGACGTGTGTGCTGAGGATCTTGTAGGGGAACCCCCCTGAAAAAGATGAAAAAAAAATTGCGTGGGGTTCCCCTTAAAATCCATGCCAGACCGAAGGGTCTGGTACCTCTTGGGGGGGTACCCCACCCAAATTTTTTTCACATTTTTTTGCGGGGGGGGGGGGTCTCAAGGGTCCTTCAAGATCCGGATTAGGGTTCCCCTTCAAAACGGCGTAGGGTCCCCCCAAAAATCCATACCAGACCCTTAACCGAGCACGCAGCCTGCGTGCGCCCCCCCTCCTGGACCATACCACGCTGCATGCCCTCAACATGGGGGGTGGGTGCTTTGGGGCAGGGGGGCCCTGCGCCCCCCACCCAAAAGCACCTTGTCCCCATGTAGATGAGGACAAGGGCCTCTTCCCAACAACCCTGACCATTGGTTGTTAGGGTCTGTGGGTGGGAACTTATCAGTATCTGGGAGCCCCCTTTAACAAGGGGACCCCCAGATCTCGGCCCCTCACCCTATGTGAATGAGTATAGGGTACATCGTACCTCTACCCATCCACCTAAAAAAAAGTGTAAAAAAATACACTACACAGATTTTTAAAATAGTTTATTAAATCAGCTCCGGAATCTTCTCCCCTCTCTGGCTCTTTTTTCTTCTGCTCTTTGGTGGGAGGCCTTCTTTCTTCTGAAGGGTCTTCTATCTTCTGCTGGTCTTCTGTCTTCTGCTCTTTTGCCACTGTCTTCTCCACTGCTTTCTCCCTCTTCTCTTCTTCCCATGTTGACTCGTCACTCTCTCCCACTCGAATGCTGGGTCCGTCCTGCAGAATGGCTTTTATTGACATGGGGAGGGGCCACCCACTGACGTAATCTGCAAGCCCCACCCTTATGACATCACAGGGTTGGTCTGTGACATAATGTGACATAATAAGGGCGGGGGTTTCAGAATGACATCATTGGGTGGCCCTGCCCCATTCCAATATAAGCCATTCCGCAGCACGGACCCGACATTCGAGTGGGAGAGAGCAACGAGCCAACATGGGAAGGTAGAGAAGAGCGAGAAGGCAGTGGCAAAAGAGAAGACAGAAGACCAGCAGAAGACAGAAGACCTCTGGGGTTGTTGGAAAGAGGCCTTTGTCCTCATCAACATGGGGACAAGGTGCTTTGGGGCCCCACAGCACCAACTCCCCCATGTTGAGGGCATGCAGCCTGGTATGGTCCAGGAGGGGGGTGCTCGCTTGTCCCCACCCCCTTTTCTGGCCTGCCAGGCTGGGTCCTCGGATAACGGTCTCGTATGGATTTTGGGGGACCCTACGCCATTTTTTTGGCATGGGGGTTCCCTTTAAAATCCGTAGCAGACCGAAGGGTCTTGTACCTCTTGGGGGGGGAACCCCACGCAAATTTCAAACATTTTTTGCAGGGGGTCCCCCTTCAAGATCCTCAGCACACAAGTCGCACCTCAAGTCATCATGATCCAACTTCTGGTGCGACTTCTATTCAAATCAATGGGCTCCCATAGGTAACCAATGATTTTGCATAGACAGAGAAACACAGCTGAACGCTAGAGAGGAAAAACGTGCATTGATATCTATGCATAATGCTGATAAAATTGTGTTTTTAACGCAGCTTTTTTCCTGACGCTGATATCGACATTACAGCTCATTTTTTAAAATGCCCGTGTGTATGAAGCCTTAAAGCAGTGGTTCTCAACTCCAGTCCTCGGGACCCACTAACGGGTTAGGTTTGCAGGATAACTGAAATGCATCACAGGTGATATAATTTGTTGCTCAGTGATTGCAGTATTCTAGTCTGCATCTCCCCAAGGTAATACTTAAAATATGGCCTGTTGGTGGGTCCCGAGGACTGGTGTTGAGAACCACTGCCTTAAAGTATACCATCCTGGAAGCAACTAGATTGTATCTCGGGCAAATTAGTAAGAATAAACTGAAGATAAAAACCAATATGGTTCACTAAAGAGATAAGTAGGATAGTAAAGGAGAACAAATCAGTATATTGGAGATTCAAGGAAACAAGAGGTTTAGCTGATAGAGAAGTATATAAAAATAGACAAAAGGAGGTCAAACAAATTATCAGTGCTGCCAAAACAAAAAAAGAGGAGAACATTGCTAAATCTATTAGAAAATTATATAAAAACCGTTTTTAGGTACATCAGCAACAGAAGAAAAAAATAAAATGGGATTACAAAAACAAAACTTGGCCACAACACTTATGTTGAAGGAGACCCGGATGTAGTAAACCAGTGGTTCTTAACCACTTCCTTACTGGGCACTTAAACCCCCCTCCTGCCCGGACCAATTTTCAGTTTTTACGCTGTCACTCTTTGAATGACAATTGCGCGGTTGTGCGACGTTGTACCCAAACAAAATTTGCGTCCTTTTTTTCCCACAAATAGAGCTTCCTTTTGGTGGTATTTGATGACCTCTGCGTCATTTCTGATCGCCGCTATAAACAAAAAAAGAGCAACAATTTTGAAAAAGGAACAATATTTTTTACTTTTTGCTATAATAAATATCCAAAAATAAAAAATAAAAAACTAATTTATTCAACAGTTTATTCAACAGTTTATTCTTCCTCATATTTTTGGTAAAAAAAATCTCAATCGGCGTTTATTGATTGGGTTGCGCAAAAGTTATAGTGACTACAAACTATGGACATTGATTTATGGCTTTTTTGTTATTATTTTTTTTTTTACTGGTAATGGCGGTGATCTGCGATTTTTATCGGGACTGCGATATTGGGGTGGACATGCCGGACGTTTTTGACACATTTTTGGGACCAATGACATTTATACAGCGATCAGAAATTAAAATATCCACTGATTACTGTATAAATGTCATTGGCAGTGAAGGGGTTAACCTGCAGGGGACAGTGAAGGGGTTAAAAGTGTTCCCTGGCTGTGTCCTAACTGTAGGGGGGGGGGGGGTTGGCAGGGGAATGACAGATCTAACTGATCCCAGTGACAGGGATCAGTAGATCTGTCATGCCCCCCTCTCGGAATGGGGAACCGCCGTGTTTACTTCGGCGGTTCCCTGTTCCTTCTCTCTGTAAGGAGATTGCGGGTTTCTGGTGGACATCGAGTCCGCCGGAGACCCGCGGGAGGTGGTTAATAGGGATGGGCCAAATGCCCTGCCCCCCCGGTTTGGTACGCACCAGAACACCACAAACAGGCAAAACCTATAACCCGATTCCTGACTGCCGTACGACTATAAGCGGCAACAGCGTGGCTCTGTCCCGCAAATCGCCGCTTATAGTCGTCACTTTAGTGAGCGGGGCCGCAAGTCGACTCATGATGCCCTGTGACAGAGCCAGAACGGGGAACCGCTGATATAAACAGCGGTTTCCCGTTATGACAGGCGGCATGTAAGAGATCTACTGATCCATGTCACTGGGATCAGTTAGATCTCTGGTGACCCTGCCAGCCCAGCCCCCTCAAAGTTAGAACCCGCCTAGGGAACACAGTTAACCCCTTCACTGCCCTCTGCAGGATAACCCCTTCACTGCCAATGACATTAACACAGTAATCAGTGGATATTTACATTTCTGATCACTGTATAAATGTCATTGGTCCCAAAAAAGTGTCAAAAATGTCCGGCATGTCCGCCCCAATAAAAATGGTAGATCGCTGCCATTACTAGTAAAATAAAAAAAAATTTGTAAAAACGCCAGAAATTAATTCTCATGGTTTGTAAACGTGGCAACTTTAGCGCAAACCAATCAATAAGCACAGATTGTGATTTATTTTACCAAAAAAATGAGGAAGAATATAAATCGGCCAAAACCGATGAATAAATTCGTTTTTTGTTTTTTTTTTGGATATGTATTATTGTTTTTTTTTGCAAAATTGTCGTTCTTTTTTTGCGGTGATCAGAAATGACGCAGAGGTGATCAAATACCACCAAAAGAAAGCTCTATTTGTGGGAAAAAAAGGATGAAAATTTTGTTTGGGTACAACGTCGCACGACCGCACAATTGTCAGTTAAAGCGACACAGTGCCGGATCACAAAAAGTGCTCTGGTCCTAAGGTGGGAAATCCTTTCGGGCCTTAAGTGGCTAAAGTCTATGGGACACAAACATGAAAAATCAGAAGTGCTAATTTGAAAGGTTTATATGCACGTTTTTGCCATAAAAAGTGTATGGGGACCTGGGTACCACCCTAGGGGACATGTATCAATGCAAAAAAAAGTTTTTAAAACAATTCTTTTTTCAGGAGCAGTGATTTTAATGATGCTTAAAGTGAAACAATAAAAATGAAATTACTCTTCTGTTCACTGACAGACGCAGCCTTCTTATGACACATGGGGTTATGCTCATATTACTAGGAGTAGACTAGGCAAAAATAAAACAAAAGCATAGGTTGGCCCCTCCCAGGGGGCCGTCCTCACCTTAGCATATAATCCCCCTGCTCTGCATAGCACATCAGTTTTAAATTGCCTAGTGCAAGGAGTAGACCTGGTTCCCTATGGGATCTGCGGCCTACTGAAGGTTTTTTCTGATGAAGACTGCTATCAAGAAGCTGGCTGGTGGTATAGAGGATATCTAGAATCCAAAAATGTTCCCCAGTCCGGCCGACACTATGCGAGCTACCCTTAGCAGGGGCCCGCCGCATAGCGTCCGTTCCGTGCGGGCAGCCAGTGGCTAAAACCCACTAGAGCCCAGTGACTGGTTTTGTTCCTGTCCAGGGGCCTGGCCAGCAGCCTGCCTCTCTATGGGGAGGTAAGTCTGCTCCAGGTGGCTACCCGCTGCGCTCATCGGATTGGTGAGTGGACCCCTCTTCCATCCTAGGGGCACGGAGAGTGGGCACCTGGGCAGCTTCTGTGGTAGCCGGCCGGTGGGGGTCTGTTAGTGGAGACACACTGCGTGGTACCCCTTTGAGGATTATCTCCCGCCCCCCCCCCCACTCCCCCTCCCCCCGCAGTACCGCACCTTGCACTGACCGTTCGGAGCACTGCATTAAGCGGTTCGCCGCCATTCGGTGTGGATCACCGTTCGTTCGTCTGTAGACCACACCATTTTGCTATAAGCTCTGCTTGTGTTAATGGCAGCATCCATTGTTTGGTAACCACATGTGGTTTTCAGCCTGCCCTCTGGTGGCCCCCAGTGGTCGTTTTTGGTATTACAGGAAGTGATATAAACAAAACTAGTACTTCTGGTTTCACTTGGACAACGTGGCTGACACTCTGTGGTGCAGGCTCTTGAAGTGCAGTGGATTTTTGGGCATTGCTCATTCCGGTCACAAGTGCTGAGGCATTTAAAACAGCAAGTATAGCTGGCTCTCCCTGGGTGCTGGTAGCGGTGGGTGCAATCCTCCCGGGTCTCCCTGGCTGATTGGTGGGGTAGAGGTGGTGGTCACACAGTGGGGGTGCTGGAAGGCTGGGATGTCAGAGGCTGGCAAGGCTATGACAGGTGTACCTGCGGATCAACAATCCACCCCGGGAACCTTGGTGTCCCTGGAACAGCTGAGGGCTGTATTTGGGGAGTTCTTTTCCCGGGCGGGGGACCCGGTTCCGGGGGGCCCCAAAAAACGCCCACCCCCCCTCTTTCCTCAGGGGAGGATTCGGATCCAGAAAGCACCTCAGTGGTCACACCTGTGGACCTATCAGAGGATGAACTTCCCTCAGAAGGCGAAGGTGATCAGGAGGCTCCTTTTTCGCGTGATAAAGCGATAGTGGCTGCTCTGATCACTAATATCCACAACTCCATGCGGCTTGACCAAGCAGGGGAGGCGCATGAGTCCACATATATTTGTGGATCACTTAAACCCCCTAGGTCCCCTAGGGCTTACCCTTATGATCAGGTGTTTGAACAGGCGGTGTTCAAGGAATGGCTGCGGCCACCAAATTCCTTTGCTTTTCCTAAAAGCTTTGCTGTTCGCTACCCCTTTGAGGATAGCTTTACTAAGAGATGGGCTTCTCCAACGGTGGACCCCCCAGTGGCCCATCTGAATAAGGCAACGACTATTCCCTTGGAGGGGTCTCCGTCTATTAAGGAGGCGCCCATCGCCGCACGGAGGCAGTGTCTAAGGCACTGTTCTTGTTGGCTGGGTCAGCCATGAGGCCAGCTCTAGTGGCTGCGATGGCGGCACAATCTCTTCACGAGCACGCTGCCACACTGCACACTGGTTTAACTTGTGAATGTGCACAGGCTGAGGTGCAGTGGGCACAACATTTGGAAGAGGGTCTCTGCTACATATGCCATGCTGCTTTGGACCTTCTTCCCATATTGTCAAAAATGTCTGTTTTTGCAATTTGTTACCAGGCGGGAGCTGTGGCTCCGCTCTTGGTCGGGCGACCAGGCTTCAAAGAAAGCTCTTGTAGATCTTCCCTTTCAGGGAGGGCGTCTGTTTGAACCACAGTTGGATGAAATCATTAAGGTTTTCACGGGAGGGAAGAGTACTTTCCTTCCAGAGCCAAAGCGGCGGGATTTTCGCCGTAGGCAGGGCCCTGTTTCTTCAGGTCATAAGAAGTTTTTTCGGGCACCCGGCTCAGCGGGTAAGGGCTTCAAGTCCAGTAAGGCTTCCGCTGGGCCCAGTAAAAGGTCCTGGCAGCATAAATCCGAAAGAGCGAAGGATAAATCAACCTACGCATGATGGGTTGCCCCCGCCCGACTCACGGGTGGGGGGCCGGTTGCTGGGGTACGCAGACAGATGGACTGCCCGCATCACCAATCGGTGGGTACTGGAGGAGGTGTCCTCCGGGTACAGGATAGAATTCATCTCTCTGCCCTCAGAAAGGTTCTTCCCTTCAAACTTGAGACTCCCTCAGGGGCGTCGGGAGGCGCTTCTAGGCGCCATTCGGGCGCTTGCCGAACAGGGGGTGATTGTACCCATGGCGGAAAGATTTCACAGGTTTTACTCAAACCTCTTTGTGGTGCCCAAAAAGGGCGGTGTCAGGCCAGTTCTGGACCTGAAGGCATTAAACCACTTTGTAAAGACGAAGAGATTCAGGATGGATTCCATGTCCCAGTTTGTCACAGTCACCAGCGTTTTCTACGCTTCGCAGTGGGGGACCTGTGGGGGACCTGCATTACCAGTTTGTGGCACTTCCCTTCAGGCTGGCTTCATCTCCCTGAGTGTTCACCAAGGTGGTGGCCCCAATGCTGGCGCTGCTGAGATAGAGAGGTATTGCGGTAGTAGCATACCTCGATGATTTACTCCTGAGAGCAGAGTCTGCTGCGGCTCAGGAGGAGAACGTGACAATCACGGTGTCCACATTAAAAGAGTTTGGTTGGCTGATCAACCTGCAGAAATCATTGTTGACTCCATGCTGCCGGCTGAAATACCTGGGTCTGATTCTGGACACGGTGCAGGCAAGGGTGTTTTTACCACCAAACAAGCTCCTGACACTTCAGGCAGCAGTGCGAACCCTGTTATCACTAGTGTTGAGCGAACCCGGACTGTAACGTTCGGGTCCGTACCGAACTTTCGGGTGTCCGTGGCACGGACCCGGACCCGGACATTTCAAAAATCGTTCGGGTTCGGTCCGGGGTTCTGCTATTTTACTCCACGTGTTGAGAAGCTGCAGGGCAGCCAATCAACAAGCGTTTCACTGGTTTGCCCTTAGAAGCCATCACAGCCATGCCTACTAATGGCATGGCTGTGATTGGCCAGTGCATCATGTGACCCAGCCTCTTTATAAGCTGGAGTCACAGTGCTGCAGTCACATGCTCCTTGGGTTAGTGTAGGGAAAGGTAGCTGACTGCGTGAGGGACAGATTTGAGACATTTTAAGACCTGATCCTGCATCCTGAGATAGATTACTTTACTACTGCTGTCTGTGCTGTTGCTCTGAGGACAGATAGCAGAAATTAGAGATTTCA
>BLSH010164914.1:363387-383140 GCA_018402905.1 Glandirana rugosa
GTTTCAGACTAGCGAGAGTCAAGGTCATGTAAATAACCTTCTGTTCGAAGGACGTGACTGGTTGCTGGGACCCGTCTCTTGATTGGGTCCTGGGGACGGGTCGGGCTATCCGACCATAGGCAGCAATGATAACTAGTTAACTCCCCCTCTTTTGTAAAAGGGTTGAAACCCCGTCCTCGGGCTTAGGTGGTTTAGTTCCTAGGAGCCCTGACTACTAGGTTGGACTAGTCAGACAGATCCCTATCCCCCCTAAACAGGGTAACGCTGTTTTAGCAGAAGACGTTCTCGGCTCACACTGAGACCCGTATTCCATAGCGAAGCTTGTTGTCCGTGCGATCGTTCGGGTTCCGTCCGGACCCGGACCCGGACTTTGTCCCGAAGTTCAGACGGACCAGCAGAACCCGAACGTCCAGGTGTTCGCTCAACTCTAGTTATCACGCCAGTGGTCCTCCTTACGGTTCTGTATGCGAGTGTTGGGGCTCATGGTGTCGACTTTCGAAGCGATACCTTATGCCCAGAGTCACACTCGGCTCTTGCAGAAGACGATTTTGTCGCAATGGGACAAATCCCCCCTATCCCTAGACAGACTGATCAGGTTGGATCATCAGTCCCGAGGATCCTTGATTTGGTGGATTCGGGCTCCTGCCCCAAAGTTGGGAAAATGTTTTCTCCCCCTCAATTGATCAATAGTAACGACGGATACCAGCCTATCGGGCTGGGCAGGGGTCCTGGGTTAGTTCTCTGCCCAGGGTCGTTGGTCAGTGCAGGAAGCTTGTCTTCCAATAAATGTACTGGAACTGAGAGCGATCAGACTTTGTCTGTCACGTTGGTCAGAAAGGCTGCGAGGCCTCCCTGTCCGGGTTCAGTCGGATAATGCCACGGCTGTGGCATATGTGAACCATCAGGGCGGAACAAGAAGCTCGGCAGCAGCAGCGGAGGCAGCTCTGATCTTTCGGTGGGCAGAACTTCACGTGCCAGCTCTCTCTGCAATCTACATCCCAGGCGTGGAAAACTGGCAGGCGGACTTTCTCAGCCGCCGGACTTTGGATCAGTGGGAATGGTCCCTACATCCAGAAGTGTTCCGCCAGATTTGCCTCAAGTGGGGCACGCCAGAGGTGGACCTCATGGCCTCCAGGTTCCATCACAAGGTACAGACCTTTGTGTGCAGAACAAAAGATCCGTTGGCGGTCGCCTCGGACACACTAGTAGTGCCCTGGGGTCGGTATCGGCTTCTGTACATCTTTCCTCTTCTAAAGCTTCTACCGTGGGTTCTGCGCAGGGTTGAAGCAGAGGGAAACCTGACAATCCTGGTAGCTCTGGATTGGCCTTGGCGCCCTTGGTACGCTGACGTAGTATGGATGGTGACAGATGTTCTGTGGCATCTTCCACTTCGCGAAGACCTACTGTCTCAGGGGCCCATCTTGCACCCTGTTTTACCCTCACTGGCTTTGGCGGCTTGGCTATTGAGTCCCAGGTGTTGAGGGATAGGGGTGTCTCGGACTCTGTGATCCCTACTATGATTGAAGCACGTAAAGGTACCTCACGTAAGATTTATCATCTATATTTCCTGGTGTGAGGCAGGGGGTTGGAACCCCCGCTCTTATATAGTGTCCAGAGTACTGACTTTTTTGCAGCAAGGACTGGACAAGAACCTGGCGTTAAGTACGCTTAAGTGTCCGATTTCGGCCCTGGCGGTTCTTTTTCAACGGTCTTTGGCGTCTCATTCATTGATCCGTACATTTGTACAGGTGGTACGTCATGTGGCTCCTCGGATACGGTCGCCTCTGGCACCATGGGATTTGAATCTGGTGCTTTCTGTTCTGCAGAAACCACCATATGAAAAGATTAGGGACATTCCCTTGCGACTGTTGTTGCAGAAAGTGGCTTTTCTGGTTGCTGTCACATCCGCTAGGCGGGTGTCTGATCCTGCAAGTCACCTTACATGGTCCTTCACAAGGACAAGGCGGTTTTGCGACCTTCCTCTTCGTTTCTTCTGAAGGTGGTTTCTTCTTTTCATTTAAATGAGGATATTGTTCTTCCCTCATTGTGCCCGCACCCGTCGCATCCCAAAGAAGTTGAACTGCATTCTTTGGATGTGGTGAGGGCTTTGTGGGTGTATTTGTTTTTTACAGCTTCTTTTCGGAAGTCTGATTCTTTATTTGTGCTGACGGAAGGGTCGCGCAAAGGCATGGCAGCCTCATCAGCTACCATTTCTCGTTGGATAAGGAAGACCGTGACTCATGCATATGAAATTCGGGGCAAGGTTCCCCCGTTTCCAGTCACGGCTCATTCCACCAGGGCGGTTAGTACTTCCTGGGCGTTTAGACACCAGGCCTCGGTGTCTCAGGTGTGCAAAGCGGCTACTTGGGCCTCAGTGCACACGTTTACTAAGTTTTACAAAATTGATGTTTCAGCATCTTCGGATGCTGCTTTTGGCCGCAAAGTATTACAAGCGGCAGTGTAGGCACGATTAGCGCCACCTGAGAGGGCTTTTTCTGTTGGGTACAGTTGTTATAGTTTGCCCACCCCTCTTGATTGGCACAGCTTTGGGACGTCCCCACGTGTCATAAGAAGGCTGCGTCTGTCAGTGAACGGAAGAGTAAAAGGGATTTTATTATAACTTACCGTAAAATCCTTTTCTCTGAGTTCACTGACAGACGCAGCACCCACCCCTCTGTGTTGAGTTGTCCTCTGATGTGCTATGCAGAGCAGGGGGATTATATGCTAAGGTGAGGACGGCCCCCTGGGAGGGGCCAACCTATGCTTTTGTTTTATTTTTGCCTAGTCTACTCTTAGTAATATGAGCATAACCCCACGTGTCATAAGAAGGCTGCGGCTGTCAGTAAACTCAGAGAAAAGGATTTTATGGTAAGTTATAATAAAATCCCTTTATTCCTTTTAAATATCGTGCCTGGGGCCTCCCCTTGGTCTGCCTGTAAAGTGCGACATCTGTGTGATATGTAGAACAGTGCCGCAGCAATAATGACATTTCTAAACGAAAAATTGGCATTTAAACTGCATAGGGTCCCCCCCCCCCCAGTCCATACCAGGCCCTTCGGGTCTGGTATGGATTTTAAGGGGAACTTCATGCCAAAACCTTAAAAAAATTGGCGTTGGGTCCCCTCAAAATCCATGCCAGACCCTTATCCGAGCAAGCAACCAAGCAACCTGGCAGGTCAGGATGGGGGGGACGAGCAAGCCCCCCCCATGATAGGTCGCTTGCCCTCAACATGGGGCCTGAAAAGGATATGTGTGCCACTCAGGCTCGGTAGAGAGGGGATATATAAATATTGCATCCGCAACTGCTGTTAAAGTGTTGACAGGGGATGGAGCCCATCTTGGCTCCTACTGTGGTTCAGGAAAGAAGGGGTAGCCCCTGGAATTTGCAAATCCATGATGTCCCAAGACTTCCAAACTGTACTCAGCCAAAATGTTTATAGTTTTTTTCCCACAAATAAAGCTTTCTTTTGGTTGCATTTATTCACCACTGTTTTTTTTATTTTTTGTGATATAAGTAAGAGCGAAAATTTTGAAAAAAAAAACACTTTTTTTAAAATTTCTATTATAAAATTTTGTAAATAAGTAATTTTTGTTCATAAATTTGGGCCAAAATTGATACTGCTGCATATCTTCGATAAAAATAACCCAAATTAGTGGATATTATTTGGTCTGTGTGGAAGTTATAGAGTCTACAAACTATGGTGCAAATTATAAAAATGTGATCACACCTGATGTACTGACTACCTATTTCAATTCTTGAGGCCCTGAAACCCCAGGACAGTACATATACTCCCCAAATGACCCATTTTGGAAAGTAGACAGTCCATGGTATTAGGTAAGAGGCATAGTGAGTTTTTTGAGGTTGTCATTTTTTTCACACAATTCTTGTGAAAATAAAGAAATTATTTTTTTTACAGAAATGTGTCATATTAATATTATTAATATTAATATTAAGTTATTTCTCACATACAGCATATGTATACTTCCAATTACACCCCAAAATACATTCTACTATGGGGATACTACATATGTGAGACTTTTACACAGCCTGGCCACATAGAGAGGCCCAACATGCAGAGAGCACCATCAGGCATTCTAAAAGCATAAATGACACATCAAATTTCATTCCTACCTATCACACTTTTGAAGTTCTTGGAGCACCAGGACAGTGGAGTTACCCACAAAATGACCTCATTTTGGAAAGAAAACACCCCAACATATATATTCTATGAGGCATAGGCTGCAGATAGGTACTTGGGTATTCTGATGGGCTGCAGAAGGGAGGGAGTGTTCCTGTTGGTGTCATTTTACATTTTCCCTGGTAAGGAAGTGGTTAAAATCCATACCAGACCCAAAGGCCCCCCACACTTTTTTTTTCTTCGATTTTTTTAAATTTACATTTATTTTTTGTACATTAAATTTTTTTAAATTTAACTCTCAGCAGGGAAGCCTAATTTTAATAAATGACAGCCTATCAACTGAGTCTGTGGACAGGCGCACTCTTTGATCCCTGACAAACCCTCTAGCAGCTGTCCATTCAGAAAGCACACTGGATGCAGGACAGACCAGTAGCTTGATTGCATATTGAGTAAGTTCTGGCCAGTGGTCCATCCTCAAGACCCAGTAACCCAGTGGATGCTTAGTTGAGTTGGAAAGGTTGCTTAAACCTAACAGCCCTGGGCTCTGAGGACTAAAGAAGTGTTTAAAGGCATCGGTCAGCCAGCCACCTTCTCCACTGCTCTTCCTCTGACCGAACGAAGCCTCAGAAACACGTTGTCCAGGAAATGGTAACCTCCCAGTGTCTGAAAAGGCGTTACACAAATTTTTCTTCAAGGCCTGAAGATGTTTCATTCTCTGCTCTCTCTGAGAAGGCAGGATGAGCTCTGCAACTTTACCCTTGTAACATGGATCAAGAAGGGTTGCCAGCCAGTAATGATCCCTCTCCTTGATACTACGAATCCTCCGGGCCTTTTGCAGGCTTTTCAGAATCATGGAGCCCATGCAATGTAAGTTTGAGCAGGCATGAGAGTCCTCTGGGTCACTAAGGATGACATTGTCAGGAACTACCTCCTCCCAGCCACGTACAACTCCTTGGGTTTCTGGGGACTGAAAACCATCCCTTGAAGACTGCTACATGTTATCCTCTACATCCACGCTGACACAATCCTCCTCCTCCTCCATTGTGTTTGGTGGCCCCGCAGGAATAGTATCTGCATAAAGGGGGCCTTGAGAGGAAAGGAAGTCCTCCTCTTCCTCCTGCTGTTCTGCCTCAAGTGCCCTGTCCATGATTCCACAAAGCGTGTGATCCAGCAGGAATACTAGAGGGACAGTGTCACTGATGCATGCATTGTCACTGCTCACCATCCTTGTGTCCTCCTCAAATGGTGACAGGACAGTGCATGCATCCTTTATCAGAAGCCACTGGCATGGCGAAAAGAAGCCAAGATTCCCTGAGCCTGTCCTGGTGCCATACTCACACAGATACTCATTGACAGCCCTCTGCTGTATGTGCAGCCACTTCAGCATTGCCAATGTTGAGTTCCACCTGGTGGGCATGTCACAAATGAGGCGGTTGGTGGGCAGGTTGAATTCCCATTGAATGTTAGCCAGCCGAGCACTGGCATTGTATGACCGCCGGAAATGCCCACAGACTTTTCTGGCCTGCCTCAGAAGATCTTGTAAGCCTGAGTACCTTTTCAAGAAGCACTGCACCACTATATTCAGGACGTGTGCCAAGCATGGAACAAGTGTCAAGTGTCCCTGTCGGAGGGTGGAGAGAAGGTTGGTGCCATTGTCACATACAACCATTCCTGACTCAAGCTGCCGTGGCATCAACCACCTCTGAGCCTGCCCTTGCAGAGCTGACAGAAGCTGAAAGTGCAATGTTTATTAGGGAATAACATATAGTCATGAAACAGTTACATGGAAGTAAGGTGAGCTCACCTGAGGTGGAAATGCTATGCGTAATAGTCTCTAGCGCCTTTGATTAATGGGTGTACCGACGCAATTCTGCGGCAAACCAGGGGAAAGCTGGCAAGTCCTGTATAATGTCAGGGCATGCGTAATGGAACCCAGCTTGAAGCGCAATGCCAGTAAGCGTGTGACGTCACCGAGGTGGGGGGAGAACCACAACACGTTTCAGAGCATGCGCCAAGTCCATACGGACCATGCACGCTCCTTTCTCAAGTGATACAGGAAGAAGGGAAAGGACTGGTTTTAATGCTCTAGATGAGAACCGGTTGCTAATTGGACAGGTTGAGGAGCTTTTCTGGTTTTTCTTTTATGCTGCAACCTTGAGCGGACTTCACTTCTAAGAAAAGCTGTGCCCTCAGTGCATGTCCTCCTGTCAAGATACAACAGTCAGTAAAGATCATTCAGCCCTAACATGGACATTTAAACACCATCCACCTTTGTCCTGGACTCTCTAATTATTGTCCATTGCTGATTGTTGTGTATACTACTACCTTTGGCTCTAACATCTTTCCATTATTTCTCTGCCCCAGTGTGGCTTCTGTCCCCTAGACAGACCAACTGAACAACTGCATGGCATCTTTTAGTCTGACTGCTTGCATACCCTCTTGAATGCTTAGGGAGCCCTGCTGGTTGAAAGGACAACATAGCAGAAGAAGCCATAGAGGCAGAAGAAAAGGAGGGGGTGGAGCAGACAGATGTGGCAGAATCACCACCAGCTTTATGGAGGCGTGGTGGCGGAACAAGCTCCAACACTGAACCCTGTCCTGCATCTTTCCCAGCTGCCAGCAGAGTTACCCAGTGCATCATGAAGGAAATATAATGTCTCTGACCATGCCTGCTGGACCATGAGTCAGTGGTAATGTGAACCTTGCTGCTGACCGCCCTGTCCAATTAGGGCAAAACATTGCCTTCCACATAACGGTACAGAGCTGGAATGGCCTTATGTGAAAAGAAATTTCTTTTTGGAACCTGCCACTGTGGTACAGCACATTCCACAAATTCACAAAAGGGGCAGAGTCTACCAGATGCAACAGTTGTAGTGCTAGCAATTTGGCCAAGCTACCATTTAGACGCTGAGCATGCGGATGGCTGGGACAGTAATTTATTTACGCTTCAGCACCTGGGGTAGCAAAATTTGCCTGGTGAAATTTACAGGTGGTGTACTGCTAGCAGATTGGGTGCATGTACTTTTGGCACCTATTGCTATACTTTGATTCCTCTCAGTTCAGGTTTTTGAGAGGATTTGATGTATAGCAGGGGTTGAGATCCCAGATGAGGAGCAAGGAGAAGTCTGCATTTTTTTATGATGTGTGTCTTTCAGGTGCTGTTGCCAACAGACTGCATGGCAGGTCATCATATGTCTTGTCAAGCATGTGATGCCCAAGTGGCTGGTGTTCTGGCCACGCTTGAACTGCTTCAGACAGGGATTGCAAACAGCAAAGCTGCGGTCTGTTGCACATGTGTTGAAAAAAGCCCACACCAATAACAATTTTGAAGTCAGCAGCGCCCTGCACCTGTGGAGCACTGGGGTGTGATGCAATAGGGTGGCTGCCCTTAAGCCGGCCCCATCAGTACATCCTGCCTCATTGGAGTTGTGCCTCCTCCTCACTTTCCTCCTCTGTTCTCTCAGGCACCCAAGTACAGTCAGTGACCTCATTTTCCCCTCCCTCCTCGTTACTGGAGCAAACTTGGCAGTATGCTGCAGCTGGGGGAACATGCTTGGTAGTTTCTTGTCCTTCTGTGTCTCTAGGCTCACGTTACTCCCTTCCTTAACCTGGGAACCAACATCGGAGCATTCAAATTGCTGCGCATCCTCCAGCAGCATGTAACCGACACAATGGTATAATAATTCTGGTGACTCCTCCATGCATAATGGTGGGGCTACAGAAGGAGTAACTGTGGACAAGAAGCCGGTGGAATAGGCCACTTTGGCAGCTGCTTTGGAAGGTAAACTAGTATGAGCCTGGGTGACAGAAGATGAGGAGAATGAGGACAGCATAGTTATCTACTCCACCAACTCTTCTGCATGTTGTGGCTAAATAACATGGCCAGCAACAGAAAAAAAAGGACAAGTGTGCCCCGCCTGCAGAGCATGCACCATGTCCGTGACCACCACTTTTCACTGTAGACACAGAGGCTGCTTGCCCTTTTTTAGTAGCCTATGAGCATCTGCCTCTCCTTGGTGGCCTTCCGGACATGATAGGGATTTTTATTCACTTTGCACTGCACTGTAGTATATACTCTGCACTGCACTATATATTGTACACTGAATGCACTGTATTATATACTGTACAACGACTGCACTGTGTTATATACTGTACACCGACTGCACCGTATTGTATACTGTACACCACCTGCACTGTATTATATACTGTACACTGACTGTACTGTATTATATATTGTACACTGACTGCAATGTATTATATACTGTACACACTGTATTATATACTGTGTGCACCGCCCGCACTTTTTTATATAATGTACACTGACTGCACTGTATTATATACTGTACACTGACTGCAAAGTATTATATTCTGTACACTGACTGCACTGTATTATATACTGTACACACTGTATTATATACTGTATACCGACTGCACTGTATTATATACTATACACTGACTGCAAAGTATTATATACTGTACACTGACTGCACTGTATTATATACTGTACACCACCTACACTGTATTATATGCCATACACCAACTGCACTGTATTATATACTGCACACTGACTGCAATGTATTATATACTGTACACTGACTGCACTGTATTGTATACTGTACACTGCCTGCACTGTATCATATACTGTACACTGACTGTATTGTATTATATACTGCACACTGACTGCAATGTATTATATACTGTACACGGCCTGCAATGTATTATATGCTGTACACCGCCTGCACTGTATTATATACTGTACACTGCCTGCAATGTATTATATATTGTACATTGACTGCACTGTATTATATACTGTACAATGCCTGCACTGTATTATATACTGTACACTGATTGCACTGTATTATATACTGTACACTGCCTGCACTGTATTATGTACTGTGCACTGACTGCACTGTATTATAATATTGTACACTGACTACAATGTATTATATACTTTACACTGCCTGCACTGTATTATATACAGTACACTGACTGCACTATATTATATACTGTACACTGCCTGTACTGTATTATATACTGTACACTGACTGCAATGTATTATATACTGTACATGGCCTGCACTGTATTATATACTGTACACCGCCAGCACTGTATTATATACTGTACACTGCCTGTACTGTATTATATACTGTACACCACCAGCACTGTATTATATACTGTACACTGCCTGCACTGTATCATATACTGTACACTGCCTGCACTGTATTATATACTGTACACTGTCTGCACTGTATTATATACTGTAGACTGCCTGTACTTTATTACATACTGTAGACTGCCTGCACTGTGTTATATTCTGTACACGGCCTGCACTGTGTTATATTCTGTACGCTGCCTGCACTGTATTATATATTCTACACTGCCTGCGCTGTATTATATATTCTACACTGCCTGCACTGTATTATTTTTTCTACACTGCCTGCACTGTATTATATATTCTACACTGCCTTCATGCTCTATCCACTAACTTACCTGCCTAATCTCTTTGCAGTCTCCACATTAACACATTACATACGGCTGCTGTGTAAGCAGTCTTATATAGTGTGGGGCGTGGACTTAGCCCCTGAGCCATGATTGGCCAAAGGCACCCTGCCTTTGGCTTATCATGGCTTTAACAGTACATTGTGCTGTTATTGGCCAAAGCATGCAGGTCAGGTGCATGCTTTGGCCAATCAGCAGCCGCCAATGCACTGCTAACATCCTGCAAGCACCCCATATGTTAATTTGTTCTACAAACAAACGAACAGCCAGGCTGTTCGAGTCGAACTTCCGTTCAAATCAAACATCCCTTGTGCTCAGCCTCAGTCCTCAAGTACCCCCAATGGGCCATGTTTTCAGGTTTTCCTTTTCTTTGCACAGCTGCTTTAAATCAATATAAATTACCTTGTATTGATAAGAGCTCCCAAAAGGTCCCAAAACATGGCCGTTGGGAGTACTTGAGGACTGAGGTTGAGAACCACTGTAGCAAACCATTTAATCAAACAATTGCTTCTGTTCAGTGTTCTCAGAAATGAATTGTACTACCAATAACAAGCTGTGGTATCATATAGGTTCTAGTAATGATGGTTCATTTTTAGGATTTCTGAAGATGGAGATAGCAGAGGAACTGGCTTGGTTAAAGCTTAATAAAGCAATGGGCCCTGATGGCATTTATCCCAGAGTTCTAATGGAACTTTAAGGTATTGTAGGACCATTAACAGATCTTTTTATTTAGTCCCTGCTGACAAGGGAAGTTCCCCATGACTGATGGACAGTTAATATTGTTTCTATCGACAAGAAGGCCAGCAGAGTAGAAGCTGGCAATTACAGGCCATTGTGTTTAGCATCAGGCACAGTCAAATTAATCCCATCACTCCAAAAAATCATTGGTCACTAAAAAACACACAACTTGCTGGACCCAAAGCAGCATGGCTTTACTGGGGGCAGATCATGTCAGTCTAATCTGATTAAATTTTTTGACTATATCACCAATGTTTTGGATCAGGGTGGTGCTGTGGATGTAGCATATCATGATTTCAGCAAGGCATTTGGTACAGTTCCACATAATGACCTAATACAAAAGTTGTACAAGCTAGGACTTAACCCTTGGGTGGTTCAGTTGATATTCAGTTGACTAAAGGATAGATACCAGAGTGTGGTTGTAAAGGGGGTTCATTTGGAACACAACAAGGCTCTGTACTAGGTCCTGTTCTACTTAATCTATATGTAAGTGATATAACCAAAGGGTTGTTGGGGGATGTATGTCTTTTTTTAATGATGATACAAAGGTAGGATTAGGATTAATTAATAGGATTGATATCCTTGGAGGCGTCTGTAATATGGAACATGGTTGGCATTGCTAGAAGATTGGTCAAAGCAGTGGAAACTGCAGTTCAATGTTTCTAAATAAAATAAATAAAATTATGTATCTAGGGAAAATAATTCATTGTGAGAGTACAACATTGGGGGTACAGTGTTGGCCAGCACTACAGAAGAAAAAGATTTTGGGGGTACTTATTTCAGATGATTGCAAAATGAGCAAACAGTGTGGCGAGGCAGTGGGAAAAGCAAATAGAATTCTAAGATGCATCACTACAGGGATCACCAGCAGGAGGAAGGAGGCTCTGATTATTATTATTTTGCCTAAAGGGTAGTTGATGCTTGGAATAGACTTCCAGCAGAGGTTGTGGGGGAGATTTAGCCAATCAGCTTCCATGTTCTATTGTCAAAGTTTAATTGAACAACCTGAAGTTAGAAGCTGATCGGTTAGTATGCACCGCTGCACCAGATTCTGAGTGCTCTAGTTTTAGTAAATCCCCCTCAAAGAGCCAGTCAACAGTAAATGATTTCAAACATGCGTGGGACAAACATAGATCTACTGTATACTCAGACACAAAAGTTAAAGAGGAAGTAAAACCAAATGGGGTTTACTTTACTCTACATGCCCCCGTAAATTAGAAGCATAATGGGCTACTATGCATCGCATAGTAGCCCATTATGTGCCACTTACCTGCAAACGAAGCCTGCGACGTCCAGCGATGTCCCCAGTGCTGGCGGCGTCCATATTCTGCCCATCTTCCTTTCCAGGGCCGCGGCTCCGGCGCTGTGACTGGCCGGAGTCGTGCGCTCGCGGGAGCCGCCAGTCATGGCACGGTTGCAGTGGAGGAACGGCATGGAGGCCGTTTCTTCACTGCGCATGTGCCGACATGACGTCGGCACAGCAAATACACTGCATATCTCCTGAACAGTACAGGGTTAGGAGATATACAGGGCACCTACAGGTAAGCCTTATCATAGGCTTACCTATAGGTTAAAGTGGTTGTCACAAGTTGACAACCACTTTAACGAAAAAACAAACAAACAAAAAAAACATAAGAAATACAAAACATATATAAAAGAAAAAAAAAAGAAATGGGCAGACTCGATGGACCATTTGGTCTTTTTTCTGCTGTCACTTTTCTATGTTTCTAAGCAGCGAAAAAGTCTGATACATGTGGTATCCTCATACTCAGGAGGAATAGAAGAATGTGTTTTGAATGTAATTGTAAGTATGCCAATGCTTTTTGTGAGAAATAACGTGTTACAATGACGATTGTGTGAAATAAATTCAAATTTTATTTACTTTCTTCATTTTCCAAAGAATTGTGGCAAAAAAATTACAACTTCCAAAAACTCAGTGTGCCTCTAACTAAATATCGTGGAGTGTCTTTTTTCCAAAAAGTGGATCATTTTGGGGTGTTTGTGTCCTGTCATTTTAGGTCCTCAAAAAATTCAATGAGATTGACAGTCATTACATCAGGGTTGATAAAGTGATTAAATATATTGTAAGGGATTAGCCCAGTAGCGGGGTGTGCAGGATCACCTGGATGGGTCATAGCACAGTGAAGTAGGCACAGACAGACAGCAGGATCTTTATAAAAGCAAAAACTGTAGTTTATTTACACGTATGTGGTTACAAAGTGCAGACATCAAAACTGGTAAAATAAAACAAAACAGAAAATAAACCCTTGCCATGTTGGGATTCTAACTACAAAGACACAGGAACCTGACTACTTGTTCTGCCACACCCTACTGCTGCCCAGACACTTGGCGGTCACATAGAACTAAACAGAGGCTTTTAGTCACCCAGACTTAATCTCACCATTCAGAGGTAAAGCGGCTCCCCAGTCTGTCATGCACAGAGATCTGGTTCCAGGGTGGAGCCCCTTGTTGAAGCAACCTGGGAGTGTTATAGAGCCCTGAGTGCTTTATCTGTTACACCTGAGCTTGATAACCCTCATTGAGCTTAAACAGGTTCACTACACAGCACAGACACAAAAGCAATGAGTGTACAGCATAAACCCAGGACAAATATATCTCCCATCCTGGACATGATATACTGTATATCATAGTTTGTAGACCCTGTAACTTTCAAATGGACACAATTATATGCATGACTGCCTGTATTACTTTTTATTTTGCAAAAGAAATGTCTCAAAATACATTTTGGGCTAAATGTAAAAAATATTTATCTTTAAAGTTGTATAGCAGAAACTAAGGAAAACAGGTCTTTTTTTCAAAATTTGAGTGTAAAGTAAAAAAACTGTGCTGATTAAATATCAGTTCTATCTGTCTCAAAAACTGCTACAATACCAGGAAGTTTTACCCCCTTCCTGCCTAGGCCAATTCTCAGCTTTCAGAGCTGTCATACCGAATGGCGTTTGCGTGGTCATGCAATACTGTATCCATCAGAAATTGCTATAATTTTTTTAACACAAATAGAGCTTTCTGTTGGTGGTATTTAATCAACATTGTTTTTTATTACTTTTCGCTAAATAAAGGAAAAAAGACCAAAAATTAAAAAGAAACATGTTTTTCTTTGTTTCTGCTATAAAATTTTGCAAATAAATAATCTTTCTTCATAAATTTAGGTTAAATGTATTCTGCTACATTTCCTTGATGAGAATAAACCAAATCAGTGTTACTATTTAGTCTGTAGGAAAGTTATAGAGTCCACAAACTATTTTTTTCTGAAAATTGATCAACTCTTGAGGCACAAAAAAAACAGGACAGTACGAATACCTCAATGTAATAACCCCTTTTTGGAAAGTAAGCAGTATTTAGTAAGAGGCATAGTGAGTTTTTTGAAGTTGTAATTTTTTGTCACAGTTATTTGGAAAATTAAGAATTTTTTTTTTTTTATATACTGTCACCAGTGCAGTACAGCATTATCATATAACTGGTGTGGCAGTGATCAGGAACACTGACTGGTGACTAGACATGTGTGGTTACTTTTGTTTCCAATTGAAATTCAGACAAATTTTTCGTTAGTCAGAAATTCAGTTTAATTCAATTAATTTTGTATCCTTTTCATATCTGAATGTCCGAATTACAATAGTAACAAATTTAACCACCTCAATGCTGGGCACTTTCACCCCTTTCCTGCCCAGGCCATTTTTAAGCTTTCAGCGCTCTCACACTTTGAATGACAATTACTCAGTCATGCAACACTGAACTCATATGAAATTTGCACCCTTTTTTTTCACACAAATAGAGATTTATTTTGGTGGTATTTAATCACTAGTGGGTTTTTTATTTTTTGCGCTATAAATAAAAAAAGACAGAAAATTTTGTGAAAAAATCCCTTTTTCTTTGTTTCTGTCATAAAAGTTTGCAAATTTTGGCCAAAATTTATATTGCTACATATCTTGGGTAAAAATAAACCAAATCAGTGTATATTATTTGGTTCTTGAGTAAATTATAAAGTCTACAAACTATGCGGCCAATCATTGAAAATTGATCACACCTGATCACATCTGGTGTACTGAAGGCCTATCTAATTCCTTGGGAAACTAATGGCCCATACACACGAACTGAAAATTGGATGAAATATCCCACTTTCGAAGCGATCGCACGATAATCGGATCGTTAGTACAGAGCTTTCGTGAGCCGATCATGACAGTTTATTGGATATTATTCGATCGGACAATTACAAAAAATTTTTTAGTATGATACCAGATCGGACAATTTTTGTTTAATCAGTACAGTTGTCGTCCGAAAATACAATACAAATGCACTACAACACATGACATCACTTCAGATTTTTTATTCTGTCGTACGAGAATTTTCGTGACTTTAGTACACTCTTCCGATTCGGTCTGAGATTAGCATGCAAAAAAAAAAAAATGGACGATATGTCGTCCGATTTTCAGAAAGTGTGTACGGGGCATAAGACTACTTTCACATTTCCATTCAGCTCTGCCTGTCCGTTTTTCAGGAGAACCTGAATGGATGCTCCATGCACTTCTATGGAGCGACAGATGTCAGTGGTGACATGTCCGCTGACATCCGCCGCTCTCCGATCCGCTTCTGTCCCGTAAAGTCCGACAGATGGAAACCCTATTTTGCCATCCGTCTGGGGATCGGATCGGATGAAAATGAACCGACAGTCCGTTTTCATTTGATTTCCCATAGAGGAGGCTTTGACAGATCCGTCTCCGCACAGTGAGCAGAGACGGATCTGTCATCCGCCGGCTCAGCGGGGATCAACCGGTCGATCCCTGATGTGCGAAGAGGACCCCGCACACAGACAGGGCCGTGTGAAAGGGGCCTAACAAGTAAGGAAAGTTCAAATACCCCCCAAATGACCCCTTTTTGGAAAGTAGCCATTCCAAGGTATTTAGTAAGTCACATGTAGAGTTTTTTAAAAGTTGTAGTTTTTTCCCACAATTCTTTGCAAAATGAAGATTTTTTTTTTTTATAAAATTGTCATATTACATAGTTATTTCTCTCACATGGCATATGCATACTTGAAACTACACCCCAAAACACATTCTGCTACTCCTCCTGAGTATGTAGATACCACATATGTAAGAGACTTTTTCACAGCCACATACAGAGGCCCAACGTGCAAATAAATGTGAGAAAAAATGAAAACGCTTTTTTTTTACACAAAGTTGTCCATTTATTAGATATTTCCAACTCATATCATGTACATAGCAAAAATGATACCCCAAAATACATTCTGTCACATGTGTGAGACTTTTACACAGCCTGGTCACATACAGAGGCCCAGCATTGAACTAGCACCTTCAGGCGTTCTACGAGCATAAATTACACATCTCATTTCTCAACCACCCATTACAATTTTGAAGGCCCTGGAGCACCAGGACAATGAAATTGCCCAAAAAATGACCCCCGTTTTGGAAAGGAAACACCCCAACGTATAATCTATGAGGCATAATGAGTCTTTTGAACGGTTCATTTTTTTCCAGAAGTTTTTGGAAAATTTGAAAAAAAATGAAAATGCATTTTATTTACACAATGTCCATCCTGTCCATTCTGCTACTCCTCCTGAGTATGGCGATACCACATGTGTGAGTCTTTTACACAGCCTGGCCACATACAGAGGACCAACTTTGAAGTAGCACCTTCAGGCATTCTACGAGCATAAATTACAGATATAATTTCCGGACAACCTTTCATTTTTTAAGGCCCTTCATATTTCTAAGACATAGCATGTACATACCAAGAATTACAATCCAAAATAAATTCTATTGAGGAAAGGGTAAAAAAACTAGTACCTGTGGTTTTAGTAGTGTCCACAGAGGAGAGCATTGGTCCAGGCAGCAGGCAGGGATGTGCTTAGCGACAACAATAGTAATTATCCAGGCAGCATGCAGGAATATTGTCTATAGTCAATACAAAGATATTGTCAGCACAGCCAAAGCATTTGTCCATAGGAATTGTCCAGGCAGAGACAGCTAGCACAGCCATAATATTGGTCCTGGTACACTGTTACCTGCAGTCACTCATTGTCCATTCTCCAGGCCTTCATAAATATACTGCCTCTTGCTACAGCTAAATACTTCCATAGTCCAGGTAGCAGGCAGAGGTGTGGTCAGTTCATGAAGCAGGCAGAGGCATGATGGCAGTAAGTCAACAGCAAACTGAGGGCCTCAGTCAGGTAAGACAAGTGCACGGGGCACAGGAGTAGAGGCTTCTCCCACCCAAATCTCTTTGAAGCCTCCGGACACCAGACCCTAATCTGGAAATTAGAAACAAAAAAAATGTTTTTCTCCATCCGGAAAAACAATTATGGTGACCCTCACATGTGTGAGACCCCTGTGGACTAGGGTAGCAGGGCAACAGATCAGTCCAAGCAGTAGGCAAAAACATAGTCGATAAAACAGGCCAGGGTCAGTTCACATGCAAGCAGTCCAAATGGTGGGCATAAGCATAGTTGATAAAACAGGCCAGGGTCAGTTAATGTGGAAGAAGTCCAAATGATAGGCAGAAAAACAGGCCATGGTCAGTTCACGTGGAAGGCAGTGGCATGGTTGAGGAAGCATGGAAAATGGTCAGCACAGATGATGAAAATGAGGAAATATATGGACTAATATATTAGGGAGGTGTGGTAAAGTCTGAAGCATTCACCAATGCTTCAGACTTTACCACACCTCCCTAATATATTAGTCCATATATTTCCTCATTTTCATCTTTTGCTACATCATTTTTGGTGTCTTCAGCCTGCTTCAGATGGTAGAATGTTGTCCGGGAAGTGGCGCTCATGAAGTCTTTCTGTGGGCTTGGTGAAGCTTATGTATGCTTTTTAAATGGCCGAATGGATGAGATAAATTGCTACTTTCTTGTGCCAGAAACGTGACCTATATTGTCAAATAGGGCTGAATCATTTGGTCATTGAAATCCACCCCCCATGTAGAGATTGTAATCTTGAACACATGTTGGCTTTTTAATGGGACCTCTTCTTCTTTGAACCTCAACTGTGGTGTCATCATGGATGGTGGACATCTTGTGCATATTTCTGTTACCCTTCCACCTCAAGGCCAGCACTTTGTTGCATCTCAAAATAGCTCTTTCCTTCCTTCGCAGCTTATGGTTCACTATGGATTGTGGGAAGCCCTTCCTATTCTTTCTTGAGGTTCTGCAGGCCAGGGTTTTAGCAAGGTATAGGTGTTTGAAAATGGGCAATCTGTTGCAAAAATGATCAAGGTATATGTGGTAACCTTTGTTCAGCAGTGGATATGTCAGGTCCCATACAATGTTTCCAGATGTGCCCATGTAGGCCGGGCACTCAGGGGGCTGGAGCTGGGAATCTCTTCCTTTGTATGTGCAGAATGCATACAGATATCCCGTGACTCTCTTGCAAAGTTTATAAAATGTAGCTTTGTATCTGGTCCTTTTACAAGGAATATATTGTTTTATTCCTAGCCGGCTTGAAAAGGGTACAGGGACTCATCCACACATACAGTATCTCACAAAAGTGAGTACACCCCTCACATTTTTGTACATATTTTAATATATCTTTTCATGTGACAACACTGAAGAAATTAAACTTTGCTACAATGTACAGGGTGGGCCATTTATATGGATACACCTTAATAAAATGGGAATGGTTGGTGATATTAACTTCCTGTTTGTGGCACATTAGTATATGTGAGGGGGGAAACTTTTCAAGATGGGTGGTGACCATGGCGGCCATTTTGAAGTCAGCCATTTTGAATCCAACTTTTGTTTTTTCAATAGGAAGAGGGTCATGTGACACATCAAACTTATTGGGAATTTCACAAGAAAAACAACGGTGTGCTACAAGTTTCTGACCAGTTATAAAATGTGTTCAATGTGCTGCACATTGTGTTGGATTGTCAATGCAACCCTCTTCTCCCACTCTTCACACACTGATAGCAACACCGCAGGAGAAATGCTAGCACAGGCTTCCAGTATCCGTAGTTTGGATGGCTCCCTTGGGTGGATTTCCACGCATTATTGCA
Source organism: Glandirana rugosa (assembly GCA_018402905.1). Classification (NCBI taxonomy): domain Eukaryota; kingdom Metazoa; phylum Chordata; class Amphibia; order Anura; family Ranidae; genus Glandirana; species Glandirana rugosa. The sequence continues at coordinate 381,794 of BLSH010164914.1, forward strand.
GGTTGGTTCATATTCCTTCACATGCACTTAGTAGAAATGCACATACTAATGCATACGTTCATGTGCATCGCATTCTCACATGCACCCATGACAGATGATGGCACCAAATGGACTATTTAACCACTTCCCGACCACCCGCCGCAGTTATATTGCAGCAAGGTGACTGGAAAGCATAAATCACCGTAGGTGTACGTTGGTCCGTGAATGTGATATAGCGGGAGCGTGCGTGCTGCCGGCGGCATGCGTGCTGCCGGAAGCATGCCCTCTGCACACCGCGGGAGCACACCCATGGGTCCGGCGGACATCGAGTCCCATGATCATGGTATACAGAGGCAGAATGGGGATCTGCCTATGTAAACAAGGCGGATCCCTGTTCTGACAAGGGACTTCTAAGAGATCTGCTGTTCTCATTCATCGGTGAATGGCATGAATACATTTTCTTTTAGATAATTATTATAGCAGAAAGTAAAAAAAAAAAATGTTTTTTTTTTTTTAAATTGTCACTCTTTTGTTTATAGCGCAAAAAATAAAAAATGCAGAGGTGATCAAATACCACCAAAAGCAAGCTCTATTTGTGGGAAAAAAGGACGGCATTTTTGTTTGGGTACAGCATTGCATGACTGCGCAATTGTCAATTAAAGCAACGCAGTGCCGTATCGCAAAAATGGCCTTGTCAGGAAGTGGGTAAATCCTTCCGGGGCTGAAGTGGTTAAACCGAGACAGTGATCTGAGCTATGTTAATCTTAAAGTGATGCCAAAGTCAATAGTTGGAGAATAGGGATTATCATGTGACAGATTTCTGACAGGGTCTCTTCTACTGGACTGCATATTAGATGCTCTTCAATTGGAAGCAAAGTAGACACAAATGATAATTAGTTCTGTATAGTGATATTAACCACTTGACAACTGGGCACTTAAACCCCCTTCCTAACCAGACCAATTTTCAGCTTTCAGCACTCTCACAGTTTGAATGACAATTACTCAGTCATGCAACATTGTACCCATATGAAATTTGAGTCCTTTTTTTCACACAAATAGAGCTTTCTTTTAGTGGTATTTAATCAGTGTTGGGTTTTTTATTTTTTGCGCTATAAATAAAAAAAGACCGCAAATTTTGTAAAAAATTGCATTTTTCTTCATTTCTGTTATAAAGTCTTGCTAATTAATAATTTTTCTTCATAAATTTTTGCTAAAATTTATACTGCTACATATTTTTGGTAAAAATAACCCAAATAAGTGCATATTATTTGGTATTTGAGAAAGTTATAGAGTCTACAAGCTATGGTGGCAATCATTGAAAATTGATCTCACCTGATCACACCTGATATATTGATGGCCTATCTCATT
>BLSH010164914.1:388625-414506 GCA_018402905.1 Glandirana rugosa
GTATATACTATACTCGCCAATAGTTATATTTAATATTTTGATATTTTCGACTAGTTTTATAAGATTAATGTTTACGATGTCCTATTATCCTCTGGTAAAACTCTTTATACCACCATTAGATCAACACCACGAATTCAGGTCAGAATTTACAGTTCAACCCAATTTCTCCGAAAAGTATATTTTGTTTTGTTTATCGTTTGTCAGATTAATTTTTATTCCTTAACCACATTTGACTTGTCGATAATTGGTGAACGGCTGGCACATAGCATCTATGTGCAGCCGTTCACCGTGAGTAACAACACCCTCCTGCAATATATTGCAGGAGGGTGTTAGCGCGAGGGCACGCGCACGATCACGCGCGTGTGCCCTCGGAGACACGAGCGGCCCAAGGGCCCTGGCACGCGCACGGGAGCGCGATTGTGGGAGGACGTTATATAACGTCCTCCCACAACAATGAGTGCCACTTGCCGACGTGTATCTACGATACACGGTCGGCAAGTGGTTAATAGCTGTTCAGTTTACACCAATTCCTTATTTTTAATTAGACTGTTTGCTATTTGTTTTGTTTTATATGAAAAGCCTCTTTAACCCAACTTGACATTTAAGACTGGACTTAAGCACCACAACTAGATTACCACCATATTTCTCAAAATGGTCTCCTATTATCCTGTAGCATTTGTAATTAGAATATTTTGATCAGCTTTTATAGTTTTATAATTTATATTGATAACCGCTCATATCATATATGCTAATCATCTCCTTTAATCAATACTGCATCAGCCTTTTAATTATTGCTCATTAACAGATTTTGCTCTCTGAGCGTGTCATGTAACTTTAATTATGCTTGAATATTACATGAATTAAATTGGCATTAACTTACTCATAATTTATGTAAATACTTTGCACAAAAAGGATGTTAATTACAAGTAATTAATGCGTATGATGTGATGACATTAAGTTTTGTTCCGTAACCATTTTGTCAACAAGAGAGTTCTTCAAATATTTTTGTCCCCTTGGCTTTTAAACTTTCTGATATTTTAAACAGAATCTATATGTATAAAAATGAGCCACATGGGGGGTACATTATTTTACACATCCAGATAAACAGTATAAACAGGAATAAATATCTCAAAAAACTATTAGCAAATAGCATAAATGGGGCAACAATGGGTATGTCTGATAAACTATATTTTATTTAATGGTTCACTTAAAATGTGTCCAAACTGAAACATTTTCTTTTAGTTTTAGATAGAGTAGGAAACAGAGTATAACATGGTTAAAAACCCCTATCAGTTTTTTTCTGCAATCTGTATCCCACTGGGGAGTAGGGATGAGCTTAAGATTCAGTCTGAACACAAGTTGGCTGTTCGGGGGCTTGCCCAAACATTGAATTTTATAGCAGGTAATACTACCTTTATTATACACGTCAGCTTTCTGCTGTCAATGTTTGTTAAGGACAGAGAGGTACAAGCAATGCTGAGTCTTTAAGAGCCAGTGATATCTCCGGCCGCATTCCCTTACATGGCTGGAATAAGTGGGATTCACTGGCCATGTAAGCCAAGGGATGTTTTTTTTTTTTTTGTTTCAAAGGAATGTATTAATACTATTATTATACATGACATCTTCCTGCTGTCAGTGGTTGTTAAGGATGCTGTTGGTTGCAGGCATTGCCAAGTCTTTAACAACAAGCGACATAGCTGATCCTATTCACTTATATTGCTGGAATCCCCAGCCATATAAGCAAAGTGGTTGGGATAGTTTGAAAAAAAAACATGGGGGATCCCTCTAATTCATTCATTTTTCAGGCATTGGGATCCCCTTAAAATTCATACCAGACCTGAAAAAAAAAATGTTGTGGCCTGCCAGGCTGCATGTATGAATGAGACCTTTGGAGAAGTACCCTGATGTTTTCATTGACTGTTCCAGGAAATGTCAAGTTCAAGACTCATCTAGGTGTGTAAATATTTTACATGTTTTCTCGTCTCTTTTGTTTTATTCAAGTCCAGAGGATAAGTCATCATCAACATTCATGGACGTACCGTAATTGTATGTTATGTTTATAATAGTGAAATCTAAAGAGTCCAGGAAGGGGGTGCAATGTCCCACATATATACAGTATATGTTATAATGCTGCCGCAATGTATTGCATGTGTAGCCAATGGCCCCCTTAGGGGTGACTGAGTGTTGTGGTTTATCTGCTCACACTGCCCTCAATCACATTCATACTGCACCCGGAGTCACAGAAACGGCTGGTACTTTGTTTTTGCTTGTTTTATTTGGGGATTGAACTTGGATGGGGATTAGGGGTGTTATGGGATGCCCATAGAATAGGTTGCAAATTTGCACAGGACCAGCTCATATATATACATCTCCACTTGTCCTCCAGCACACTACTTACTTCCGTTACACTTCTTCCTCCAGCACATTACTTGCTTCTCTATACTCCAACTCCTCTCTGCTGCATATTGCTTGTTCCAGGCCCAGAAGGAAATTTACTAGGCTTTCTCCATTCCTCCTGGCTGACTAGCACATGGTGAGGCCTGCCATGCTGTGTGCAGAGCCTCCGAACCACCCGTTACAGGTAAGGACAGTTGGTCCCCTAGTGTGTAGGTACACTACTGTGCTAGCCGGCCTCATGGACTACTACTCCCAGCCCATCCTCTTGCTCCAGGCCCTCTCAGCCGCTCCATCTGTGTTGGCCTTCTTCACTGCCACCATGACACCACAGTCCCTTACTGACTTCTGATCTGACTTCTGATCCTTCCCAGATTGTCTCTCACCCCAATCTGCTCCGGCATGCCTCTACAGCTTCTCAGGGTGTGTGTCACTCACCGACTACCTGGTGGACTCCTGACTGAGCCTCTCCAGTAGCGCTGTCTGCTGCTCTCCTGCTCCCTTGTGCCACTCCAGGATCTCTCTCCTCTCCTCCTGGCTGCACCCAAGCCCATGCTTCAAGGTCACCCCCCCCAGAGGCCTCAACAACTTCAGCTACATCTCAGCTCCAGCTCTTCCACCTGAACTCCTCCCATATTGGGCTGACCCTGAGTATTTAAGGAGGCCTGAACCCTGCCAATCCAGATTGGGGATTGGTCAGGGCTCCTTAGAATACTCCAGATGGCTACACCTCCCTCCCAGCTCTCTGTCCAGAAACCTCCCTTCAGTTTCTAGAAAGAAGTGGGAGGCCCTGGTGACCTTGTCTGTGAATCCAACTCAGTCCTCCCTGAGCCACTCCCAGCCCAGAAACAAAAACAATAAGGCCTGTGCATCAGTCAGGCCTGACTAAATTTTACACACCTACCAAACAAAATCTAATCACACTAGCTCCCACTTACCAGGGGGTGCTACACATCGTATTGCTGAATAGTGGTATATACTCATACCTCCCAACTTTTTGAGATGCAAAGAAGAGACACATATTAGAAAAGGTATGTAGACATAGGACACACCTCCTGCTATGCCCCCTTAAAGGAGAATTTAAAAAAAAGATTAGTTGAACCCACAAGTGCTTTTTTGTTACCATTTCTATTCCTTTTTGGTGGCTTTTGAAATTTACAAATGCAGCAATTTAGAAATTGCATGAAGGGTTTATCTCTGGGAAACACTTTTTGAAAAATAAAAAGTGCATTTTTATATACAACTATATAGATCTGACCAAAAAGAGGGATAAAATGAGGAGGAAAGAGGGATTGAAGGAATTTGTTCCAAATCAGGGACAGTCCCTCGAAATCAGGGACAGTTGGGAGCTATGGATACTGATACTATACGGGGAGTGTGCTGTCACAACAGATTCTTTACTTTGTGCCTTGGTATGTTCCTGTGTTTCCCTCTCCTGTTTCCCTCTACTTAGCGTCCCTAGCTCGACACTCCCTGTTTGTTTATGATTGTTCAATTCAGTTTCACTTTCCACGCAGAGACAGGACTTAGGAAAAACAATGTATTATGACACTTCAAAAGACTGAAAAATATACTTTGTATTGCTCTTTTCTAAAGTAAAACTACACTGCACTGAAGTTCTGTGTTATCAAACAGTTAAGTTATCAGTGGGTTTGCTGGACATTCACCAAATATTTGAGATTACAAGCAAACCCTGAACATAGCACCCAAAATCATTGAGGTTTATAGGAACCAAATCTTGTAGTTTTATCCATTTTCTAGTCCAATATGCAAGCTTTTGGAAAACAAAGGGCATGGGTAGCTTGGCACTGTCATGGGGGACACATACCAATGCAAAACATTTTTTCTTTTAATGTACTGTTTAGCAGGAAGCAGACTTTTTAATAAAGCTTTAAAGGCAACATTAAAAACAAAATTGCTTTAAAGTGGATGTAAACACTCTCCTATACCCAGTGAAGTGAACAGCCTCAGATGATACACATGGATGAAACAAATCTCCTTACATAAGTATATCTGCAGCTTCAGCTTTATATACTGTTTAGAAAGTTTAGATCATGTTAGGATATTTTCTCTTCCTGGTTATCATTGCAGTGAAGCCTGGGCATACAGCCAAGACAACTGATTGGAGGAAAGGCACACACCCCCTCTCCACATAGGTAGAGACTCTCAGAGCTGTCCTGTGACATGACAAGCTCTCTGCTAATCTATTTATAGCAACCTCCCCCGACACAAAATTCGGCCTGGTTTTATCTCCTGTGTTGGAGAACTTGTCAGAAGTTATCATGCTGATAACAGAAGAACTGAGCAGGAGAAAGCCACAGGACTTAGTGCTTTGAAGAGAAATAAGAAAACACTGCAGACATATGGGTCCAGCTCAAATTTCATGAATCAGTTTACATCCACTTTAACTTAAATTCTTGGGGGTCACCTTAAATGTGCACATCCATAGAATGTAAATGAATAAAATAACTTATTCTGCTAAATGATTGTTCCAATCTCTGGTCTTGTAAGCAAAGTGACTGGGGACCCTGGGTGACCATATTTGGTCAAAGATGTCAGCTGGACAACATGGAAACAAGGTCCTTCCCATGTTAAGGGCATATGGCCTTGTATGGTTCAGGAGGGGGGGAAATTCTCACCGCCCCTTCCTTTCCTGACCCACCAGGCTGCATGCCTGGATAAGGATCTGGTATACACTTGACCGGACCTACCTTGGCAAGTCATCTTCTCCCCATGTTGAGACTCATCACCACTCCTTTGGCCCAGAGGATGTATGTGTCTGAGAAGGGGGGATATTGAAATCTGGAAGCTCCTTTAAGATAAGGTGTCCACCAGATATCCATCCTTTCCTATATAGTGTATATGGGTTACTTATTCACAAAATAAAAAATAAACAAACACACACACTATAGAGAAAAAGTTTTATTAAAAGGTAAAAAAACAAGTTTCCTACGATGCAAAATCAACATCAATCACAGTGTCTAGTGATGTAGATCCATTGTCAATTATGAAGAATGGCCAACCAATACAAGCACGACGACCAGTGCTGACAATAATCTCCTGCTGGTCTCTAGCCATAAATGTTAGCTTCCTGACTTGCTGCTGAATACAATACATAATGGTACAGCATGTTGCATTTGTATTCATTGTGAATAGCACCCCAAAGCACTATGCATGCTGGGGTGTCCTGCATGTCCAAAAAGTTTCATGTGCATTTTGTGATCCATTGGAGTGGGTTGGATATCCATTCATAATGAATAGACTTCTTTAACACAACGCAATTTAACACATGACATAACATGTGTTGACTCACCAGAAGAGACCACACAATTGTGGAGGAGTATGATGATTGCCAAGAGAAATACAGAAGCTGAAGATCCACCTTTAAGACAGTAGTCCAGGACATTAGTATTCCACCTATGCAAGAACTAGATTTGTTATTCAGATTGTTAGGATCTCAATCGTCAGACTGTGCTTAGAGTCTTAAAACTTCATGAACCAGACAAAGGCCTTAACTGTGCATGGGAAAAATTAGAGCAAATTTATGGGATCTCTGAGATTATTGAGCTTGCCTTGTTTAAGAGACTGCAGACCAACAGCAAAGGGAACTAGGTAAGGGAAGGATGAGACACGGGACTGGACAAAAATAGGGGGGTTGAGGGATTGGAGATATAGGACCAAAGGAAGAAAGCATGAACTCTATAAGAACTGAATACAAATATCTTTCTTATGTGTATTGCATTTAATATTGTATTGCTTTCTTCCAATAGAACCAACTGGCTGTGTGTCCTTCCAACTTATTCATATTTCTAAGGCTAGCACTTCTTAGATAGCAGTGTCAAGTTTAAAAGGACAGCTGCAGGATTGTTTGAATGAGATGTTTCAGTAAGTTGTGTTATGATTTGGGTAACCTGTTGTCAAAGGAGGCAAACCATGAGGCATTTCCAAAAAACATCTAGTAGGGCGCCTGCATGAGCATTGTATCGTCAACAGTTTTCATGCTGGTGTATGAAGAGTTTAGGAAGGACCGACAGCTTCCTGTAACATTGTGTCATAATCTTGTAACTGATCTCTTGGTACTTGCTACAAATAGAAGCTTTGTGAAGATCCTACCTTTCTGGCTGTCTGGGAATGTAGTCTGCAAATCCATTTCCCATATGCAAGGGTTTATTGGGCCTAAATGGGATTAAACCTAAAATATTGCCATCGCACGCATTCCTGACAATGAATGGATTCTGCAGCAATTACCGTCTGAAAACCAGTCAAAGCATATATCGCAGGCACACCATAGCTCTCCAAAATAGAGTCCAAAAACATATTAAAGTGATCATATCATAGTAGTCAATTGTGATGATTCGAAGCCATGCAGGACCCTTTACTGTATATACTGTATATTATATATATATTGTAGAAGTTATGGGTGCTGTAACCAAACATAGGGATTTCTTCAAAAAGCCCCACTATACAAATACATAGTAAAACAATTAAAGTCAGTTTATCAGACTGCTTCTTTTCAAAGGTTGCAAATGTATTTATAAAGATCCAGTGGCAAAAGGATAAAAAATGCATGCAGACAACGAGTTTCAGGGTAAAGAACCCTTCTTCAAGTCAAAGCCCACCTCCTCTTGAGGGGGGATTTGAATTTCAGAGGGGGTCTTTACCCCCAAAATATTGTCAATGGCTATTTACAATGCCATCTGGCTTCTAGGTGATGGCAATATTGCACAGTATGTCTTTAATAAGGTTGAATTTACTTTTATCTCTTTCCCCATCTACTTTGTTATGCCTCACTCTAGGTTATTATTGCCTAATACAATGGGTGGGTTTGGGGATATTTTCTTATGTATTCATCAATGTTTGTGTGCATGTTTTACCCTTTTACCACTTGAGCTGAAAAAATATAAATGCAACATCAGAAAAGGAACAGTCGGGGTGCTGTCTTTCAATTATTTAGTATGTATTCCTTTAAAAAGTAGCCTTGTGCATCTATAACCAAGGAAACCACTACAACAAACTAATTACTCTTCAAAACAAAAATATTTTGCAGCATTTTAATAGGATTACTGCAGTCATCTCACAATGCCAAAGATCTATGGTGGTGTCTCTATTAGTAGTATAAAGTCACATTTACAAACAGATCGTTGAATGTTTTCTTTTCCTTGTTCCTAACATGTGCCACATTATACATTTTAACCATTTGATCTGTTTGTAATATGGAAATTGTCTGAAAGGTTTTGTGCGCAGTTTATGGGCTTAACACAATTTGCTGTGGAGGGGAGAGGGTGTTGGCATTTTTTCATTTCACAATGAATAAAGTTGCCAATTGCTATTCACCATTATTTAGCCTCCCACATGTCCCTCGGTAGCTGGAAATCTAATTAGAATTGCATACAGCACAATTATTTTCTCATACATTAAGAGCCCTTTTAACAACCTTTATTAGAGGAAAATCCTATTAGACCTTATATAAACATTTTGACCTGTCCAACTCATTTAGCAAAACAGTTGATTACATTTCTCTGTTATATAAAGTAATTACATAGTGTGTACACTGGGAGGGTTATTTACACTTAATAAATATTGTTGTCCACTAAAAGTCTATCCTAATGTCAATTGGTGCCAATTGCCCCCATTTCTAAGAATATATATATTAATTAATTGAAAAAGGCTACATCTGTCAACAGAATACGGCTATGACTATGTCTATAGAAAGGTCTCGAAACTTGAAATGGCTCATAATTTGTATAAACAAAACAAGCATTAAATATAACAATATTTACTGATCCCATTGACACCTCTTAACTTTTCCTGCTTGGGATAATCAATATATATAAGAAAATATACAAGAAAGAGACTAAGGGGCATATTTATGAAGCAGGCATCCACCAAACATTTATAGGTTGTTAATCATGACCTGGAAAATTCACATAACATACAGATAAAAATTTCCCAGCACACTCACCAGCTAGCCTGCATAAACAAAACAAAAAAAAAAGACAACACATAGACCCTGTTTAATAATTCATGGTAAAAACAGATGTTGTAGCTGTACACATTTGCAAATATATGTGGAAGCCTCAGTGCCTACCCCAATGCTCCTTTGTATACTGTGGTCCTAATAATTTTGGATTTTTTTTTTGATTTTTGAGATTCTTCAAGTTGGAGCATATATAGCAGTGGATAAATTAAGGGCATGTTTGTCTGGAGGGAGCCCACTCCTCTTTAAAGGCACAGGGACACTTTGGACACCCAACAAGAGCATAATGGCAGCTGAAGGAATACATACATTTGGGTGGTTGCTATCTATTTGTATAGCTTGTTCACTGGATTTGGCATTGGGACATATTGGATGGATCAAAAAATAGAGTTAGGTCTGCAGTATACAGAGGAGCCTTGGAATAGGCACTGCGACTTCCACATATGTGCAAATGTGTACAGCTAAAATCTCTGTTTTTAAAAGACGTTAATTTTTTTTTTCAGCAAAGTTGTTACGTGTGCTGGAAATTTTTGTCTGTTTGTGCTGTGCATTGGCCTTCCATGTGCACCTTACTGCAAACTGGTGTGGTTGCCATCTTTTAGTATATCAGGGAGATTATTCACCTGCAGTGAATGTTTGGTAAATGTCACATTTACTACTTTATAAAAATGTCCCTAAGATAATAATATATAATACAAAAGTACGTATTAGGTTTCTATTATATATCCTGTTTGTACCAGAATTTTAATAAGCATTTGTTTCTTGTAATGCCCTGTACAGAAGAACTCAGGCTGGGAGAAGAAAGGGCATCACTGGAAGCCAATATGCAATGCCACATGCACATGTGCTGACAAGAAACATACTGTCTGGGGGAATGAGCCAAGTGAGCAGAAGAATGTCTTTATCGATCTTCTGTTATCTTTCACTATTGTCAATCTCTAAATAAATAATATATATAATAAATTAAATCAGAGATTCTTTTCAGTCTATTCATACTATTTCCCAATGATATAACACAGTGACATCAAATATACAATTTAAAGAGCATTATGGCTGATATCTCTACAAAATGGCATTATCTTCCTAGGCAATAATGGAGACATTCACAGTCACACAATCAAGCAGGTCTGGCTATGGGTTTGACATTTGTCACCCATGTTCATCCATAAGTGAATATCAATCTAAAGTGTGCATTCACAATATAGAACATCGGAACAAGAAACCTGGCACAAATTGCAAATCCACTATCCAACACTGAGGTCCCATATTACCAGTTAAAATAGTTTCAAGCAAAGTAAATGTTTACTTATGCTGGCCGTACACAGTTTATCCACCTGCTGCCCAAGCCAATCCTGACACTTCTCACATACATCTAAAAATCTGCATTTTTATTCAATAATTACTGAGAACCCCCAAACATTATACATTGTGTATTTTCTAAAAGCAAGGCCTTGGAGAAAAAAATGCTGGTTTGTCACACAAAATTTGCTCAGCTCTTTATCAAACACAACCTTTCAGGAACAATGCACTTTAATGAATTTTAGTGCACACAAAGACAATATAATATCCAATTTCTAAGTAAAATATTAAAATTGATGTTACTCCAAATAAGATACCTTACATGTTATGCTTTAAAATTGGTGCATGCCCTTGGAATGGCGACAAACTTCGGTACCTAAAATCTTCATAGGCAATGCTTTAAAAATCTTTACAGGTTATCACCAGTTTAGAATTAAACCAAAAGTCTGATGCTAGAACTATGCTAGGAACCTGACAAGATTCAAACCATGTATAGGCAGGTTGAATGTACCCAAATTGATTGATTGATCAACTTGGGTAGAACCAGCCTGCTAGATTTTACATGTGATTATTGCAAGAGGCTGTTATAGCCGCTAGCAATAATCACTGTGTTCTCCTGGCAGAGACTGTTTGCATGATGGGGGAATCATGCAAATTTCATTGGTTGCAGGAAAGAACTTCACTCTGTCTATGGCCGGCCTAAGCTGTAAACCACCTTCAACATTACAGAACAAGTCTATTTGAATATTACTAATTACTGCTATCTATACCATGACCTGGTTTAATGGGAGCCATAACCATTGCAATTTATATACTATACCTTCCTCATGATGTCATCTTGCCTTGCTATATATTTTTAAAGTCACTGTTTGTAATAGATTTGTAGACCTTAAGGCTGCATTCACACAGGGGCGATCCGACTTCAGGCACGACTTTGCTAGGCAACTTGCAGGCTACTTGCAGGCTACTTGGAGGCAACTTGCAGGCAACTTGCAGGCTACTTCAAGCTTGACTATGCCAGGCGACTTTGCCTGTGGCCAATCAGAGCGGGGAGGGAGGTGGTTGCCCTGGATAAATTATTTTCTTAGTCGCTTCCATGTAGATGGGGGATCCGACTTGGAGGCGACTTCTATTGAATCCTATGGGCACAAGTCGGATAGAAGTCGCCTAGAAGTAGTACAGGAACCTTTTCAGAAGTCGCCTTGAAGTCGGAGCGACTTCAGTCGCGTATATTAAGACGGCTCCCATTCATTTCAATGGGATTTCAGATGTCAAGCGACTTGGGGCGACTTGAGGCAACTCAAGTCGGATCGCAAGTCGCCCCTATGTGAATGGGCACTAATAGGTGCCCCTGACAAAATCTAAAACTCACATATTGTGTGTGTTTTTACCTACTAACTAGTTTTCCACTGGATAAAAATAATTTAAAAATAAAAGATAAAAATAAAAGATAAAAAAAAAGATAAAAACATATATATTATTTAAAAAATGTTCAAACCTTAGATGCCGACTAAAACAAATAGAAAAATACCAGTACAAAATCTAACAAAAAGCCTGTAAATTGCCCAAACATGCTGAGCTCAAGTGTGGCTGCAGCCATAGGTGAGTCCTCTGCTGACAATTGACAGGAATGCTAATCAGAATACATAAAATATCAGATTGCATTAATAAAATGCCAACATCTGATAGACACAAAGCTCCCTTCTGCTTCCCATTAGGTATGGCACTTGAGAAACATTGCACTATGCTGTGAGCTGTAGTAACATGCTGGTGTATTTGCACATCAAGCAATGTATAATATACTCCCCAAATGCAGCCCAGCTCAGACAACCATTTCTGCTTTTGATGACTTTGCACTGGCAAGCAGTCCCATGCACCTGGTAAGAACTGACTTTGCATGGACCCAGTATGACCACTCTGCTGTGAAAGGAGAATGCCTAAATCTATAAAGCAAACTATGCATATACTGCATACTTTATTTTAGACATACATCTATGCTATCTACATTGATTGTTAGCTTATTACAAGGTAGCACAAAAGATATCTTTAATCCAGTAACCAATCTGGTTTCAAATTTCGAGCAGCTCCAAAGCTTATTTGGTTGACATTTGGTTTGCTAAAGCTGTGTGAGTCATAAACAATTGCCAGTTTGTTCCATAATATACTGTTTTTCCATTCTTTTTTTTATCTTACTGCTTCTGATTTTTACTAGCCTTTTTCAGTCATTTCCTGTCCACATACACTCGCTCTCTGGACCAGCTTCCTAATAGGGAGAATGGCAAACCATGTCTGCCAATGCATATCAGAATGGCAGCTTGAAGGGCATCAGGGTAACAACACAGGAAAAAACTGAGTGTCAATAAGCATCCCATAATAAGAACTGCCAGACAAGGACCTCCGTGACAGGATTACCAGGTGTAATGTTATTGAAAGCAGATGATTTAAGACTTAAAACAACTTTCAGAAATGTTATTAACATGCTAAGCTTAAATGGGATTTTAGTGACTGCATTTAGTACTACTGTACTTCAATTTAGTGTTGATATACTGGTACAGCAGAAATGTTGATTGGCTGCTATGGGTTACAATACTCAAATTGCTCTATTTTTTATAAAAGCTCAATGTGATGTACTTCTTTTTTTACTGTACTCCCAAAATTCTGGAAAGCTTTAAAGAGGAACTGAACTTTGAAAAGTGGTCCCAAAAAAAGCAGGTATGGGCCAAAGGACTATTTACCAGTGCTGCCAGTGATCCCCATGTAGCTGATCATTCCTCAAAACTGACATCAAGGGATTGATTTACCAAATTTGAGAGTTCAAAATCTGGTGCAGCTGTGCATGGTAGCCAATCAGCTTGCTCAATTAAGCTTTGGCAAAAAAAATATGGAAGCCTGATTTTGCACTCTTCAGGTTTAGTAAATAAACCCCACAATGTCTTGTCCTGCAATGTGTCTTTGTGTAAATGCAGCCAGCTTGGTAGAGGCAGGGCTTTGCTTCCTAATTTCAGAACCTCAAGCAAGGAGAACACTGAGCAGCATAATAGGGACAGCACTATTTCCATACCTCCCAACGGTCCCAGATTAAATCCCAGTGTTCTGGTGCATTCCAGCACTTGGCTGCAATAATTTGCCTGGCAGGGGTGTGCTAGTGTGGGCTAGCATGGGCACCAGTTACACCTGCCCCGCAACTCTTGCCGGGTGCCTGGGGTCCCACAGCTGTGCACGCATCTCTGTATGGCAACTGGCATCTCTCCCCACTGGCTGCCTGCCACATTAACTTACTGCAGAGCAGACTGAAGCCACCTCCTCCTCCTCGGTTGAGACATTTTCATGTATACAGGCAGGAGGAGGACCTGGGAGGAGGAACACTGCTCTGCATGTATCATGCTGATCTGAGGTCCGTAGAAAATATAATATTGATGGAGACTTGCAGGGGAGGAGGACAAAGGGATTGGGAAGGGGGTGGGGTTTAACAAAGACGTGCACTTGAATGATTGGGTGGGTTAGGAGGATATGTACTAGGGGGTGCTTTGGGAGGGGAGAGGAATTGTGCTAGAAGGGGGGTTGGATTTGCGATCTGATACCCCACCTCTCCTTCCAGAACAAGTTCTCCCCCCTCCCAAAGCACCCCCTAGCACATATACTCTTAACTGCCCCTTCCCAAATCAAAGAGAAGTTGGCTTCCACAGAGGGGATGATCATGGGCCATGCTAGTGCCCCCCAACCCCTGCCTGGCAAGTTAGTGGAGCCACTGGGCACTGGGCTCCCGGACTGCGCCTGTATTAATGGGACACCAGGATTTTGTTCAAATCTGGGGAAGGTCCCTCCAAAACTGGGACAGTCAGGAAGTATGGATTTGTATTTGAAGTGGGCAAGAACTTGCGCTGATGTGTGGGATTTGGGTGAAGGAGGATTTGTGCTGAAGAGAATTGTGAGGGAGGGGGTTTGTTCCAGGATGGGAGGGAGGTTGTGCTGGATGGGGGGATTTGGGGGAGAGGATTTGTGGTACAAGTGGAGAGAGGACTTGTGCTTGGAGGGGGTTTAGGGATGGGGCTTTGCTGCTGATGGTTTTAAAGAGGGGGAAGTAGGGCTTGTGCTGAGATGAGGGGGTGGGGTGGATTTGTGTTAGAAGCGGGGAGAGCATTTGGGCTGGGAGGTGGGATTTGGGGGAGAGAATTTGTGCTACAAGTGGGGAAAGGATTTACAAAGGAAGAGGATGGATAATTTGTGCTAGAAGGGGGGATGGGGGGATTTGTGCTTGAAGAGGGGGAGAACATTTTGGCCAGGAGAAGAAATTTGGGGGGATTTGTGGTGCTAGGAGGGGAGATTGGAGGGAAAGGGATTTGGAGGGGGAGGTGTGTGGGAAAGGATTTGTTCTGGAATGGGGTGTTGTACTGAGAGGGATGATGTGGCGTGTGGAAGAGGATTTATTCTGAGATTCTGAGAGGGTTATTGGGGAAGGAAGATTTATGCTGGGAGAGTGGCACAGCACTCAAAGCATGTTTTACAGTGTAGGTACAAGGAAGCCTGGGTTTTGTTTAACCCACACCCCTTAAGCCCCTCCCTCCATTAACAGTTTGGTCACAACCACTTTTTTTTTAGATCATTACCTCCCTTAAATGTCCCTCATTCTGAAATCTGAAAGTTGGTAGTTATGCTAAATTTCAGTCATCCCAAATTTCCTTAGAACATCAGTCAGAGGCAGAGTCTTAACGTGCCACTAAACTCTGGTTAAAAAAAATCTATTCAACTATTTATTTTTAACCAAAAAAAGTACATATTCTGTTGCTCTCAGCCTCCTCCAATACTCCAAATTATTATTTTTTTTTTGCTATGATCCGACTTCCTATTAGAGACTAGCCACCTTTGTTCTGTATGGTTCCATTGTATGCAGGGGCCATAGCCATCCTCTCTTGTTCGAGATGGACTGTGGACTATGGGATTTGTAGTGTGCATAGAGCAGTTCACATTGCCACAGTTAACACACACAAAGAACAATTTTGTGTACAAAGAAATAATTTAATGAGAAATAGATTACAGAACCACTAAGTAGTAGATATATATGTATCATTTTCAGCGTATAAAGATATCATTTAGTGTTACTTTGCAGAGATTCTAAAAGGTCTAAAGGCTGATCTAAATCTAAAAGTTCCTAGGCACTCTCACATATCAGAAAGTTCATTGTTATTTTAAGGCGGAATCTGGGATAAAACAGACATTTTTAAGGTAGTGCTTGGACACACAATTAACCCTTCTAGGTGTTCCCTAATACATAGCAAATCTTCACTTTTTGAGCCCAGTTCCACTTTAAGAGACTTCAGAAAACATACAATATACAGCATTTTGTATGATTCAATACATCACACTCAGTCAGTAAAAATTGTATAATATTTTGATTCAGAAAATTGCCTACACTCGTCTATGGATGAGAATATAGAAAAAGGCATGCAGTGTAATTTTCCTTTGCAAAGAGAACAGCAAAATTTCATGGCATAAGCCAGTTAAAATGCTAATCTTGTTTTGTTCCTATACAGTGCTGTTCCTACTTGTTTTGAGGAGTGGCTGTTGCTCCCATGTGTATTTTCTTTCTTTGCACTACATTTACAGTATTCTTATCTTTTTAAACTGTACAAGAGTTGAATGGTATGAATTCATTTCATTAGTGATATGCTCAAGCTGTGAAAAATGATCGATCTATCTATCTATCTATCTATCTATCTATCTATCTATCTATCTATCTATCTATCTATCTATCTATCTATCTATCTATCACTCTCTTCCCAGTCACTATTTAGCCATGGGCTATTCTTGTACTATTTGAGAACATTTCAAAAAATGCAAGTGCAACTTCAGTGGCCCCTAGCAGTGACCAGAATAGATCTCAGTGTCCCAAGCAGTGACCAGTATAGATCTGTTCTATTGTGTTCTGACAGGGGGGCGGCCCCCCACCAGAACACTCTGGTCAGCTCTCTCAGACATTGGTTGAGAGCGCTGATCGGCAGTCGGCCGGTTGCTGGTTTTCCAGCATGCTCGTCCGACAGAAGCCGGCCAAATGTCAACTGGTTTCTATTAATCTGGCAAATGCCAGCCGACATTTGGCCCATGTGTACTAGGCTTAAGTTAACACTAGTCCATTCTTTGTGGTGGATTCTTTTTTTCAGAGTGTGGGTAAGCAGCCACTGTCAGGTGTTCTGGAGGCAATCCTGACACTCCTTTTTTTATTCTTTTGCCAAACCACAATTTACAGTGAGACTAATGTGTAAGCCAAGCTGCCCCACTAATTTGAACTCAACTTAGCATGCTGTGTTAAATTTGCTGCAGCCATGACTCAAAGCACTGTGGAACTGACATGTGAACAGCACCCTTAGGCTGTGTTGTAGACTTTAGTTGGGTAGTCAGGGAAGGGTGGTAAAACGGTGGCTCAACCACCTGTTTTTACCTTCCCTTCCCTAGCCTCACATGTGAAAGAGGCCTTAGGATGCCTATCTATGAATTGCACTGATCTGTACTAGGAATTCTTAGCAACTAGGGTGGCATGACAGGCTTTTTGGAGATTGCCTCAGCTCTCAAAAAGAGTGTCAGTGGGCGGCTGGCTGAATGAACGCACACACTGCCTGCTAGTGCCAGTCTGGCTACTGTAGGGACAGGAAGTTAGTGTGCCAAGCTGTCAGCACTCAGCAACATTTAGCTCAACTAATTTGGGCCTCAAAGATGCCCCCACTCATTTGTCTGTACTAGTGAAGAGGCTGTGGAAGGCAGGCATGCTGTGCTGTGCTGCAGCTACCAACCTCACATGCTGCTCTGACTTCAGTGAAATAGACCCACACTAGTTCACTGCAGTTGAATGTATTAAAAAATAAATAATAAAACTCAATATGGTAACTGCTGTTTGGGCCCTTGAGGAATTTTGGGGGTGTTTTATTAAAATCATGCACCCTCACTGCCAATACATATAGTATCTCACAAAAGTGAGTACACCCCTCACATTTTTATAATATTTTATTCCATCTTTTCATGTGACAACTAGGGATGGGCCCGCAGTTTGAGTGGAACGTAAAATCTACTCGAACATTCGCCAGTTCATCTAATTTAGAACATTATGGGGAGTTTGCAGCGACTTCGCTGCCACAGAGCGCCCCATAATGCATTGCGTGCAGATGGCACGCACAGCTTCTTCCCATTGAAAGGGCTCCCGCCGTCAACATGCTTTTTGCTCTGACAAATTATTTATATGGCAGGGCGAGGCAACCTGGCGACATAAGAGAATGACTCCGCCCCTTCTTACGTCATGTGATGTCAGAGGGGGTGGGTCACGTGCATACATCCCCGAGTGGCCCCGCCCTGCCATATAAATGAACTGTCACAACAAACCCAGCTCAGTCAGCGGGAGTAGGGCAATAACTTGCATATAAGACTTTAAAATTAGCACTTTTGATTTTTCATGTTCAGGTCCCATAGACTTTAACGGTGTTTGAATGTTCGCACAGATTTTTTGCCTGTTTGCATGTCCTGGTGCGAACCGAACCGGGGGGTGTTCAGCCCATCCCTAGTGACAAAACTGAAGAAATGACACTTTGCTACAATGCAAAGTAGTGAGTGTACAGCTTGTATAACAGTGTAAATTTGCTGTACCCTCAAAATAACTCAACACACAGCCATTAATGTCTAAACCGCTGGCAACAAAAGTGAGTACACCTCTAAGTGAAAATGTCCAAATTGGGCCCAACTAGCCATTTTCCCTCTCCAGTGTCATGTGACTCGTTAGTGTTACAAGGTCTCAGGTATGAATGGGGAGCAGGCGTGTTAAATTTGGTGTTATCGCTCTCACTCTCTCATTTTGGTTATTGGAAGTTCAACATGGCACCTCATGGCAAAGAACTCTCTGAGGATCTGAAAAAAAAAGAATTATTGCTCTACATAAAGATGGCCTAGGTTATAAGAAGATTGCCAAGACCCTGAGCTGTAGCACCAGACTATAAAGTGGTTTAACAGGACAGGTTCCACTCAGAGCAGGCCTCACCATGGTTGACCAAAGAAGTTGAGTGCACGTGCTCAGCATCATATCCAGAGGTTGTCTTTGGAAAATAGACGTATGAGTGCTACAGGGGTTGAAGGGGTAGGGGGTCAGCCTGTCAGTGCTCAGACCATACGCCGCACAATACATCAAATTGGTCTGCATGGTTGTTGGTTGTCATCCCAGAAGGAAGCCCTTCTAAAGATGATGCACAAGAAAGCCCAGAAACAGTTTGCTGAAGACAAGCAGACTAAGGACATGGATTAATGGAACCATGTCCTGTGGTCTGATGAGACCAAGATAAACTTATTTGGTTCAGATCGTGTCAAGCGTGTGTGGCGGCAACCAGGTGAGGAGTAAAAAGAAATGTGTGTCTTGCCTACAGTCAAGCATGGTGGTGGGAGTGTCATGATCTGGGGCTGCATGAGTGCTGTCAGCACTGGGGAACTACAGTTCATTGAGGGCACAATGAATGCCAACATGTACTGTGACATACTGAAGCAGAGCACTATCCCCTCCCTTCAGAGACTGGGCCACAGGGCAGTATCCCAACATGATAACAACTCCAAACACACATCCAAGATGACCACTGCCTTGCTAAAGAAGCTGAGGGTAATGGTGATGGACTGGCCAAGCATGTCTCCAGACCTAAACCCTATTGAACATCTGTGGAGCATCCTCAAACGGAAGGTGGAGGAGGGCAATGTCTCTAACATCCACCAGCTCCTTGATGTCATCATGGAGGAGTGTAAGAGGACTCCAGTGGCAACCTGTGAAGCTCCGGTGAACTCCATTCCCAAGAGGGTTAAGGCAGTGCTGGAAAATAATGGTAGCCGCACAAAATATTGACACTTTGGGCCCAATTTGGACATTTTCACTTAGGGGTGTACTCACTTTTGTTGCCAGCGGTTTAGACATTAATGGCTGTGTGTTGTGTTATTTTGAGGGGACAGCAAATTTACACTGTTATACAAGCTGTACACTCACTACTTTACATTGTAGCAAAGTGTAATTTCTTCAATGTTGTCACATGATAAGATATAATAAAATATGTACAAAAATATTAGGGGTGTACTCACTTTTGTGACATACTGTATACATCTAGGACCTGTGGCGGAGGTGTCTTTATGGAGTTCTGGCACATTCAGGCTAAAACCTGCTCTGGTCAATCTCCCAACCTCCATATTGATCTTTAAGTATCTTTATTGCTATTAAAAAAAAAAAAGCACGGGGGTCAACTTACTAAAGGTAAATAGACTGTGCACTTTGCAAAGTGTGGTTACTGCAGAGCTTAGTAAATGAGGTAAAACTTCACTTTGTAATGAGTTCTCAATCACGTGTAAGAAAAAAAATGCATCTTTTCTTGCACATGATTGGATGATTGGAAGTCTGTTTATATATTAAGCTCTGGGGCAGCCAAACTTGCAGAGTGCAACTGCACTTTGCAAAGTGCACAGTCCATTTGCCTTGAGTAAATCAATCCCATAATCTTTGCAAAGCAAGCAATTAATGCTTACTGTCCTGCTGTTTGCTCTGCCAAAATCTATTGTGTTGATGAAAGGTTGCAGAACAATCTCTCAGCATTGTTGGATGTCAGTGTCATCCACCAGCCATTATGTCACTGCTGGACCCAATTATGATGTAGTGGCTGGCAGAAGGGAACACAGAGAAGCCTCTGTATTTTGAACCACTAGATCAGAATGAATATGCCATGGAGGACTTCTTACACTACCCTGAATTTACTGACCTGCTTATTTGCTCTGGATCAATGTGTGTAAGTGTATGTGTAACAGCCAGACATTTAACATTTTTAGAAGCAATAACAGCCCCCATTACTTGTTTTATGAATGGTTTGGCTATCTAGATAAAGGTAGGCTGGTGGATGAGGTTTATCAGGATTTTGCAAAAGCATTTGATACAGTTCCCCATAAACGCTTAATTTACAAACTGCGGTCTGCAGGCATGGACCGTAGGGTTTGTTCTTGGATAGAAAACTGGTTACAGTGATAAATAAAGTGTACTCCGACTGCAGGTCTGGAGTGGTAAGTGGGGTACCACGGGCTCTGTCCTGGGACAAATTTGGTTTAATTTATTCATAAAGGACATAGAAGTTTATATAAATAGCTCAATCTCAGTGTTTGCTGATGGTGCAAAATCAAGTAGGGAAATTACTTCACAGCAGGATATAAAAATTTTACAAGAAGACCTGAATAAAATAATGGGTTGGGCAACTACATGGCAAATGAGGTGTAATGTTGAAAAATGTAAAGTAATGCATTTGGGGGGGAATCCAGGATGGAGAAAGATCTGGGGGTCCTAGCATAAGACCGAGCAATAGCATGCAATGTTAAGCTACAGCAAGCAGACTATTAGCATGCAACAATAAAGGAATTTACTTGAGATAAAACGATAATCCTGTCACTTTATAAAATTCTAGTTCAGCCACACCTGGAGTATTAAGTCCAGTTCTTGTCACCAATTGTCAGGAACGATGTGCTGGAACTGGAGAGGGTCCAGAGAAGGGCAACAAAATGAATAAGGGGACTGGAGGACCTCAGGTACAAGGAACGACTGCAAACACTAAACTTATTCTTCCTGGAAAAGAGACACTTGAGAGGAGATATGATAGCGATATACAAATACTTCAATGGTGATCCCAGCGTAGGAAGAAAAGTATTCAGTCCCAGGGGGTGTAGAAAAGCACTGAATGAAATTGGAGAAGCAGTTTAACCTTAAGCTGCGTAGGGAATTTTCCACTGTCAAGGCAGCAAGAATGTGGGAGTCCCTTCCACAATTGGTGGTGTCAGCGGGACGTATTGAGAGTTTTAAACGTTTCTTGGACGTGCATCTTAGTGAACAGAATATACAAGGATATGGGAAATGATTATCATCTTTATTCAACCTTACCAACTATGTAATTATATGTATATGTAACTGTCCCAACTTATTCATATTTGAAGGAACCAGTTATTTCATTTGGCTCCTGACACTGAACAAAGTAGCAAAGGAGGCTATAGTTATAAGTAACTATATGCTGGGAAGGATTACTAATGTCCCTGAAAGGGCAAAGCAGCAATGTTCTTTAATATTTTAGTTAAAAACTTTTTATTTCCTACCTTAGATAGGAATCTATATCTATATCTGTTGTAACTTCTGCCTCTTGACATCTGTTTTTTTTTTTCTTTTTTTAATTGCCAAATGGCAATTTTACATTGCTGGACCATCCACAACTGCTAGCCAAGCGTTTGATCTCAATGAGTGAGTTTGACAGGTGGCGTCGATTAAAAACTGCTGCGCCCGTGAAGCAAAGCAAGGTAGCCCTGGCATGTGCATAGCTCTCTCAGGATGTACATTTTAGCAACCTGTTTTTACTGTTCCCCTTGCCGCTTGTCTGAAAGTGCCTTAAAGGAGTTGTGAATCTTCACTCAAAAGATGTGTGAATAATAACTTCACTTATCCAATCATACGAAAACCAAATTCCTGTTTCATTTGAACTCCCAATCATGGGCAGATGCTTTTCACATGCCTGAATAACTGAAGTCAATATTCACACATTTTTTGAGTGAACATTATCAACTCTTTAGTAGATTAGCCCAAATGTAATTTTTTTCTTACCCCAAGTAGATACAGTAGGTTATTGATTTATTTATTTATTTGGTAGGCATACTCAAGGGTTAGCATATAGTTTCCCTGAACCCCATTGGTCACTTTTGTTTCTAAAATCTGATATTTGCTTCCCAATAGAATCTTGTTATTTCCAGCAATACTAGGTTTCGAAAAATGTAGATGGTTTGGTGTTCTGACACATAGACATAGGCATTAGAGGGTCCTTTTTCCCATCATCATCTATAGAATATTTTGTATCTCTTTTGCTAGTCTTCCCTCATTTATATACTGCTTTGCAGACTATTGGCATTATATAAATAAGCCCTTGTTACAATAATAATGACAGTGATCCTAGAACAAAAGGGGAGACAAGCCTGTGGTTTAGAATTAAATAGCATTATGCTACCCATTCATTTACATGACACGTATTAACCCAACATAGAGGTTCCAAGAGAATTGCCTTATTCCCTTGTCTACAGGAGAGCATGTTAGGGGGCTTTAATTGCCACATTTTCAAACTGATGTAATGGTGGACATATCTTAGTCATTACCTTAATGAGATAACACCTTCTCTTCCTCCAACGTACTCATTATCACGCCTCTTGTTCAAGTCTCAACTACAAAGCAGTCTACAGATAGCAGGCACTAGGCACTAGGCACTGGTTGTTGTTCACCTGACATGAATCTTTCTGGCATGGGGAAACAATACAGGACCAATTAAGTATTTTCCGAAAAGACTTAAGGAGAGTAAACCAAACATCTGGGTGCCCCTTAATTATTCTTGGCTGGATGCTATTTCTTGACCCCGTAGTGATGCAAAGGTGCCAAAGGGATGAATTTTAAGATGTTAGACTGTGAAGACGTGCAGCTGCAATACTGATGGGTTTGTAAGGAGATAGTAACAAGGTTAGCTGCATGTGAAGTGTGAATTGAGATTTTTGCAAAGAGACTGTGATGGGCACAATGTTATACCCTTGCACGAAATCTCGCTATTATTGTATAATGGTCACACGGGGTGTGAAATGACTTATTACTTTCCTTTTATTCTTTAATGAAGTTGGTTAGAATAGAAGCCACTATGGACACGAGTGTAATACCCAGAAACTACGTAGCAGGTGCTGACATATTAAATATTTATTTGTTGTTTTTTTCCTCCTTTGTAGCAGTTGTTTCCAGTTTTCCATTGCCAGTAAAGAAGGAACATTTGTAAGGAAAAAAAAAAATCACTATGCATCTCCAGTTACTAAGGTGTAAAATAAAATGCACTCATGTGTGCCTTGACTTAAAGATTTACAACACAGCTTGCAAAGAACTTAATTGGAAAGAACATTTTCAGCCAAAAAAATGCTTTCACATCTTTTCAGCTGGATTCTTGTTCAGAGTAAATATTTACATTTATTAAAAGCCCAAGTGGCTGCGATGTTTTATTATTTAGGAATTTTATCTGCTTTTCTAATGCAACCCAGTGTACCATTGCTGTCATTGCTTGTGTTTTGTTACAACAAAAACATATTTTACTTATTGGTGACAGGGGATGAGATAAAACAAACATATCTGGTGATTAGCATCCAGCATAATAGTGCTAGTTCTAGGATATTTGAGTCAAGATGCTAACTCTAACAACTTCATGGCTTGGGGCTTGTTCACATGGAACATAGTGCAGGAAACCCGCATTCTGTGCACGTTACCCACACTATGCTTAAAATACACTGGGTGTGCGATCTGCTGTGGCCATCAATATAATCTTAATGATACCCCAAACACAAATCGCAAACGCATTGCATTTTCAAGCACTGGATCACATGGTACCATGCGATCTGGTGCAATGCGCTTTTTGTAAAGTAATGCATGCACTTCTTTTAGTTTGATCCAGGGGGTTTTTCACTATCACGACGGTAAGGATGTGGAACTCACTTCCACAATCTGTGGTGTTAGCTGGAAGTATTGATAGTTTAAAAAATCTCCTAGATGGGCATCTTAGTGAGCACATTATACAGGCATATGCTTTTTGACATGAGCACACACCCACATAGGTTGAACTGGATAGACTGGTGTCTTTATTCAACCTTACCAACTATGCAACTACACTATATTGTCAAAAGTATTGGGACACCTGACTTTAGCTCTGCAGGAGGACACATTGGGCAGTAAAGGGGCCATAATGTACCAGTATGCTGTGCACTTTAATTAAGAACCTGTTTATACTGGAATCCATAGGTGTGCGCAGCCTATTGCATTAGGGTGTGCACCCCAAAGTTCAAACACATATGTGTGTGTGTCCATATATTGATGGTGTCAGTAGAGCAGTGGACGTTGTCGGTGTCAGTAGTTTTTATTGTTATTATTTAATTTTTACAATTTTATTTTATTAATTCTTTTCTTACAGGTCTTTTTGGAACCCCGTTAAGGGGCTTCAGTGAAATATCAGGGGTCTAAACAGGTGGAATCTGCGCCACACAGGGTGATTAGGGTGCACCCAAGGTTTAGGTTTGTGTCTATGGGAATGTTTGACTATTCTTCTGGAAGTGCATTTGTGAGGTCAGGCTCTGATGTTGGACGAGAAGACCTGGCTTACAGTCTCTGCTCTAATTCATCCCAAAGGTGTTCTATCGGGTTGAGGTCAAGACTCTGTGCAGGCCAGTCAAGTTCTTTCACCTCAAACTTGCTCATCAATGTCTTTATGGGCTTTGTTTATGAACTATCATGTTGGAACAGGAGGGGCCATGAAATTGTCCAAAATGTCTTGGTATGCTGGTGCTTTAAGAGTTCCCTTCACTGCAACTAAGGGCCAAGCTCAGCTCCTGAAGAACAACCCCACATCATAATCCCCCCTCCACCAAATGATTTGGACCGATGCACAATGCAAGGTCCATAAAGACATAGATGAGCAAGCTTGGGGTGGTGGAACTTGACTGGCCTGCACAGAGTCCTGACCTCGACCCAATAGAACACCTTTGGGATTAATTAGAGCGGAGACTGCTAGCCAGGTCTTCTCATCCAACATCAGTGCAAATGTGCTTCTGGAAGAATGGTCACACATTCCCATAGACACACTCCTAAACCTTGTGGACAGCCCAGAAGAGATGAATCTGTTATAGCTGCAAAGGGTTGGCCGACTCAATATTGAACCCTACAGATGAAGGCTGGGATGCCATTAAAGTTCACGTGCATGTAAAGGCAGGTGTCCCAATACTTTTGAGAATATAGTGTATGTAACAGTATGATTTCAGCCCACTCAAATAGGCACTGCACAAGTCGAATAGGAATTGTACAGGAATACAATATCTTCTCAAGTTGTTCTTCCAGCATCTTACCTCTTCACTGTTGGCCTTCCATGGAAGACATACCATCTGCCCATGTGCACAACAGTTACTTCATCATAGCACCTGGCATTGTATACTGAACTGTGAAGAAAATTATATCAGCCCAGGAAAAAAAAATTATGGCAGAAAAGGCAGAAATACAGTATATTTATTTATAGCAACTAATCAAATTTAGTTCTGATTACTTGCATCAGTTCGGTTTAAGGCCTCATACACACGGGCGTATATAAAAAAATAAACAAAACGTCGGGCCCGACGTCAAGGAAAAAAAGGCGACGTTTTTCGGCGTTATGTATTGACCTTTTTCGGCGTTGGCGTCAATAGGCGTCAATAGGCGTTTTTTAAAACAAAATCATCCCTCTGCTATTTTTCAACCTAAAAACGTCGGCGTCAAAAAACGCCGGAAAACGCCGGTATAATAATAGGTGGCATATGGTGGCATATGTTGGCGTTTCTTGGCGTATTGTGGCGTCGGCGTCAAAAAACGTCAAAATGTTACAGCCTCAGAACGCGATGGCCATGGGTTCTACTTTCTGCTCACTAACGCCGACGCCACCTACAGCTCAGAAACGCCGACGTTTTTATGGGGCCATTGACTAACATGGAGAGCTGCAAAAAACGCCAGAAAACGCCGGCGTCAAAAAACGTCCGTGTGTATGAGGCCTAAGTATTAGCCACTGTGTTATTACAGTGTAACTATGACCAACTAAAACTGGAGAGTGCAAAGTCTGGTACAGCTCTGCATATAAACGGATCAGCTTCCAGGCTTTTTGTCAAAGCTTTAATTGAACAAGCTGGAATTAGAAGCTGATTGGCTGCCATGCACAGCTGAACCAGATTTTGCACTCTCCAGTCTTAGTAAATCAACCCCACAGAGTCCAAGTTGAAGTTAGGCAACAGCAATATATTGTGGAAAAGTGTGGCACAGAGGAATGGCTGTCCAGAGCCACTTATGAACTGTAACAGCGGTCTGTAGACTTGAAAGATGCCAACAGCGTCTGCCCTGAAAAGAGGAATGCGGCCTGGCTTTACCACACCCAAATGGGAGGCTTCCTGAAGCAAGGTGAAGTAGTTCCTGCACTGTCCCTAGTACTCTGGAATCAACATGGGACAAGGTGCTTTGGGGTGGGGGGAGGAGAGCCCCCCTGCCCCAAAGCACCCATACTCCCCATGTTGAGGGCATGTAGCCTGGTATGGCTCGGGGGGGGGGGGGCGCTCGCTCGACACACCTCTATCCTGGCCGGCCGGGTTGCATGCCCGGATAAGGGTCT
>BLSH010164969.1:4264-44037 GCA_018402905.1 Glandirana rugosa
ACACCCCAAAATACAGTCAATGGTGATCCTCAATTGATCCGTCCCTTTCTTTTGTCGACTGGGGAGGGGACCCCCGGCAGGAGGAAAGGATGTAGTTTGGGGGAAGGACATATCGAGAAGTCAAAGTTACGGATCAAACGTTCCTCAACTGGACCAAAGGGAAGACCCTTTTCTTGAGCCAGGTAACACTGGTTTAACACTAAAAAAATAAAAAATAAAAAATAAAATGAAGTTAGTTTTCTACTTAGGGGACCAGTGGGGGGATCGCACCCCGGGCCGCCCGCACGGAACGGGCCGGATGCGGCGGGTCCCTGTGGCGGGACTGGCTTCGCATCATGTTGGCCAGGTCGGGGAAAGTACAGAGCACTGAGACTCTCTATGCCCCGACCGGCTTCTTGATAGAAGATTCATCTTTTGATTGAAGTAAAATAAAAAATAAAAAATAAAAAAATCACAATTTGGTCACAATGGACCGAGTTCTTTTCCCAGAAGGGAAACCAGGTCAACTCCTTGCAAACTAGGCATTGAAACTGAAGAGCTATACAGGAAGGGGGTTTGATGTAGGAAAGGAGGACGGCCCCCAGGGGAGGGGTCAGCTGTTTTCTTTCCCTGCCTAGTTAACTCCTAGTGGTAACTGACATAAAACCCCACATAGTCATGAAGAGCTGCGTCTGTCAGTGAACGTAAGGAGAAATTTCCTTATCTAGAGGCCGGGAGTAAATTCCTTTGAACTCCACTAAGATACATTGTATGGTGTTTATAGTTACCGAGTTGGCAGCCACTAGATACATTGTATGCGGTGTTTATAGTTACCGAGTTGGCAGCCACTAGATACATTGTATGCGGTGTTTATAGTTAGCGAGTTGGCTGACTGCCCGGTTCACAGCTGTGTTTTTTTTTTTTTCTTTACAGCTGTCAGCTTAGGCAGGGAACTGCTTGTAGATGCGGTTACACAGAGAAGGGACTGAAGTATCGGAAGCCACTCGCCAGGACGCGATTTCTAGTCGCCATGGCGACCTGGCGACCTGGCGACCGGGGTTTGTCGAGCTCTGCGATATGGGGTTAAACTATACAAGCTGTGTGACCGAGAAATGGGGTACATCTACAGCTTCCTGCTGTACGAAGGGAAGGACACTCAACTGCATCCCCCTGAATGCCCAGAGTACATGGGAGCCAGCGGAAAAGTTGTATGGGAGCTTATATATCCACTTCTTGGAAAGGGTTACCACCTTTATGTGGATAATTTTTATACAAGCTTGCCCCTCTTCCGCAATCTTCACCTAAGGAGCACTCCAGCATGTGGAACAGTGAGAGCCAATAGGAAGGGCTTCCCACAAAGGCTTGTTACGGAAAGATTACGAAAAGGGGAGACGGCGTCTTTGCGAAATCATGAGATATTGGCTGTCAGGTGGAGGGATAAACGAAATGTCCACATGCTCACATCTATCCATAACGACACCTACGTGGAAGTCCAATGAAGAAATGGCCCAATCCAGCAACCAGAATGTATCCATGACTACAATTTGTACATGGGGGGAGTCGATTTTAATGATCAAATGATTCAACCCTATCTTCCCACCAGAAAAAGCCGCTATTGGTATAAAAAAGTCTCCATTTATTTTTTCAGTTTGGCCATGTACAACAGTTACGTTATTTACCGTAAATCTACCCAGAGCCCCGTATCTTCTTTTCATTACCAAGAAGAAGTCATCACCACCCTTTTGTATCCTGAAGGCCCACCAGAAAGCATTCGCTCGGATGCCGTGAGCAGACTCAGTGAACGACATTTTCCTGAGAGACTACCCTCCCCATGAAACAGGCCGAAAACGGCAGAAGAAATGCCGGGTGTGCACCGTATATTATTGTCCACAATGTCCTTCCCAACCAGGCCTCTGTATAGGTGAATGCTTCCGCAGTTACCATACTTGTGTACATTATTGGTGAAGTATGGTAATTCTCATTTCCTGTCAATTTTCTCCACACCCCTTATGCCACTGCAATGTACATACCGCTGCCTTCTCCGGAACTGACCCTGGCCTGTTATACGACAACGCTTCTGCCTAACACTAAATATACCTCTGCATACTCCGAAACTGACCCTGGCCTGTTATACGACAACGATTCTGCCTAACGCTAAATATACCTCTGCCTACTCCGGAACTGACCCTGGCCTGTTATACGACAATGCTTCTGCTTAATGCTAAACATACCTCTGCCTGCTTTGGAACTGACCCTGGACTGTTTATTGACCACGTTTTTTTGCCTGCCTCTTGGACTGATCTTTTATCCTGATACTGGAGTAGTGGGATTCATAAACACAGGGGTCTCACATATGTGAGGGGCTCCAGAATGATTTTTCTGGATGAAGAAAACTAATTTGGTTTTCTCATTCCCAGATTAGGGTCTGGAGACTCGGAGGCTTCAAAGCGATTTGGGTGGGAGAAGCCTCTACCCCTATCCCCATTCTTTCCTGGCCTGCTACCTGTACTATGGACCGTGTTCCTGCCTACTACCAGGACCAATATTTTGGCACTGCTGGCAATATCTCTACCTGCACTAACTCTGGACTGTATATGAACAGTATTCCTGCCTGTACTGACTATGGACAATATTCCTGCCTGCTGCCTGGACAATTCGCTGACCACGTCCCTGCCTGCCGGAATCAGGGCTCTCCTCCTGTGGACAACTGCACTACTAAAACCACAGGTAATCTTTTGTTTACCCTTTGCTCAGCAGAAGGTATTTTGGGGTGTAATTCTTGGTATGTATATGCTATGTGTTAGAAATATGAAGGGTCTTCAAAAATGTGATAGGTTGTCAGGAAATTAAATGCGTAATTTATGTTCCTAGAACACCTGATGGTGCTCCTTTGATGTTGTGCCTCTGCATGTGGCCAGGCTGTATAAAAGTCTCACACATGTGGTATTGCCATACTCAGGACGAGTAGCAGAATGTATTTTGGGGTGTCATTTTTGCCATGTACATGCTATGTGTTGGAAATATCTTATAAATGGACAACTTTGTGTAAAAAAAATGCGTTTCCATTTTTTTTCCACATTTTCCAAAAACTTCTGGAAAAAAATGAACCATTCAAATGACTGATTATGCCTCATAGATTATATGTTGGGGTGTTAGCTTTCCAAAATGGGGTCATTTTGTGGGTGTTTCCATTGTCCTGGTGCTCCAGGGCCTTCAAAAATGTAATAGGTGGTTGAGAAATGAGATGTGTAATTTGTGCTCCTAAAACACCTGACAGTGCTACTTCAATGTCGTGCCTCTGTATGTGGCCAGGCTGTATAAAAGTCTCACACATGTGGTATCACCATACTCAGGAGGAATAGCAGAATGTATTTTGGTGTGTAATTTGTGGTATGCACATGCCATTTGAGAGAAATAACCTGTTAACATGACCATTTTGTGGAGAGAAAAAAAAAAAAAATCTTAATTTTGCAAAGAATTGTAGGAAAAAAATACAACATCAAAAAACTAGCCATGCAACTTACTAAATACCTTGGAATGTCTACTTTCCAAAAAGTCATACAGAAGTAGTATAGAAATTTCATCTCTGTTATTCAGGTACGATTTGCATGGGACTTTGAGGGTTTAACATTGAAGACTATGGACCTCAAGTTGCATCAAAGTTGGGCCAAAGTAATGCAGGGACTACTTTGAAGTCGGCGCAACTTGAAGTCGTACAGATATGAATTGTACTCATAGGAAATAACGGGGAACGACTTGTCATGCGACTTTGCAGTCCCAAGTCACAGGACAAGTCGCATAAGTGTGAAAGGGGCCTAAACGCAGATGGTTTTATCTTAATGCATTCTCTGCATCAGGGTAAAAAAATCTTTCACTGTGTCTGCCCCCTCCCCCCTTCCGTAAGCACTTACCTGACACCACTCTCGATCCAGCGCTGTGCCCGCTGCCAGCCCCACTCTGCTGAGTATTTTCCACATGAAGCAAACTTCCTATATGATAAATCCGTCATAAAAAACTGACAGACACTTTCAATTTCCATCGTCTGTAACTTGAGTGGAAATGCATAAGAACATATACCTGCATTCACAAATGCATTAATGTGCTTATGTGATTTTGGAGCATTTTTTTGTGTGCATTCTTTGCACATTTTTCAGGCTTCAGAGTTTTTAATTTAGCCAATAGAAAGCTAGTTACCAGGAGTAGGAAATTCTTACTTCTGCCCCAAAGAGGCTTCTGTACTTTTTCTCTGCATTAAGCGAAAGCACATCGCTTAGATGTGAACGGGCAAAATGGAAATCTGAGTTTCAAGTATTGAAGCGTGAATGGGGGCCAAAGATGATAATTCTGTACTGTAGTAAATACAGATGTAGTATCTTCAAGTCATGTCATAGTGACATGCAACAAAATTGATGACTGCGGTAATTTAAAAAGCCGTCTTATCAGGTAACCTTTGCACAAAGTTATCTGTCAATGACACTTTTCATAGAATCACGGTTTTCCACTAAGCTGATATCTATTACCTGTTGTTTCTTACATACATGAGTGCATAAGTATGCAAAAAAAGCTTGTAAAAAAATCTAAAGTCAGAAGATTCGTATGAAAAAAAGTCATAGTCACATAGGTGGATGCAGCATTGTTCCAATGGTGCATCTGTCCCCCAAAGACTGGGAACTGAGAGATCAAAGACCACTGATTGCTCAGTTCTCAGTCTTCAGTGAGCAGAAAGCAGTGACTGTCAGTCTCCGACTCTGCTCTGCTCCTCCAGTGCTCACTGAAGCAGCGAGATGTGGAGGAGGTGGAAGCGACTGGCTCAGGCTCTCAGCAGTACTCTGAGAGGCTAAGGCCGGCCATAGATGGAACAAATTTCTTTTCTGCAACCACAGTTTGCAGGAAAGAAATTCTCTTGATTCCCTCATCAACACAGACAGTGTTGACAGGGGAATTCCTCCCACCGTTGTGTTCTCCCAGCAGGGGGGCAGGCAAGCTGTACCCACCTGGAGAAGACAGTGATTATTGCTAGCGGCTATAACAACTGCTTGCAATAATTGCATGTAAAATCCAGCAGGCTGGTTGTACCCAAGTTGGTTGATCGATAGATCAATTTGGGTACATTCAGCCTGCCTATACCATGGTTTGCTCTGTCAGTTCCTGCTGAACAAGCCAAAATTCGAGCCATCTGGAATCTGGGTAGATCCCAACATTAGTCGGGATCTCTCCAGAGCCTGGACAGGCTCACTGATATCAGCTGTCGGCTGAATACGGGTCACAGGACTGCAGAACTAAGTGCACTCCTGTGGCCCATAGGAAAAAGGCCAAAAAAGTTTTGTCCTACTTCTCCTTTAAATGCAACTAGTCGAGGTTCCTGGCTTTGTCTTCACACCAGCCCCCCATAATTCCCTGCACAGCAGCAGAGGACCTGAAAGCACTAATTGCAAATCAGACCCTGGCACTGACATTGAACATGTTGAAAGGAGGCAAGATAGAAAAGTGCTTAATAATCACTATGTTGCTGTCCCTTCATTATCCAATCCACACGTTGGGGATACAGACCAAGCCGTGCTACTGCAGTGGAAGTTAAAGCCTGTAAAGCAGGGGTCTCCAAACTTTCTAAACAAAGGGGTCCATCTATTGTCCTTCAGGCTTTAGGGGGGCCGGATTTTGGCCAGTGGGGATAGAAAATGTCCTGCATTCAGTGAGAATAAACAGTGCCTCAGGCTTGGTGGTCAGTTGGAGTAAATAAATAATATAATGCCTGTGATCAATAGGAGGAGGAACAGTGCCCCATCATTGGTATTAGTGGTAGGAATAGTGCCCCACAATTGGTATCGTGGGAGGAATAGTGTCCCATCATTGGTATTAGTGGGAGGAATAGTGCCTTATTATTGGTATAAGTGGGAGGAATAGTGCCCCATCATTGGTATCAGTGGGAGGAATAGTGCCCCCATCATTGGTATCAGTGGGAGGAATAGTGCCCCATCATTGGTATCAGTGGGAGAAATAGTGTCCCACCATTGGTGTCAGGGGGAGGAATAGTGTCCCATCATTGGTGTCAGTGGGAGGAATACTGCCCGATCACTGGTGTCAGTGGGAGGAATAGTGTCCCATTATTGGTATTAGTGGGAGGAATAGTGCCCCATCATTGGTGTCAGTGGGAGGAATAGTGTCCCACCATTGGTGTCAGGGGGAGGAATAGTGCCCCATCATTGGTGTCAGTGGAAGGAATAGTGCCCCATCATTGGTGTCAGTGGAAGGAATAGTGCCCCATCATTGGTATTAGTGGGAGGAATAGTGCCCCATCATTGGTGTCAGTGGGAGGAATAGTGCCCCATCATTGGTGTCAGTGGGAGGAATAGTGTCCCATCATTGTTGTCAGTGGAAGGAATAGTGCCCATCATTGGTATTAGTGGAAGGAATAGTGACCATCATTGGTATTAGTGGGAGGAATAGTGTCCCATCATTGGTATTAGTGGGAGGAATAGTGTCCCATCATTGGGGTCAGTGAGGGGAATAGTGCCCCATCATTGGTGTCAGTGGGAGGAATAGTGTCCCATCATTGGTGTCAGTGGGAGGAATTGTGCCCCATCATTGGTGTCAGTGGGAGGAATAGTACCTTATTATTGGTATCAGTGGGAGCAATAGTGTCCCATCATTGGTGTCAGTGGGGGGAATTGTGCCCCATCATTGGTGTCAGTGGGAGGAATAGTGTCTCATCATTGGTGTCAGTGGGAGGAATAGTGCCCCAAAGGATGGATAAAGGCTAGCAAAATGCGACATCTGGCCGCTGGGCTGGGTTTGTAGACCACTGAGGTAGAGTATTACAAATTACAATAGGTAACACAGTCTATACCAGCCTTTCTCAACGTTTTCAACACCGAAGAACCCTTGAAATAATTCTCAGGCCTCGGGGAACCCCTGCTAAAAACTAAAAATCTACAACTCATGATACATTAGTGTGATGGTCAATGGGAAGAATGCTCCTTACACGTGTGGTCATTGAGAAGAATTACCCCCTTACAGATAGCTAAAAAGATCAATGGTATCATTGGGAATTTATCTGAGAGGTAGAAATTGACCATAGCTCAAGGAACCCCTAGCAACCTCTGGAGAAACCCTAGGGTTCCACGGAACCCTGGTTGAGAAACCCTGGTCTATACTGTATATGTAGCTGATCCATGTATTTAGGTGCATGCCTGGACTTTGGAGCTGGACAACTTTAAAGGAGTAAAATGAGTACCATACCCAACCTCTTTGTAGTATAGCAATCCCAGAAAACAATTACTTTTTGCAAAATGAAAAAAAAAATAGTAAGATAAAATTGTCTGGCAATCAGCATAACGTATGACACACAAACTTTTTGCTAACAACAGGAAACTTAAGAATAGGTAAGCGGTTAAAGAAAATATGGTTTCTTTCCTCTATTTGTATAAAGGAAATGTCAGGAAACAATTATAACAGTTCTGCAGAAAACTAAATGTGGACATCTAAAGGGCATATAGAGTTATAATAAAGTGATTATATTCAGCGTATTCTAGTTCAGATGTTAAACAGGACCAGTAAAAGACACTGCTCAGCCATAATATTCTAATAAAACTGGGTAGGTCCCCCTTTTTCCACCAAAACTGCCCTAACCCAATGAGGCATGGACTCCACTAGACAAAGCATCACACTGCCTCCCCCGGCTTGCCTTCCTCTCATAATGCATCTTGGTGCCATGTCTTCCCCAGGTAAGTGACGCACACACACCGGCCTTCCAGACAATGTAAAATAAAAAGGTCATTCATCAAACCAGACCACATTCTTCCATTGCTATGTGGTCCAGTTCTGATGCCCAAATGCCCATTGTAGACGTTTTTGGCTGTGGACAGTATGAGCACCCTGACCGGTCTGTGGCTATGCAGCCCCATACACAACAAACTGCAATGCTCTGTGTGTTCTGACACCTTTCTATCAGAACCAGAATGAACTATTTCAGCAATTTGGAATATAGTAGCTCTTCTATTGGGATTGGACTACACGGGCCAGCCTTCGCTCCTCATGTACATCAATGAGCCTTGGCTGCCCTTGATCCTGTCATTGGTTTTCCTTCCTTGGACCCCATTTGGTCGGTCCTGACCACTGCAGACTGGGAACTTCCCACAAGAGCTCCAGTTTTGGAGTTGCTCTGACCCAGTCATCTAGCCATTAGAATTTGGTCCTTGTCAAAGTCGCTCAAATCCTTACACTTGCCCATTTTTTTTCTGCTCTCCGGACAACTTCAGGGACAACATGTTCACTTGCTGCCTAATATATCCCAATTACTGCCAGATGGCAATTCATGAAAAGTTACTGCATGCGTTATGAAGGTCATGTGACAAATTTTTCAGAAATATCGCGTGAGATAATAAAAGAGTCAATTCATCAAAGTAAAAAATCAAATGGGAGGTAAATACCGCACATGTCTTAGAATAGTGAAATAAATACTGCATAAAAAATGAGATAACTCATTAAAGTTAATTCACTAAAAAACGCACATTCGTTATCACTTGGTGTTTACTGGCGGAATTTTAGGAAAGTAGAAAACAACAATTAGTCCCGGTTCACACAGGGGCGACTTAGCCGCCTGACAACTCGCGCTCCATGCAGTGCAGTGGAACCATTCTAATAGGAGTGACTCAATTCGCTCCGACTTAGAAAAAGGTTCCTGCACTACTTTGGTGGCAACGTCAAGCGACTTGCATTGACTTCTATTACATAAGTCATTTGCAAGTCGCACTGTGCGGGCGGCTTCAGAGCTGGGCGACTTTGGAGCTGCCCCAGTGTGAACCGAGCCTTAGAGGAACTCTACACTGGTTAGGAAATGAAAAGTATACAATGTATCCATGTGAAAATGTTCTCCTCTGAGCTCAGGAATGAAAATAAAATCGTAACATTTCATCAGAGGGGGATCGTTTCGTGAATGAAAGCACCCTTTAGTTTTGGTTCACACTGGGGCGACTTCAAAGTTGCCCAACTCTGAAGCCGCCCCGTACAGTGCGATTTCAGCCCAGCTTGCAAACGACTTCTGTAATAGAAGGCAATGCAAGTCGCTCTGAAGTCTCCCCCCCCCAAATGGTACAGGAATCTTTTTCTAAGTTGGAGCGACTTGAGTAAAACGGTTCCATTGCACTGAATGAAGCGTGACTTGTCAGGCGGCTAAGTCGCCTGACAGCTTGCCTCAGTGTGAACCAAGCCTAAATGTTTTCATAGTTTCACAATATTGCTGTGTGCCTTATGGTGCAGTGTAATGCCCCGTACACACGGGACGACGATCGTACGTACGATCATCGCAAATCGTATGTTGCATAATGTAAATAGCATACTGACGTGCACCCGACGGTCGTACATACAACTTGCGGCCGGCCGAACGTGATGACGCGAACGAGCGTATAAAGAGGAAGTGCTGGTATCGTAGCGTCACCCTTTGGGTTCCTTCATCTAATTTCGTGTTAGTTGAAGTGGACTTGGCGCATGCTTGTTTAGCACAATACAACTTGTTGTACCCAACTGCTCTACACAAGATACAACGGTCGTATGCGAGCTTGTTGGTACGACCAAGTTTTGTAGTCTGCTCCTAAAACTCCCATGTGCGACCGTCGTATGTTCGACTGTTGAAAGCGCGCACACAAACGATCGATTTCGCATACAATGGTCGTGAGTACGACGTGTTGAATGCGATCGTCGTCCCGTGTGTACAAGGCTTAAGTGTCCTAAAGAAAAAAAATTGGGGAAAAACCACGGCAAAAATAACGCAAAATTGAAGTGCTAAATATCGCAAAACAGAAATATTTAACGCATTCTGTAAATAACGTATGTTTTTTAGTGAATTGAATACTCTTGAGATAAATACAGCACGAGTAATTTTAACTCAAAAATTCACGCAGTATTTATCTCTTAGTGAATTGACCCCATTGTCACCAGATAATCAATGTTAGTCTATTTATGGAGTGGTCATAATGTTATGGCTGATGGGTGTATTTGTAACATATAATAAGATTTCAATTAGGACCCTTGCTACTTGCCCAAATTGATCCCTTAGAAATCTTCTTGGAAAACACCTCTGTTTTCCTTTTATAATAAGTAAAGGAACTTACCTCTATAGATTTGGGCCATAATGGAGTGTTTGGAAAATTATGTCTGTAGACTTCATTAGCGATAGTATTCACATCTACAGCTGCCACCACTTCCGCTGATGCTCCACTTGCTGAAAGAATATCAAATAAAACAGAATTGTTAAAAAACATTTTTGAAGGAAACCTGCACTGAGGAATATTATGGGGGGATTTACTAAAACTGGAGAACTCAGAATCCACTGCAGCTGTGCATGGTAGCCAATCAGCTTCTAACATCAGCTTGTTCACTCAAGCTTTGACAATACAACCTGCAAGCTGATTGGTTTCTATTTAGAGCTGCACCAGATTTTGCATTCGAGTCTACTAATGTTCATCTCCCTCTGGGAATTCTAGTTGGTCAGTTATACATATTAAATTCTGTATTGTGTAAAGATGGCAAATCCCAGTTTAACTGTAGTCTGCTCACATAATTTGTAATAAAAACATATTTGCCATTCTGAAGCTTCCCTCCAACCACTTTGCATATTAATTTATATATATTGTGATTCTGTGCTTGCCAAATATGCTGCAGAAATCTCCCTCCATTAAGTCTGGCTGCAGCCATTTTAACTGTGGGCAGCTGAAGCTGCTGCCTGTTCACTTCCTGGATTTACACAGACACACAGAGGCACACCTCCAGCTCTGCAGCTTTCATTGGCCCTCTTATGACTCATCCCTCCTCCCTTCCTGGCAAACTCTCACAAGAGTGAGAGAGAGAGAGCTGTGCATGATGTCATAAGCCTAGGCTAATGATCAGTCAAGAAACAGGAAGTGGGCTGTATAAGGTATTTACTGGCAGAAAAAAATGTTTTACTATCCAAAGTTAAAACAACAAGGGCAGAAGATTTATTAGATGGAAAGTTGACAAAATATGACTGAAGGTCCACTTTAAAGCGGTTGTCTCCCCTCCGAAAAAAAAAAAACAAACACCTGCAAGGCAAAGGCATAATGAGCTAGTAAGCAATGCATACTAGCTCATTATGAAGTACTTACCTCAGAACGAAGCTCCCACAGGTACGCCCGGTCCCAGAGGAGGGAGCTGCCATCTTCCCTCCTTGGATCCTTCCAGGTACGCGGCTCCGGCGCTGTGAGTGGCCGAAGCCGCAAACGTCGTGCGGGAGCCCGTCTTTTACGGCGGACTTTCCGGCAGGGTCCAGCGCTATGTGCCAGGCCTTCACCGGGACATCATGCGCCTGCTGATGTCAGCAGCGCTTGCAGTAAGAAGAACTCCTAAACCATACAGGTTTAGGAGATATTCTTTTTACCTACAGGTAAGCCTTATTATAGGCTTACCTGTAGGTAAAAATGTAATTTATGGGGATACAACCGCTTTAAGCAGGCTATGCACTATACAATCATATTGTACAATCTCCCATAGCCTTTAGCTGTAATATGAGGACCTACCTAAGCAACCTGTTCAATTTGTAACCAATCAGGCAGGCCCCTGTACTACATAGTTATTGGCAGAACTAAAGAAGATTGTACAATTAGATTGCACAGTGTGTGGTCACCATTAATATTCTGTCATCCTGTGTGAAAGTAGCTGGAAAGAAAATAAACCACCACTGGGATTGGACCCCATGGAAAGCTTTGCATTGGCCATCTAGCAGGAACCCAGCACACACACAAAGAAGTATCCACTCCTCCAGCAGAGACATCCTTCTCTCACCATAAGGCCAGTCCACACCATAGAAACACAGTTCGGATGCATTCCAGGTGCTTTTCTGCACGTGCATTTTTTGGTGTGTTTTTGTTGCAGTCTAGTGCATTTTTCCATCCTCTTTGACATATGTGTTTCAGTGCGTTTTCGGTGCATTTAGGTGCGTTTTTGATGCGTTTTACCACGTTCCAGTACAGTTCAGTGCAGGAAAAATGCAAGTTCTACTTCTTTTTCTGGAATGCACTGGAACTGCCTGCACTGGTGTGAACTATGCCTCTGAAAACCATATAACCTCCTTTCCATGCGTATTTGATGCAGAAAAACACGCACTGGACTGCATGTGGTGTGAACTGACGCTTATGCTCTCTGGGCTCCTGTGTGTCACGGCTCTCTCACCAGTGCCCACACTACCTTCTCTGACACTCTGCCCACAATATAGTCTCCGGCCCACCCCTACACTTACCAGTCCCCCCGTTACCAAAACAATAAGCTTTCACTTTGCCTCCCCACACAATGAACTACTATTGTGCCTGTGATCCTTCTGTTCCTCACTAGACTGTGGATTTCCGCAACAACTAAGATGGAGCACTTAAAGTGGAGTTCCGGGCCCCCATGAAAAAATTAAAAGTCAGCAGCTACAAATACTATAGCTGCTGACTTTTTATATTAGGACACTTACCTGTCCTGCGTTCCCGCGATGTCGGCACCTCAGCTGATTTTCGGATCGGCTCTTGGATGCTACCGCCGCCATTGGTAGCAAGGGAACCCGGCAGTGAAGCCTTTCGGGTTCCTTACTGTGCTGTGCTTTCTAATTGGCCCGGCAGCAGAGGAAGGAGGGGGGGGGGGAAACTTCCAAGGGACGGTGCCACGCCGCTGTCTCCCAGAAGTGGGGACAGGTACCTGTTCCCCCCTGAAAGGTGCCAAATGCGACACTGGAGGGGGGAGGAGTAAATTAAGCGGAGGTTCCACTTTTGGGTGGAACTCCGCTTTAAAGTGATACTAAACACACACTGTTTAAAGCAGAACTCCAGTAGTTTTTGTGTTTATTAAAAGTCAGCAGCTACAAAAAGTGTAGCTGCTGGCTTTTAATAAACACACACTCACCTGCCCCAGGATTCAGAGATGTGGCTGCCCGAACTCTTGATTCTCTCCCTCTTCACTCACCGGCTTTACAACTGTGGGTACCCGGCTGTGACAGCTTGCAGCTTCACAGCCGGGTGCGCACTGCGCATGCACGAGTCCCACTGCGCTTCCTGAATGGTCAGGCAATCTTCTGGGACCTTTGACGTGTCCCAGAAGATTGCAGGGAGGGAGGGGGAGAGGAGAACTTTTGCTCGGATCACCTAGGCGTTCTGAGTGGAAGTGGGAGCTGGGTACCTGTCAAAACTAGGTACCCGCTCCCCCCCCCAAAAAAAAATTACATGCCAAATGTGACAAGGGTGAGGGGGAATGCTTGAAGCGGAACTTCCCCTTTTGCGTGGAGCTCCACTTTAACCAGTTGACCTCCGGAAGATTTACTCCCCTTCCTGACCAGGCCATTTTTTGCAATGTGGCACTACGTTACTTTAATTGACAATTGCAGGTCATGCAATGCTGTACCCAAATAGAATTGCTGTCCTTTTTACAACAAATAGAGCTTTCTTTTGGAGGTATTTGGTCACCTCTGCAGATTTTATCTTTTACACTATAAACAAAAAAAGAGACTGTCAATTTTGGAAAAAAAAAAACATTTTTTACTTTTTGCTATATAACATACCCAATAAAAAAAAAGTAAAAAAAAAAATCTAAATTTCTTCACAAATTTAGGCCAATATGTATTCTGCTACATGTTTTTGGTAAAAAAAATCCCAATAAGCGTATATTGATTGGTTTGCCCAAAAGTTATAGCGTCCACAAACTATGGGATATTTTTAATTATTTATTTATTTTTACTAGTAATGGCAGCAATCAGTGACTTAAAGCAGGACTGTGATATGGCGGCAGACAATCGGACACTAACTGACACTTTTGGGGGACCAGTGACAATAATACAGTAATCAGTACTAAAAAAATATGCAGTCACTGTACTAATGACACTGGCTGGGAAGGGGTTAAACATCTAAGGCAATCAAAGGGTTAACTGTGTTCCTAGCCAGTGTTTTATTGTACTGTGGGAGGAGTTTTTACTAGGGGAAGACATGGCTTTGCAGGAACACAGGGACAATGCCTTGCCTCCTGTCAGAACGGCAATCTGCCTTGTTTACTTAGGTACTGGCTCTCTGCCTAATGATCGGCGGGTGCTGGAGGACATCGAGTCAGCGGTACCCGCAGATCAGCTCATGCTGTGCATAGTCTTTGCGGAAGTGTCGGATCACATAAAAGGTACGTGATCTGGCGCAGCAGAGCCACCTTGCCACCGTATATGTAAGTTATACAGTCGGCAGGTGGTTAATTTACATTGTCCCTTCTATTTTCGTATATGGCTGATGGCTCTGTAATTATTTTAATTAAAAAAACAAAAAACAAATATCCAAGTATCTTTTTCCTAATCAATATATAGCTGCCACATGACCCAGATCTTTCCCAGTCTGTCTGCAGGGAAACATAAGAAGGAGGAGCTTCTAGTCCTCTGCTGTTGGCCACATGTTCAAAATAAAAGTCTATGGAATACAGAGTAAAAATAAATTATTAATATCAATAAACCATTTTAAATTGCCATACAAATATATATTTGAAATCAAATCTTTATTATTTTGTGGAAATAACATGGTGTGGGTGGATTTCTACCATTCACATGCTGTGTCACGGCCTCTCCAGCCCGTGTCTTAGAATAAGAGGGAGGTGAAGCCTCCATTAAGCTACATGTAATATCCCACCCCCATCGTGTTTAGCTGGTTGGTGGGCATGAAGGAGGAGGAGGGAGTGGGCTGTCATTTACCACTGTTTATATGCTCACATTTGTGGCTCTATAGTCACACGGGCTGCTCAGATATGATAGGGAGGAAATGCTCAGCGTAGAAACTCACTGAAAACTGAGCATGTGCAGAGTTGCCACCACAGCTGAAAATCCCTGGCTGAATTGAGGACATGAAAAGAAAGGGTAGATAAAGAGCAGCAGGATCAACCAAGTTTTTTGCAGAATACAAAAAAACAAATCTCATAGTGACTGAGTGTGAATATGAACAGCATGTAATACACCATTGATTAGGAGCTTTTTATGTTGTGTGTTTAGTGACACTGTAAGGCGGCCCATAAGTGATTATTGTATTTTGACAGCCAACGCATGCATCCGTCAGAATATCCGAACAGTGGCTGCATCTGATTGGATGTAGCTCTGTTAGGCCAAAAAAATTCTGTTGGCCCTTTCCTTTTGCCAATTAAAGGAACGCCGGGCAGAAAGTTGGTGACAGAGCTGGCCACAGAGCAAACTTTGATCAGTTCATCAAGAACCAGCTGAAATTTGCATAAAGTATGGTCACCTTTTAGTTTCTAAATACTGAGAGGACCTCATGCAGTACAAATTTAACATATCTGAGACAGAATTAACACTGCCTTAGGATTGTAATACAAGGTAACAAAGGGCATACTCATAGTGGTTGTAAACCCTCACATTTAACCAGTAAAGTGACTGGCCTCAGCTGATACACCGGGATGAACAAATCCTCCTACAGAAGTTGTACATTCTTATCTTCTCTTCTCTACATCCTTTCAAAGTTCAGAATTTATAAAGTTTGTGTGAGTTGTCAAAAAAAGCTGGAGTCACACCCTGCAGAGAGTGAGGAGAGATTGGATAGAAAGGACACACCCCCCTTCACACAGAACACAGGAACAGAGCTGAGGCTGTCAATGAGCTGGAGGTCCCTCCCCTGTCACCTTTTTT
This sequence comes from Glandirana rugosa, assembly GCA_018402905.1. NCBI lineage: Eukaryota > Metazoa > Chordata > Amphibia > Anura > Ranidae > Glandirana > Glandirana rugosa. Next base: position 19,890 of record BLSH010164969.1, read on the forward strand.
CTCTTGGTGTCAGGAACACTTGTCAGAAGTGACTCATGCTGATAGCAGAGTTACGGAGCAGTAGACAGAAATAACACTTGGAGCTCTGGATAGAGACAAGTACACACTATAGAGGGATATGCTTTGTTCATATCTCATGTATTAGGTTTACAACCACTTTAAAGTGTAAGTCCACCCTAATACTAAAATCCCTGCATTTACAGACACCAATGATCTAACACTAACCTATCTAACCCTGTTAGAAGAAATCACTATACATACCTTTTTTGAAGGCGATCCGGTCTCCAGCGGCGGAAGTTCTGCAGAGGACATGGCTGTCAGCGGCTGTGAAATGAATGAGAAGTGACGTCACCCAGAGACTTACTATGGCGCTTGCATTGTCAGGCGCGTCCTCTGCACCCAACTACACAGCGAAGCCTCAGCTACAGCTCAGCGTGGGATTGAGTTGGAGTGGCTTCAGAAAAGGTATCTATACTGCTTTGTTCTTTACAGGGTTAGATAGGTTAGTGTTAGATCATGGATGTCTGTAGATGCAGGGATTTTAGTATAAGGGCCGGTTCACACTTGCGCGGCGCGAAGCAGCGCGGTGCGGCGCTCGAGGCGATCTCAAGGCAGCTTGCGAGGAGACTTCTATCATAGAAGTCAATGCAAGCCACCTGAGATCGCCCTGAAAATAGTGCAGGGACCATTTTTCTAAGGCGGAGCGAAGCGATTCGCTCCTATTAGAACGGTTCCATTTGCACATCATTGAGGCGAATTGTCAGGCGACTCAAGTCGCCTGACAATTCGCCTACATGTGAACAGGCCGCGAAGTCGAGCCGCATTAGTGTGAACCGGCCCTTAGGGTGGAATTCTACTTTAACTTACACCTGTTGAAAAACAGCCAGAAAGAAAACAAGAAATGAGACCATGCTGTGTAGGAGTGAACACACCTGAACAGGTAAGAAAACACTGCCATCTGGTGTGCTGCTTCATTCAACCACCCGGCAATATTTATCCCTGGACAAGTCCTTGTCAGGTACTTTTTGAAGCAGGAAAAAGTTCTAAGATAAAAAGCTCATTCACACTGTAATGCACGTTGCCATGCATTGCACGCTCATTCTGAAAGATCTAATTCAGTAAATGTGAATTTGCTTAGAGAAGGCAATGGATATAAAATTTGTCCAGCTACCCCTGAGAATAACACAACCTCTAATACTGCACAGCCAGGAAGATGGCTCTTCTACTTTTTGGTCCAACTCTACCGCCTCATGACCTTCCAGCTAAATGGAGAGAGAGAATTGTGGTTATAATAATGATTTACTGTCCGGACAGGAAGGGGTGTGCTAATCCCTGCCCTTAACCAGGTAAGCCTATAATAAGGATTACCTGTAGGTTCCCTGCATATCTCCCAAACCTGCATGGTTTAGGAGATATACAGTGTACTGTGTTGTGCCCACGTCATCGGGCACATGTGCAGTGAAGAAACGGCCTCCGTGCCATTTCTTCACTGACATCGTGCCGCGATTGGCATGCGCGCGGGAGTGACGTCACGCGACTCCGGCCAATCACAGAGCTGGAGTCAGCGGCCCCGGAAGGAAGAGGGGCAAAAGATGGATGCGGCCTGCACAGGGGACAGCGCAGGCTTCCAATGCAGGTAAGTGCCACATAATGGGCTAATATGCAATGCATACTAGCCCATTATGCTTTTACATTGCAGGGTAATGAAGAGGAAGTAAAACCCATCAGGGTTTACTTCCTCTTTAACATATCAACATACAATAAAACGCACCACTCATTAAAGTGCACCTTCTCTCATAAAATTGACTTTTCTTTCCTGCAACCCCCCTCCCCAATATAAAAGATTACTTTTTTTTACTCCTGCTCATATCCCTGCCTCCATTCTCGCCTAAGAGAGGTTGACATGCCCTACTCCTGCATCCTTCTGGGATATCCCCGTGACATAACTCAGGAATATGCCCAGGAATTAAAGTAGAACTATTGGCAAAACTTTTTTTTTTTCCATTTTGGATAGAGCAAGAGAGGGTTATAACCCGTCAGATTTTTTCTTTTTTCCATCTATGTCCCATTGCGGAGATTTTCCTTTGCTTCCTGTCCCATAGCCCTACAGGAAGTGAGATGAAATCCCTGCAAATTAAGGGAATTCCTTGGAGACCCCCAGCTCACCAGAACTAGTGTCCCCATTGGAAGATTTCCCCTCAATTACTTTTCTGGGGACAACCCAAAACGTGGGATTTTCTTTTACTTTCACTTTCAAGAATGGTAAACAGGACAAATAGAGAGGGGGGTCTCTCTAATGGGGGCACAGACAGCAATAATAACTGACAGGTGTTCTAATCCCTCTACACTATCCAAAATTAAGAAAAAATGTTTTGCCTTTAGTTACTTTAAGATACCTTCTAAAATGTGCCAGAATGCTATGGATTAAAATGGCTCTAAGGTGAAAAACATTCTGTGCTGCAAAATCCCACCCCCCCCCCCCCCTTACACTTACCTGAGCCTGATCCGATTCAGTGATGTGCACGAGAGCAGCGTCTCTCGCCACTGTCTCCCTCCTCCCTGGGCAGATTCATAGCAGCAGGAGCCAATGGCTGTCAATCAAATGCTGTGCCGAGAGAGTGGGGGGGCGAGAAAGCCTCTTTCCATGGGGCCACTGGGCATGTGGGGGGGGCCTGGAGCACCAGTGGGGGACCCCAGAAGAAGAGGATCGATTCTACTCTGTACAAAACCATTGCACAGAGCAGGTAAGTATACCATTTTTGTGATTTTAACCACTTGCCGACCAGCCAGGCAGGGTGGCTCAGCTGCACAAACCGCCGTCATGGTACGTCGGCCACGCATGCGCGATGTGCGCATGCCCGCGAGTCGGGCAGACTCGATGTCCGCCGGCGACCCATGATCGCCTACTACAGGGGCAGAGCAGGGATCCGCCGATGTAAACACGGCGGATCCCCATTCTGTCAGAGGACATGACACTGATCTACTGTTCCCTGTGTTCGGGAACAGTGAGATCTGTCATATCCCTGCCAGCCCAGCCCCCACACAGTTAGAACACACATAGGGAACACAGTTAACCACTTGATTTCCCCCTAGAGTTGAACCCCTTCCCTGCCAGTGGCATTAATACAGTAATCAGTCGCTACTTTTAGCTCTAATCGCTGTATAAATGTCATTGGTCCCAAAAAAGTGTCAAAAGTGTCTGATCAGTCCGCTACAATATCGCAGTCCCAATAAAAGTCGTAGATCTCCACAAAAGTGAGTACACCCCTCACATTTTTGTAAATATTTTATTCTAACTTTTCTTGTGACAACACTGAAGAAATGGCACTTTGCTACAATGTAAAGTAGTGAGTGTTTAGCTTGTATAACTGTAAATTTACTGTCCCCTCAAAATAACTCAACACGCAGCCATTAATGTCTAAACCGCTAGCAACAAAAGTGAGTACACCCTTAAGTGAAAACGTCCAACTTGGGCACAAAGTGTCAATATTTTGTGTGGCCACCATTATTTTTTCTGCACTGCCTTAACCTTCTTGGGCATGGAGTTCACCAGAGCTTCACAGGTTGCCACTGGAGTCCTCTTCCACTCCTCCATGACGACATCATGGAGCTGGTGGATGTTAGAGACCTTGCACTCCTCCACCTTCCGTTTGAGGATGCCCCACAGATGCTCAATTGGGTTTAGGTCTGGAGACATGCTTGGCCAGCCCATTACCTTTACCCTCAGCTTCTTTAGCAATGTAGTGGTCATCTTGGGGGTGTGTTTGGGGTCATTATCATGTTGGAATACTGTCCTGTGGCCCAGTCTCTGAAGGGAGGGGATCATGCTCTGCTTCAGTATGTCACATTACATGTTGGCATTCATGGTTCCCTCAATGAACTGTAGTTCCCCAGTGCCGGCAGCACTCATTCAGCCCCAGACCATGACACTCCCAACACCATGCTTGACTGTAGGCAAGACACACTTGTCTTTGTAGTCCTTAACTGGTTGCCGCCACACACGCTTGACACCATCTGGACCAAATAAGTTTATCTTGGTCTCATCAGACCACAGGACATGGTTCCAGTAGTCCATGTCCTTAGTCTGCTTGTCTTGAGCAAACTGTTTACGGGCTTTCTTGTGCATCATCTTTAAAAGAGGCTTCCATCTGGGATGACAGCCATGCAGACCAATTTGATGCAGTGTGCGGCATATGGTCTGAGCACTGACAGGCTGACCCCCCACCCCTTCAACCTCTGCAGCAATGCTGGCAGCAATCATACGTCTATTTCCCAAAGAGAACATATGGATATGACACTGCGCACATCCACTCAACTCCTTTGGTCGACCATGGCGAGGCCTGTTCTGAGTGAAACCTGTCCTCTTAAACCCCTGTATGGTCTTGGCCACTGTGCTGCAGCTCAGTTTCAGGGTCTTGGCAATCTTCTTATAGCCTAGGCCATCTTTATGTAGAGCAACAATTCTTTTTTTCAGATCCTCAGAGAGTTCTTTGCCATGAGGTGCCATGTTGAACTTCCAGTGACCAGTATGAGAGATTGAGAGAGATAACACCAAATTTAACACACCTGCTCCCCATTCACATCTGAGACCTTGTAACACTAACGAGTTACATGACACCGAGGAGAGAAAATGGCTAATTGGGCCCAATTTGGACATTTTCACTTAGGGGTGTACTCACTTTTGTTGCCAGCCGTTTAAACATTAATGGCTGTGTGTTGAGTTATTGAGGGGGCAGCAAATTTACACTATTATACAATCTGTACACTCATTACTTTACATTGTAGCAAAGTGTAATTTCTTCAGTGTTGTCACATGAAAAGATTGAACAAAACATTTACAAAAATGTGAGGGTGCACTTACTTTTGAGAGATACCGTATATATAATAAAAATGCCATAGATCTATCCCCTATTTTGTAGATGCTATAACTTTTGCGCAAACCAATCAATATACGCTTATTGGGATTTTTTTACCGAAAATATGTAGAAGAATACATATCGGCCTAAACTGAGGAAGAAATTTGTTTTTTTTTTTTTTTTTTTTACGGATATTTAATATAGTAAAATTTAAAAATATTGATTATTTTTCAAAATTGTCGCTTTTTTTTGTACAAAAAATAAAAACCCGCAGAGGTGATCAAATACCACCAAAAGAAAGCTCTATTTGTGGGGAAAAAAGGACAAAATTTTGTTTGGGTACAATGTTGCACGACCGCGCAATTGTCAGTTCAAGCGGCACAGTGCCATATCGCAAAAAGTGCTCTTATCAGGAAGGGGGTAAATTCTTCCGGGGCTGAAGTGGTTAATTAAAAAAATAAAGGTTTATTGCATGCCACCTTGTGGATATATCTCTTTAATTCACAATTTACCTTTTACTGAGAGCTGGGAGAATAGCTATCACTATACTTCTGGCGCTCTAACCTTTTGGTCTCAGTTCCTGCAGCTGCAGAGTCCTACGCAGCTGCTCTACCCACATCTCCCTCCTCCTGCCCAATCACAGAGCACTTTGTGTTATGTGAATCAGTTCACAAAATACAAAGCCTTCTGTGAATGGACAGCGACTGGGACAGATGGGCTGCCATGTGAGAAAGCAGCATCTCACCTGTGAGAATGCTGGGAGTAGGTTATAAATGAAAGAGAGCAAGCACCTTGTTGGACTTAAGCCATAGCAGGCCAGACAATTTGAGAAACTAGCTAAACTGCTAGGTTTTAGCTTTAACTTGATTTAGAGAAACGATTGTGATGTGCGTACAATAACCTATATATAAATTAGGGAAGTGACAGATAATAATCAGATCACCATGAGTATGTAGCAATGACCACAGTGAAGAAACGGAACTGCCCATGTCTTCCCTTATTAACTCGAAGTATTCCTTACATACCAAGCTTGGTGACTCCTACTCTCCCTGCCTGGACTCCCACTTCCAGCTCCGGAACTCTTGGTGACCTCGCCAATTAGCAGGAACCGTAGCTTCAGCTATTTTGGAAAGACATTTTAGTACAATTATGGCATTCCTCTGGCATGTGGAGGACCTTCAATTTCAAGGCTGTGTGTGTTACAGAGAAACAAGATTTTCACTAACATTCACAGTTTTCTATAACTCCTTTTACAGCACAAAGACACACAAATTTCTATTTGTAAAAGCTGAATGAAGATGGCTATCAACAAGTGAAATCAATCAGAAAGCTGCTAAAGCTATAGAGCAAAACACAGCAACCATGCTAAAGTCACAGTATAGTACACAAAGCACCTCAACAGGGTCACTGGGAGTGTACATCATAGAATCCTCTCTGTGCTCGCCAGAGGTAATCTCATTATCTACGCTGGCCCTTGCCTACTGGCTCCCCTTCAGAGGCTGTGAGCCTAAAGATACCAGAAGAAGAAGTAGTAGTCATTGTGAACTACTGGGAATAGCTCATTTCCCAATGTTCTGTACAAACGGAGCAATCACTGGGTGTCCACATAGGCCTACTAGATGCACCATAGGTCTTGGAAACCAGGCACAAACAAGTGCAGGTTGGTCACTTCTTCCAAGGGGGTACTGGTAGCGCTAAGGCTGTTGGGATGGTTGCTCCTCCTGTGGGGATGATGGCAGAGGAGCAAAACCTTTTGGCGTTAAAGACATTCCTCAGAAGGAGGAAGGTAGCAAAGGTTGGAATGATAAATCGTCCAGTACATCCAAAGCGGGGTCTCCTTATCCCACCTATCCAAGTCAGCCAGGTGCACTGTTCCTTGGGTAGAATCCAAGATGGATGGCGCGGGAGGCCCTGCAACCAGCAGAAGGCCTTGCAACATTACATTTCTAAAGTTGTTCCTGCTAGGTCTGAAGAAACTCAAAGAACGGGCTTGTTCTTTTATTATGTGTGAACCGTGTTTCCAGTTATAGCTTGGGAAAATCTCTCCAGTAGGGTTTCAGAACTGCAAAGGGTCCCTTTGACAAGCTGCAAATATCTCTTGACAAAGGCTTCCTGTGTGGCCCGGAAAAGCTTCTGATATTCCAAAATAAACAGATATTTTTTTTCAGAGTGTTCTGCTGACTTGTTGGTATTTTGACATTAGAAATGGCACCATCCATTTAGCAGATTCAAGCACTCGTTTAGCTAATCCAAGCAAGGGCCTGCTGTACAGTGTTGGCCCCATAACTACATCCCTGTACATTGTCATTCACAAATTAACATGCAGCTTAAGCCTCGTACACACGGGACGATGATCGCACGTACGATCGTCGCAAATCGTATGTTGCATAATGTAAATAGCATACTGACATGCACCCGACGGTCGTACATACAACTTGCGGCCGGCCGAACGTGATGACGCGAACGAGCGTATAAAGAGGAAGTAGCGTCACCCTTTGGGCTCCTTCATCTAATTTCATGTTAGTTGAAGTGGACTTGGCGCATGCGTGTTTAGCACATTACAACTTGTTGTACCCAACTGCTCTATACACGATACAACGGTCGTATGCGAGCTTGTTGGTACGACCAAGTTTTGTAGTCTGCACACACAACTCCCATGTACGACCGTCGTATGTTCAACTGTTGAAAGTGCGCCCACAAACGATCGATTCCGCATGCAACGGTCGTGAGTACAACGTGTTGAATGCGATCGTCGTCCCGTGTGTACGAGGTATTAGATTAGCCTCCTCCTAGGTCAATCATGCAAATATGACACCCAAGCACATTCCCTGAAAAGCCAATGTAATGCTGCATTGTAGACTATTCATACCGTGACCACAGCTGTCCCCAGCAACCAAGGTGACAGAGAGGAAGTGTGATATCATATCACAGGAACACAGACGACTAAAGGGCAACTACATGAATATGAACCAAGCATAAAAAAAAAATTTATTAGACAGCCAATATGACAAGTCAAGGTCTATTAGCCTACATGAAAGTATACTTTTGAGGATCAAAGCAATCCATTGACATAGGTCTACCACAATTCAGGAGCACAAAGGCCACAGTTGGCCAAACACAATTACCAGAAAGGCTCTTAAAGCCAAAAATATAAAAAACATTTATAAATGACAACGCAGACAATTGTTTGGGAGAGCCATAAAGCAGAGCAAGGATTGCAGCATCAAAGCAGACACCATAGCCAACATTAAGGCCTCATACACACGGGCGTATGTTTAAAAATAAGCAAAATGTTGGGTCAGACGTCAGGGAAAAATCTGTAGGTTTTTTTTGGCATTTTGCATCGGCGTTAATGAGCGTTAGTGCACGTCGGCGTCAATAGGCGTTTTTTTTTAAAAAAAACATTCCTCTGCCATTTTTTAACCAGAAAATGTCGGTGTCAAAACACTGGTTGCACCGGTATGGCGTTAGTGAGCGTTTTGCAGCATCAGCGTGAAAAGTGTTAAATGTTACAGCCTTGAAACGCGCTGGTCTCGCGTTCTAATTACAGCTCACTAACGCCAACGCCCTCTAGTGCTCAAAAACGTTGGCGTTTTTAGGGGGCCATAGAATAACATGGAGCTGCAAAAAACGCCCAAAAACATGGCATCAAAAACGCCCGTGTGTATGAAGGCTTAATACTGAGCCATGGATTGAAGTGTAATAACTACGCACGTGGCCACAAACTTGTCAGGAATTCACACTGACTGCCTGGAAATGATGACTGGGTGTGCAGAGAAGTTGGAATCTGGTCAAGCGTCCTGTATGTTGATTCCGGCGTCCAGCCACAAAGATGGCGCCCGTTTGTCCACTTCCTAGTCACGTGTGACAAACGTCAAAACATCCCTTGGCTCCACCCAACGCGTTTCATCACAAGAGTGACGCCGGAATCAACATACAGGACGCTGTTTTTATTTCACCAACATGTGAGTGGATCTATTTTTTATAATAAATATCTTGTCAAGATTGTCTGCACTATGGGCGGTTTATGCTTTATTATATGATCGTGCTTGCTTGCCACATGGGCCATGTCGTTGAGCCGTATTGGAAAGCAGCAGGAGAGGTTGACTTGCTGAGGGCGTCTGTGCGAGCCGGAGGGACTACCATATCTGGAGTTTAAACCAGGCTAACTCTGACCTTCCATAATAGAGGGTCGTCCTGTTCCGGTAAGGGTGCCAAGTGTGGTGGTGACACTGGTGACGGGCAGCACTCCAACTGATACTCACAGCTTATGAGTGTGAATACTTATTTCCTTCAGCACATAGTTGGACTTTGCGCTGCAGTATAGTAGCACTTTATATTTCATTGGTTTGGACTACGCAGGATTGTGTTTTTTGTTTAACATGGGTCTATAAGGGTCCGGTTGTAGTAGATCCTTATCAGGCTGAGGAAGCATCATGACAATTGCTTAATTCATTGAGGTGGGTAACCTACCTGTTTTAAATGAATCATTTAGGGCAGTGGTCCCCAACCTTTTTGGCACTGGGGACCGGCTGCATGGAAGAAAACTGTGCTGGGCCCGAGGGGGGGGGGGGGTTGCGACGCTCATGGTGGTAAGTGATTTTTCGCGGGCAATTTGTCGGGGAAATGGCTAGTGTTGGCACTTCAATCATCACGGCACCATGGTTGTTATGGCGTCAGGATGACTGAAGCGCATTATTTCTATTAGTACATTGTAATATAAAATTAAATAGTTCAACTCACCATAATGCAGAATCAGTGGGAGCCCTGAGTGTGTCACTTGCCACTGTCGCCTGCCACCAGATGCGGATTATCACTTGCCACGCTGCCTGCCACCAGATGAGGATGCCACTTGCCACGCTGCCTGCAACCAGATGAGGATGCCACTTGCCATGCTGCCTGCCACCAGATGAGGATGCCACTTGCCACGCTGCCTGCCACCAGATGAGGATGCCACTTGCCAGGCTGCTTGCCCCCAGATGAGGATGCCACTTGCACGTTGCCTGCCACCAGATGAGGATGCCACTTGCCATGCTGCCTGCCACTAGAGGAGGATGCCACTTGCCACGCTGCTTGCCACCGGATGAGGATGCCACTTGCCACGCTGCCTGCCACCAGATGAGGATGCCACTTGCCACGCTGCCTGCCAACAGATGAGGATGCCACTTGCACATTGCCTGCCACGAGATGAGGATGCTACTTGCCATGCTGCCTGCCACCAGATGAGGATGGTACTTGCCATGCTGCCTGCCACCAGATGAGGATGGTACTTGCCATGCTGCCTGCCACCAGATGAGGATGGCACTTGCCATGCTGCCTGCCACCAGATGAGGATGGCACTTGCCATGCCGCCTGCCACCAGATGAGGATGCCACTTGCCACGCTACCTGTTACCAGATGAGGATGCCACTTTCCACACTGCCTGCCACCAGATGAGGATGCCACTTGCCACGCTACCTGTTACCAGATGAAGATGCCACTTTCCACGCTGCCTGCCACCAGATGAGGATGCCACTTGCCATGCTGCCTACCACCGATGAGGATGCCACTTGCCATGCTGCCTGCCCCCGATGAGGATGCCTCTTGCACACTCCCTGCCACCAGATGAGGATGCCACTTGCACGCTGCCTGCCAGTGCCACCAGATGAGGATGTCACTGTGGTCAGTTCTGAGGCAGGAGAGTGGCGATACGGTGCAAGCGGTGAGAGATGTCATCTATCTGCTCCCCGCCGCACCTCCGACACTGAAGTGTCCCGAGCGGTGAGGGCAGTGAGAAATGGATGTCATCTCTCTGCTCCCCAGATTCAACGGTCGAGCTGTGAGAATGGAAGTCAGAAGAGCAGTGATGCAGAGAGCTATGTCTCTCTGCTCGCCAGCCTACCCGCATCTCACGCAGCCAGCCCGCGGCCCTACTGCAGAGGGGCCGCGGCCCATAGGTTGGAGACCCCTGATTTAGGGTATCTAAAAGAGCCGGTAAAAGTTTCCCTGTGCTTCTTATAGGTTTCGGCCGGCAACCCATCAGCTCCTGGGGATTTATTAGCCATTTGCGCCACTGCCAGAGATAGTTCCTCAAAAGTGAGAGGGGTGTTTAGCATACCCAGGTCTTGTCACTTAACCACTTGCCGACCACCCGCCGTGCATTGACGGCTGCAAAGTGGCTCATTATTGCAAACCGCCATCACCTGACGGCGGCCACAATAACTAGTATTGAGAGCGCACGCTCCTCCGGAGGCGCGCTCACTGTGTTCCAGAGGGGCCAGGGAGTGGGTAGGGCGGACTCGATCGCCGCCGTCTACCCGCGATGGCTCCCCCGCAGTGAGAGAATGGAGGTCCGTGTATGTAAACACGGATCTCCGTTCTGACAGAGAGGGAAGGGCTGTGATCACAGGGTTCCTGTATATGGAAGCCATGATCACTCCCCTCCCCCTGCCAGCTCAGCCCCCATACAGTTAGAACACACTGAGGGAACACAGTTAACCCTTAGAGCGCCCCCTCCAGGTTAATCCCTTCACTGCCAATGGCATTTACACAGTAATCAGTGCATTTTCATAGCACTGATCGCTGTATAAATGCCAATGGTTCCAAAAAGTGTCAAAATGGTCCGACATGTCTGCCCCAATATCGCAGCACCACTAAAAATCGCAGATCGCTGCCATTACTAGTGAGAAAATTTTTTTTTTGCAGTGCCGAACCGCAAAAAGTGCTCTAGTCCTAAAGGGGGAAATCCTTCCGGGGATGAAGTGGTTAACTTGTGGGAGTGTGCATTGGTCTAAGAACTGAGCTACCTCTCCCTCGGTAGGGTGAACCTTAGATGTGTACAGGTCCCTAAAAAAGTCTCAGAAATATTGTATAGTTATTCCCGTCCTCTAACCGTTTTTCCAGCCTTGTTCTGAATGGCCTCTACATGGGAAACCCCCTGCTGAGCACGAGCAATCACTGCTAATAAGTGACCAGTATTTTTTTTTGCTGCCGTGTCTGTCACCTGGTGATCTTGGGTCTCAGGCCACTTCCGCTCTGAGTCTACAGTTGGATTATTGAGATAACCCTCCTCTGCCTTACCAGCTTCACTAGGCACCAGGTTTTCCCACTCTTTACTTTGGGTCTTGATGGAAGTGATCAGTCCACATCCCACAAGATGTGCTTTCAGAGCATCCCAGAGAACCATAGGTGCAACCGTGCACCGATTAAAGTACAGGAACTCCTGAATTGCTCTGAATATGGGGTCCGGTTCTGGAAACACATTGTTCCAAAATGGATTCACCTTCCAGAGTTTAATCTTGCATACAGTGTTTAGATTAGCCTACAATATAAGAGGGGAGTGGTCAGAGATATTGCGAGGTGCATACCTCGCTGATGTCACCAGAGCGTTAGAAGAGGGGTTAACCATGCATATATCTATCCGGGAGAGACATTTATAGGTAGCAGAGTAACAAGAGAAACATCTTAAAGTAGGGTGTCTGTCCCTCCATGCATCGCTCAGCCCCAGCTCAGCAATTAAGCGTGCAAAAGATGTTGGGCCCCCAGTAGGTGGTCTGTTGGGAATGCGGGGAGAACTTGTCCAAGGTCTTATCCAGGACATTATTAACCAGTTCCACACCGCCTGCTGTGTATTCATGGTGGCAGTGTGGACGCTGTGCGCGAATCGCCGTAAAAAGACGGCGATCTGCGAATGGCCGCTAGGGGTGTGCCTGCGGCTCGGGCGGACCCGATGTTCGCCAGCGAGCCGTGATGAGCGGCCACAGGCGAAGACAGTGCGGGCATGGGTGATCTACTGATCCCTGTCACTGGGATCAGTTAGATCTCTCATGCCCATGGTAGCCCAACCCCCCCACAGTTAGAACACACCCAGGGAACATAGTTAACCCCTTCACTACACCCTGCAGGTTAACCCCTTCACTGCCAATGACATTTGCACAGTAATCAGTGGACATTTAAATTTCTGATCGCTGTATGAATGTCATTGGTCCCAAAAAACTGTCAAAAATGTCCGACATGTCCGCAATATCGCAGTACCGCTAAAAATCACAGATTGCTGCCATTACTAGTAAAAAATAAAAAAAAACAAAAACCCCAGAAATTAATTCTCACCATCCCTAAAAGCGGGCACTTTTGTGCAAACCAATCAATAAACGCCGATTGCGATTTTTTTTTATCACAAATATGAGGAAGAATATAAATCGTCCAAAACCGATGAAAAAAAATGTTTTTTTATATATTTTTTTGGATTTGTATTTTAGCAAAAAGTAAGAAATTAGTTTTTTTTTGCAAAATGGTCGCTCTTCTTTTGTTTATAGCGGCGATCAGAAATGACACAGAGGCGATCAAATACCACCAAAAGAAAGCTCTATTTGTGGGGAAAAAAGGACGCAAATGTCGTTTGGGTACAACGTTGCACGACCGCGCAATTGTCAGTTAAAGCGACGCAGTGCCAAATCGCAAAAAGTGCTCTGGTCCTAAACTGGGAAATTCATCCGGAGGTGAAGTGGTTAAAGTCACCCGTGACAAAAATGGGAACATTTGAGTGTAAGGTTATAAATTGCACCAAACTTTTCATAGCTTCGGGAGAGAAAGGTGGAGTGACATACAGTATCTCACAAAAGTGAGTACACCCCTCACATTTTTGTAAATATTTGATTATATATTATCATGTGACAACACTGAAGAAATGACACTTTGCTACAATGTAAAGTAGTGAGTGCACAGCTTGTATAACAGTGTAAATTTGCTGTCCCCTAAAAATAACTCAACACACAGCCATTAAGTTCTAAAGCGCTGGCAACAAAAGTGAGTACATCCCTAAGTGAAAATGTTCAAATCAGGCCCAAAGTATCAATATTCTGTGTGGCCACCATTATTTTCCAGCACTGCCTTAACCCTCTTGGGCATGGAGTTCACCAGAGCTTCACAGGTTGCCACTGGAGTCCTCTTCCACTCCTCCATGATGACATCACAGAGCTGGTGGATGTTAGAGACCTTGCGCTCCTCCACCTTCCATTTGAGGATGCCCCACAGATGCTCAATAGGGTTTAGGTCTGGAGACATGCTTGGCCAGTCCATCACCTTCTTTAGCAAGGCAGTGGTTGTCTTGGAGGTGTTTTGGGGTCGTTATGTTGGAATACTACCCTGCGACCCAGTCTCTGAATGGAGGGGATCATGCTCTGGTTCAGTATGTCACAGTACATGTTGGCATTCATGGTTCCCTCAGTGAACTGTAGCTCCCCAGTGCCGGATGCAGCCCCAGACCATGACACTCCCACCACCATGCTTGACTGTAGGCAAGACACACTTGTCTTTGTACTCCTCACCTGGTTGCCGCTACACACACTTGACACCATCTGAACCAAATAAGTTTATCTTGATCTCATCAGACCACAGGACATGATTCCAGCAATCCAAGTTCTTAGTCTGCTTATCTTTAACAAACTGTTTGCAGGCTTTCTTTGCATCATCTTTAGAAGAGGCTTCCTTCTGGGACGACAGCCATGCAGACCAATTTGAGTGTGCGGCGTATGGTCTGAGCACTGATAGGCTGACCCTCCATCCCTTCAACCTCTGCAGCAATGCTGGCAGCACTCATATGTCTATTTTCAAAAGACAACCTCTGGATATGACGCTGAGCATGTGCACTCAGAGAGTTCTTTGCCATGAGGTGCCATGTTGAACTTCCATTGACCAGTATGAGAGAGTGAGAGCGTTAACACCAAATTTAACACCTGCTCCCCATTCACACCTTGTAACACTAATGAGTCACGTGACACTGGGGAGGGAAAATGGCTAATTGGACCCAATTTGGGCATTTTCACTTAGGGGTGTACTCACTTTTGTTGCTAGCGGTTTAGACATCAATGGCTGTGTGTTGAGTTATTTTGAGGGGACAGCACATTTACACTGTTATACAAGCTGTACACTCACTATTTTACATTGTAGCAAAGTGTCATTTCTTCAGTGCTGTCACATGAAAAGATATAATAAAATATTTACAAAAATGTGAGGGGTGTACTCACTTTTGTGAGATACTGTACATATTAGCGATAACACAAAGCATTCCTGCATAGTAGGAAAATGAAACGTCCCTGATCATCTAAACGAGAACAGATCAGTTGGAAAGATACCCCATTTGATATCAATATGCTAGCTCCTCTGGAATATATTGTGTGAGTAGAGTGACGCTGTGTGTGGTAGCCTCGGTGTGTAAGCACATGTACAGTGTTAGGCTGCAAATGCGTTTCCTGCATGCAAATCACTGTAGGATTACGCATCTGTAGTGTGGAAAATAAGGCCACACGTTTCACTCCATCACTTAAACCTCTAATATTCCATGATACTAAATGTATACACATGTGCCATAAATTAAATCGTAGAGCATATAATTCTTGACAAAGATAATGGTAATAGTCCCCGTCGTCTGTGGAAAACATAAGCCAGCCCCAAAAACAAAAATGTATCAGGGTCACATTTAGTTCCAGGAAAAAAGGATAGCAAAAACAGAAGAAAAGATACAGTCCTGTAGATTTCACCAGCAAGAGTATATTTGCAATGACCGATTTCACAGCAGTACAACAAAAAGTCATCCAATGAAACAGCACTCCAGGAAGAAAAGTATACTAGTACTGTATACCCATGCAACAGGCAAGGAATAGAAAAGCCATAAAAAAAAGAAAAATTGTGCAGCAATGTCCTGAAGTTCAAAACTGCTTAGAACACTGGGCATGGGTCGCCCGTTAACTGCGGGACAACTGGGTAGGGAGGCCCCAACTTTTCAATAGGTTTTCCCATGAAACCAAGGAACTTGCAACGTGCACAGGTAGTTGAACCACCGTACGCTGGTTCACGGAGCAACATCCGCCTTAAAGGGTAAGCTTTCTCATAATAGCAACAGTTCCCTCTGCAAAGGTGTAGCTTTCTGTATTAAAGCATAGAAAGAGTTCCTCTTACGTCTAAGCACTCTTCACCTTTTTCAGTGCATGTTCATTTCTGTCAAGCCAGGTAGCCGCAGCAGTTGGATTTTCAAAAAAGTGAGTCTCACCATTTGCGGCAATGCAGAGCTTGGCTGGATATAGCATTGCACAAGAGACAATATATTTCCAAAGGCGCTTTTTAACATCTGTAAATTTTGCTCTCCTACGATGCACCTCTGCAAAAAAATTGTGGTAGAAGGAGATTCTGACATTATCTATCTTCATAGCGTCTCCATTTGCCCTGGTTTGAAACAGGATAGCATCCCGATCTTTAAAATTAAAACATTTAAACAAAAATGGACATGGTGGTTCTCCCGGCCTAGGAGGCCTAGAAGGGACCCTGTGAGCCCGCTCCACCGCGAACATTGGGGAGAAGGCATATATGCCTAAGGTGCTAGTGAGCCAGCTCTCAATGAAAGCAATGGGGTTTTTCCCCTCAGCCTTCTCCGGTATACCAACTGCTCTAATGTTATTTCGTCTGAGTCTATTCTCCGTATCCTCAAGGCAGGCCACATGGCCTGAAGTAACATTTTGCATTTGGCGAAATTCATGTAGCAGGGGAGCCAATTCGTCCTCTACACCACTCATGCGATCCTCCAAGGCCCCTGTGCGGTCACGCAGTTTCTGTATATATTGTCTAACAAGGTTGATTTCCAATTTCACCCCTTTTATTTCGGTAGGCAGAGCAGTGAGGGCCGAGTTGTAGTTTGTAACTGCTGCAAATATATCCCTGAGTGTGGGTTCTGCAACAGGGGAGACCTGGTCTCCCGACTCAGTGTCTAGGTCTCCAGGGGCAAGAGTACTCACTGTGTCCCATTGTGGAGCCGCTGTGGAGTCATCCGGCCACACATCCTCTTGGTGAGCAGGAATGGGTGCAGAATCTGAGGTTTCCTCAGGCTGAGAACCAGCTTTGGAGGAATAGGATTTGCCAGGGGTTCTAGCAAACAGCTTGAGTGCTGCTTCTGTGACCGAGTGGAGTGCACGGCCGCCATCTTGACCTACATGGTCCGCTGCTGCTTGCTGGTCTTTCACTCGCCGGGACATGTCTGCACCTGGTCCACTGGTACCGATCGGTCCAGTAGCACTGCGGGATCTGATCAGGCCAAAGTTGGACTGGGTCAGTGGTCTCAGGAGCGGGAGATCAGGATAATTGTGCGGATCATCGGCGGAGCTAGCAACACGAGCATCCTACTCCATTGGCTGCAAGCCACGTCCCCCGGCTGCTGACTTTTAGTAGAAGAAAACATACCTGTCCAGGGATCCAGAGTTGTCCTCACCCGAGCTGATTCTTCAATCGGCTTCAGGTGGAGGCACCAGCATCTGAAGTAAGGTAAACAGGCAGTGAAGCCTTGTGGCTTCACAGTCGGTTTCCTACTGCGCATGCACGTGCCACGCTGCACCTTGTGAATGGTCCTGTAGTCTTCTGGGACCTGTGTGTGTCCCTGAAGACTGAGGGAGAAGGAGGGGGGCCAAACTTCCAGCTCAGTTCACCATGGCGATCTGAACCAGAAGTGGGAGTGGGTAACTGTCAATTCCAGGTGCCTGCTCCCTCCAAAAAAAGTGTTATAAGTGGCAATTGAGGGGGAGGAGGGTGCAAACTAGCAGAACTTCCCCTTTTGGTTGGAACTCCGCTTTAAGTCTGTGCTCTCTCTCCAGGTGCAACTGCTATGTTCCACTTATTGGCAACTACAACATTCAACAGTGGACATGCTTTTCAACACTTCCGGAAGTGTGCCCCTTTAGTGTCACTGGAAGTAATAGTGCCCCATCATTGTTATCAGTGGGGGGATAGTGCCCCATCATTGGTAACACTGGGAACAATAGTGTCCCATTGTTGATGTCATTGGGAAAAATGGTGCCCCATGGGCCAGATAAAGGCAAACAAGTTCAGAGACCACTGGTCTAGGGCAGTGGTTCTCAACCTCAGTCCTCAAGTACCCCCAACAGGCCATGTTTTCAGGTTTTCCTTTATCTTGTACAAGTGAGAAACATGGCCTGCTGGGGGTACTTGAGAACCAAGTTTAAGAACCACTGGTCTAGGGGATGTTATGAGCACTTTTACTTACCTGATCCTCCGCTCCTCTGGCAAAAAGCTGTCCCCTCCACTCCAGCAGTGGACTGTCCCTCAGCATCCTCACATCCAGTGTAGGCTATGGTCCCTTCCTTATTATTATACAAGATGTATATAGCGCCGACAGTTTGCGCAGCGCTTTATAACCTTACAACCTTAGACCCCCAGAATGAAAGGAAGAAGAGGCTGCAGGACCAGTCTAGAAGCATGGAGATGCCTGCAGGAGTGAAGGGTCAGGTAAGTAAAACTGCTGTACCCAGTCCCGTAGGCATAAACAAACAGTTAACCCTTGCAGTGTGGGCACATCCCCAATGCAAGAAAGGACTTTTTAGTTTTCCAGAGATCAGCTTTGAAGGTAGCTTGTACCAACAGAATATGGAGGTTCTTATTTCTAACTTTAGAAAATGCAAGCTTCCTGGTTTTCACGCATTTCCAGTGTGGTCCTTATTTTCAGAGGTACATACCTGGAACAAGTCTGCATATCAGCAGTTCTGACTTTCTGGTCAGTATGAGTATACTATAGTCTGCATGCTTGTTCCTTGTCAGTGGCTCATAAAGTACTGAGACAGCCAGGCAACAAGTATTGTTATCAGAAGGTCAGCAATGGCAACCCCAGTATTTCTCTCAGTACAGGTTATATAGCTAAACTCAGGGCAAATACAAAAAACTCAAAGAGCTATCTGTGCCCTCCACTGTTTGAATTCGTAAATGCCTATAAATATATTACATATACACACTTCCTGTCCCTGGGTTGTTGGTTTTGAAACCCCAGAAGGAGTGAGTTTGTCGTGGCAAAGAAGCTTGAGGCCAAATTCTGGCCCTCAGCCAGGTGCATTTTGCTACAATTTTCCTGTGTTTTGTTGCATGCAGATCGCAGCAAAATCGCACCATGTTTGGGGTGCCATTCAAGAGCGGTGCCAATCATGTGTGATGTCTGTGCAATGCAGTTCAAACTCGCATTCGATTCCCACAGAAAAAGGTGCAGAGACTTTTTTTCCCCCCGCACTGGAATCTGATCAAATAGGTGTTCTCACCTATGCGATCCAATTCCTGTCCGAATCCACAGTTCGCACTGCGATCTGTCAACCGATCTGGGGGTGTCATTAACATCGTATTGACACGCGCAGCGGTTCCGAGAAGCGCAGGAGAGATGCGATGCGGGAGCCCGGGCTCAAAGTGCGCAAACGCTGAAAGCTGAAAATTGGCAGAGCAGGAAGGGAGTGATAGTGCCCGGTATTGAAGTGGTCAATAATGAATGATAGCCAAGCGCACGTTTTGCCGCAATTTTACTGCGACTTGGAATTGTGGGCAGGAGTGGCCGCAAATTTAAATTGCTAAGTATGAATGGGGCCTTAGTGAATGTTCTGGTTCTCTTATTTATGTACAGATTTAGTGTAATATACCATTTGGGCAGGGCCATTTCTCATAACCCCCCCGAAAGAGATCTACAGCTGTGTGTGTGCATGAGTCTGCTATACTCTCTCCATGCTGTGTATAGGAATAGTATACTCTCCATGCTGTGTATGGGAACAATATACTCTCCATGCTGTGTATAGGAACATTATACTCTCCATGCTGTGTATGGGAACATTATACTCTCCATGCTGTGTATAGGAACATTATACTCTCCATGCTGTGTATAGGAACATTATACTCTCCATGCTGTGTATGGGAACATTATACTCTCCATGCTGTGTATAGGAACTCTATACTCTCCATGCTGTGTATAGGAACATTATACTCTCCATGCTGTGTATAGGAACTCTATACTCTCCATGCTGTGTATGGGAACAATATACTCTCCATGCTGTGTATAGGAACATTATACTCTCCATGCTGTGTATGGGAACATTATACTCTCCATGCTGTGTATGGGAACAATATACTCTCCATGCTGTGTATAGGAACATTATACTCTCCATGCTGTGTATAGGAACATTATACTCTCCATGCTGTGTATGGGAACATTATACTCTCCATGCTGTGTATAGGAACATTATACTCTCCATGCTGTGTATGGGAACATTATACTCTCCATGCATGCTGTGTATATGGTGGTGCTATCTCCTGTGTACAGCACACACGTGTGTCCGCCCAGTACAGGGAACATTTTACTCTCCATGCTGTGTATAGGAACATTATACTCTCCATGCTGTGTATAGGAACATTATACTCTCCATGCTGTGTATGGGAACATTATACTCTCCATGCTGTGTATGGGAACATTATACTCTCCATGCTGTGTATGGGAACATTATACTCGCTATGCTGTGTATGGGAACATTATACTCTCCATGCTGTGTATAAGAACATTATACTCTCCATGCTGTGTATGGGAACATTATACTCTCCATGCTGTGTATAGGAACTCTATACTCTCCATGCGGTGTATGGGAACATTATACTCTCCATGCTGTGTATGGGAACATTATACTCTCCATGCTGTGTATGGGAACATTATACTCTCCATGCTGTGTATGGGAACATTATACTCTCCATGCTGTGTATGGGAACAGTATACTCTCCATGCTGTGTATGGGAACATTATACTCTCCATGCTGTGTATGGGAACATTATACTCTCCATGCTGTGTATAAGAACATTATACTCTTCATGCTGTGTGTGGGAACATTATACTCTCCATGCTGTGTATGGGAACATTATACTCTCCATGCTGTGTATGGTAACATTATACTCTCCATGCTGTGTATGGGAACATTATACTCTCCATGCTGTGTATGGGAACATTATACTCTCCATGCTGTGTATAGGAACATTAT
The DNA here is from genome assembly GCA_018402905.1 of Glandirana rugosa. NCBI lineage: Eukaryota > Metazoa > Chordata > Amphibia > Anura > Ranidae > Glandirana > Glandirana rugosa. The sequence goes on from BLSH010164969.1 coordinate 40,555, forward strand.
ACTCTCCATGCTGTGTATAGGAACAGTATACTCTCCATGCTGTGTATAGGAACATTATACTCTCCATGCTGTGTATGGGAACATTATACTCTCCATGCTGTGTATAGGAACTCTATACTCTCCATGCTGTGTATGGGAACATTATACTCTCCATGCTGTGTATAGGAACTCTATACTCTCCATGATGTGTATGGGAACATTATACTCTCCATGCTGTGTATGGGAACATTATACTCTCCATGCTGTGTATAGGAACACTATACTCTCCATGCTGTGTATGGGAACATTATACTCTCCATGCTGTGTATAGGAACATTATACTCTCCATGCTGTGTATAGGAACATTATACTCTCCATGCTGTGTATGGGAACATTATACTCTCCATGCTGTGTATGGGAATTCTATACTCTCCATGCTGTGTATGGGAATTCTATACTCTCCATGCTGTGTATGGGAACATTATACTCTCCATGCTGTGTATGGGAACTTTATACTCTCCATGCTGTGTATGGGAACATTATACTCTCCATGCTGTGTATAGGAACATTATACTCTCCATGCTGTGTATAGGAACATTATACTCTCCATGCTGTGTATAGGAACATTATACTCTCCATGCTGTGTATGGGAATTCTATACTCTCCATGCTGTGTATATGGTGGTGATATCTCCTGTGTACAGCTCACACGTGTGTCCGCCCAGTACAGGAAGTGTGCATCCTCCATGATTTGCTCGGGTTGCTGTAGTTACCTGTTAGGCCGCAGTGCATCCCGCCCAGCCCGCTGTACAACTCCAACACCCGGAGCCCGGCCATCCTCCCCGGCCTGTGCTGTCTCTGCCTCTGCCTCTGCCTCCTCGGCCTGCGTTCTCTCCTCTCCCCCGCTCCGTGCTGCCTCTCCTGAGACGGCCGGGACTTCCGTGTGACGGGCGGTCCGCTCTCTATGGCGGTCACCCATAGCAACCAATCAGCATTCTCTGCGCTCCTGTCACCCAGGCATAGGCGGGATCTGGTTGCTAGGGGTTACCGCTGTCACACGTGACCACAAAAGTTGAAGTATTTTTCATTGAAAAAGAGTAACAGGCGATGATTCATGGAAAACGGAATAAAATGAGCTCAGATTTGGAGTTGTTGCCATTAGCAACAAAAAAAGTAATGGCGTTGGTTACACTAAGCAGCCTCTGTCTGGTCTGCACAGAATGTATTGTAAAAATACAGAATATACAAGCAGCTCTCCTGGGGAGGGTGCATTGATTATCAATGCAGTCCCACAGTCCCATCAGAGATGCCTGCCATTGCTTACCAGTGGTGCCAATCAGTGCCCATAAAGGTTGCCCATCCTTGGAGCCAATCAGTGCCGCCTATCAGTACCCATCAGTGATGCCCGTCAGTGCCTCCTCATCAATGCCATCTATCAGTGCTGCATATCAGTGCCCATAAAGGTTGCCCATCATTGGAGCCCATCAGTGTCGCCTATCAGTGCCCAACATTGGAGCCTATCAGTGCCGCCTCATCAGCGCACATCAGTGAAGGAGTAAAAATTACTCATTTACAAAATTATGTAACAGAAAAACTTTTTTTTTTTTTTTAAATCGGTCTTTTTTCATTTGTTTAGCAAAAAATAAAAAACCTCGATGGAGGTTGAATACCGTCAAAAGAAAGCTCTGACAGCCCTTTCACACTGGGGTGGGCAGGTCGTTAGCGGTAAAGTGCCAATAGCTTTACCACTGTTATAGCGGCAATTTGGCACCGCTATTCGGACGGCAGCAGGGCGCTTTTAACCCCCATTCATTTCAATGGGTAGGGGTGGTGGAGGAGCAATGTATACACCCCTCCCCCACCACCCCAAAGATGCTGCTTGCAGGACTTCTTTCCTGTCCTGCATGGAAACCGCCCCAGTGTAAAAGAACTGGGGGTGCATTTGGAGGCGCTTTACAGGCACTATATTTAGCACAAAAGCGCCTGTAAAGCACCTCAGTGTGAAAGGGGTCTAACTGTAACAAAAAAAGATAATTTCATTTGGGTACAGCATTGCATGACCGCGCAATTGTCATTCAAAGTGCGACAGCACTGGAAGCTGAAAAATGGCCTGGGCAGGAAGGGGGTGAAAGTGCCCAGTATTGAAATGGTTAAAAATCAAATGTCTTCATCAGTTTAGGCCAATTTGTATTCTGCTACATATTTTTTTGTAAAAAAAAGCTCCCAATAAGCGTATATTGATTGGTTTGCGCATAAGTTATACCGTCTACAAACTATGGGATATACAGTCAGGTCCATAAATATTGGGACATCGACACAATTCTAATCTTTTTGGCTCTATACACCACCACAATGGATTTGAAATGAAACAAACAAGATGTGCTTTAACTGCAGACTTTCAGCTTTAATTTGAGGGTATTTACATCCAAAATGGGTGAACGGTGTAAGAATTGCAACAGTTTGTATATGTGCCTCCCACTTTTTAAGGGACCAAAAGTAATGGGACATTTGGCTGCTTAGCTGTTCCATGGCCAGGTGTGTGTTATTCCCTCATTATCCCATTTACAAGGAGCAGATAAAAGGTCCAGAGTTAATTTCAAGTGTGCTATTTGCATTTAGAATCTGTTGCTGTCAACTCTCAATATGAGATCCAAAGAGCTGTCACTATCAGTGAAGCAAGCCATCATTAGGCTGAAAAAAAACAAAACAAACCCATCAGAGAGATAGCAAAAACATTAGGTGTGGCCAAATCAACTGTTTGGAAAATCCTTAAAAAGAAAGAACGCACCGGTGAGCTCAGCAACACCAAAAGACCCGGAAGACTATGGAAAACAACTGTGGTGGATGACCGAAGAATTCTTTCCCTGGTGAAGAAAACACCCTTCACAACAGTTGTCCAGATCAGGAACACTCTCCAGGAGGTAGGTGCATGTGTGTCAAAGTCAACAATCAAGAGAAGACTTCACCAGAGTGAATACAGAGGGTTCACCACAAGATGTAAACCATTGGTGAGCCTGGTAGACGTGACACTTCGCGGCAGGTTACTCAAGACTTCGTAAACCGACTTATACTCGTCTATTATAACGGGCTTTGTGAAGTCTTAAGTAGGACGACGAAAACAGTCGTCAGTGTAGTAGTTATTTATGTTCTCTTGGTCAAGGTAACCGTCGGTATGTACGGGTGCGGTACTGTGATGGTGGTGGTACGAAGTGACTACTCCACCATACGAAACCTAGTACTCTTCAAGGAAAGGAAGAGGTATGAGAAGAGAAGGGTAGTGAGACCATGTTCAACTAGAACCAGAGTAGACAGGTATCCTACAACAAGGTCTTGACACTTCCGAAAAAATCTACAAACCGTTTGGGATTAGACCGGAAGGACAAAAACTCCGAGTGGTTACCAAATGTAGAACACCACTTGGGAGACATAAGTGAGACCACTTCAGAAGAGAACTAACAACTGAAACTGTGTGTACGTGGATGGAGGACCTCTCACAAGGACTAGA